>NIJG01000215.1:74816-97669 GCA_002201625.1 Euglossa dilemma
TCCATTAAAATATATAAATACGAAATAATTTATTTAGTTTTGTCTGAAGATATAGTCTGAAATAGTTTTTCATGTGCACAGAGTCAAACAATGGTTCGAGAAAAATCATATCGATAATTATTACAAAGTAACAAGAACTCTTTCATTATCACCGTTTGTCTTATAGTTATTAAATATATGTATCCATATTTTTGTGATATCACGAAAAAAGGAAAAAAGAAGAAGAGAAAATAGATTACGTTATGCATTCAAATTCGCATATGTATGGTATTGTTCTGCTGTACTGCGCTCGCCATTCTGTCGTTAAACGAATTACTCGTGAAAGCGATTATGCGTGGAATTGCATGACATCGCTTGACACGTCGTCGTCGTCGTCGTCGTCTAAGAGATGCAGTATAATCGATTATATGTATTATCAAAACATCTAACGAATTCCAATTATTACCCTCGAAAGAGCCTATGAACTTGCAATAATATTATGCACGAAGAATCTGCACTTCTAAAGAAACGTAGAAAATATTTTTCACCACATGCTACAAATTTATCACCAGAAAATACGTTAAGAATACAGATAGATAAAGGATGGAAAAAATATGGTTATTTCAGCGCTCACCGTTGAAGATCGGCACGAAGCTGGTTATCGTTTTTCGTCACGCAAATACTATGCCTATTTGCACAAATGGATTTTTACAACGGAAGAACAATGAAGTGACAGCAAGGCTCTAACGTGAGCAAAGAAACCGAGAAGACGGCCTCGCGAACGGCCATCTTTGCACATGTGGACAGGGGCCGGAGCAGTGCTGCTATCTGTAGTCCCGTGAGTGCATTGATTGCTACGAAAGGGGGGCGAGGCCGAACTCCATCACCAGGATCGTATTAAGTACCGTGAAAACACGTAAGTTAAATGCATACTTATATATATATATCGAAAGATATTTAAAATTTCAATATCCACTGATTACTATTCTCTGTATTAAAAAAGTAACACGTTAATTTTGTGTTAATATAATAATGTAGCATAAAGAGCATTAAACAAATTATACATTTATATTTTATTATTCACAAATCACTTTGTTAGAAAATACACTTCACGACTTGAATTGTGATACGGTTGTTTTATCTCCAATGCTACTATTTTCAAATAAGTTTTATCACGTTATTTTAAATGTCAAGTTTTTATCTACTAATACCAGTCAAAAATAATATATAGATATGATTTAATATCATACAGCACATTAAAAAACTAGAGAATTGTTATATTTCTCGTAAATATTGATAAACGAATATATATTCTTTAATGTTTAATAATTGGTGATCTAATATATATATATACATCAGCAGAGTGAAAGAACGTGGCCTGGAAAATACAATCCAGAATGTAATACGTCATTTCCGGTGCCAATTCCTTTCCTCTCCTTCCCCCTCTCACTACTCCTCTGTCTTTTCCTCTCCCCATACTTCCATTAATAAATCATGTATAATATACATATAATAAACAGTTTCATGAATCAATGTTGATTTTCACTATTCGATTAATCAATAGCGTTTGAAAATAATTCGAGAAACGAACGCGAAGAAAAACCAGTACAGTATGTAAAAGGATAGTACACATGAAAGTAGAAGTGAGGTTAGAACGGTCATACTTCAGCCACGTGGCTGACCAATACAAGAACAGTGACATGTTGAGGCGATAACCGTAGAAATAAGATCTTAAAAACTATAATCAGAACATAAAACGTTATCGTAGTAAGGACATAAATTAAAAGTGGCAAGCAACATAGTCATGATTCATAGTCATGAGAATATCTAAAGAAACATACGTTGCATTTTTAGCATTGATATTTGTATATCATCAACGATGATGATGATGATCAACGATAAAACATTAATAATATTATTACTAAATTTATTTCAATTAACAGATAATTTTTAAAAAATACTAATTATTCGATACAATGAAAATTTATTATAGAAACATAAATTATTTTGTAATTATTCTAGATAGATGTAAACCACATTATCATAATATAACTTTCACCAATCAGTCAAGAATTCAGAACACTTTTTATAAATCCATGAAAATAGAATATAAAAATCGTAATATAAATATATTAAACTGATAATATCACTGTATCTACAAATATCTCAAATTTTATTCATACTAAAAGATTACATTTATAGAAATATATTCAATATTATGAAAATTCGAACTGAAATTTTCTCTGGAATATGATACGAAGAAAATAGTGAAATGAACGTGAAATTAAGGAAATATCTGAAATATAGGAATTTTCAAATTTTCGGAATAGTCGGAATTTCTTGAAATGTTAGAACGTTGGCGTCATTGCGGCGAGACATGTCATGCAAGAGGAAAGAATCGAACGTACCTTCGCGACTGTACAAGGTAGAAAAGCATTTTATCGATTGACCTATATCGTGAATTGTCTACAATGCCGCCCAGGGGCGCTAAGGACTAACCTAAATACTAAGTTACCCGATATATCGATACAGTAACCAGTCATAGGTTATGGGTACTCATTAAAAGAATCTCCCTACAAAAATTTGTTTGTCCCTACCGAGACAAAGTGGAAATATATAAAATATTTAATAAAAAATCGCAAATATTAAGTATTATTTTAAATTAAATGAAAAATAGACTTTCACGCGAATTGTGTTACAGCTACTATCAACTTGTTTTGCATAATTTCATTGAATAAACAGAGGAAAGTGATAAGAAGGAACTAATGTAAACTAAGAATATGTTTGTCAGTGTTTCAAGTAAAAATATCGTCAATTTATTTTTGCGATCATTATTTGATATAAATCGAGCTTAGCCAGGTATCCACAAATAGATGCAAACGATTCGACTTCTGACAGATAGGGCACCAGGTCAAATTAACTACCTCCAGCTCGAAAATAACGGACTTCATGTATGCACATCCCTTTCTATATCTATAGATATGCACAAATCTATACACATGTGCATATCTATACACAAATACATGCTATTACATATGTATTGGCGCACATGATCAAAAATTTAATCGTTTAAATAAAATAAGAGAATGCCTTAGAATCGTAAATTTTTGTAAATTATATCGAAAGTGGTTAAATATAATTTCTATATAGATACGAATATATCAATGTCATATCAATGTCGAGAGTAGGTCAATTGGACTGGATAACAAAAGATGCTTGAGATAGTGTAAAAGTAAAAATAAGAATAAATAAGCAAATAAGATCTAAATTTGAGACAATGCTTCCAATGGTCACAAATATGTATGTCCATGATGGAGCAAATGAAGATAGTTTTCTTCGCTTTGGCGAAGACCATGCAAACAAATGTTCAGTGTAACTGCAGTAGCAATAGATTAACTTTTACTATTATATTTACTAGATACAGTTATATACAAATAGTAGATGAAAGAAAAGTGGACACCTATAAGGGATAGAAACTAAATATTTTTGTTATTGTATTACTATATGAATTTCTATTTTTTTCTTTTTCAATAGCCTATTTCACTTGATATTTTAAAAATAGTGATTTTTCTAAATTACTCGCTACTCGTAGCTTTAAAACTAAATTAAATTAGATATTTTTCTTTCCGATGAAAAAAAAGAAAAAAACAATTATCGTTAATTCATGTTCATATTTATTGAGAAATAATGTTAAATTAATATTAGACAGAGAAATTTGTAAATAATTTGAAATTGCATTTCAATAACGCAATCATGTTATTTGAATCTTCTTGGATAGAATCCCCAGAATACAAGGTCACTGCACGACATTCAGGTCACTGATTTACCTCAAATGTTCAACATAATTAGCGAATACTACGTATTTTAAAAAATTACTAAACATATAGCCAAGCGATGGTCGAAATTCCCTAGGAAAGAACCACGTTTGAAACTTAGGTTAGAATTCTGTAACTCTCAGTAGCCAAAAATAAATTTCCTCCTATATATCTATATAACGTCTTTTGTTATTTTAATCATCTTTCTAATTATCTCTAAATTCTTAACTTTTAATTTTCAATTTGTGATTAAATTTAAATAAATGTTACCTGATTAATTTACTAATTTCATTGTATTATTGAATTGCTTCTCACTACCTAATTATGTAATAAGATCTACAAGAATGTCAATGGACTGTTAGAAGAATAAGATAAATGTATTTTTGGATTAATCACTTTTGCTGAAGTTGGCAGTACATTGACACTGCTAATAGGTACATCTCCCAAAAATATGTGCTACTAGCATTATTTCTACTACTACAAAACCAGTTCTTATTAATAGCTAACACTAAATCAAATAACTAGAATGACTAGATATGTCAACAACTACATATGAAACTTGAATCAAGTAATTTAAATGTCAGATAACTATCCTTTATCATAAATTGGCAAATTAATATATAAAGTAGTACATTACCGCCCAATTTATAAATATATTAATAAATTATGGAATACTTATTAAACTATTCAATTACATAGTTCATTATACCCGAATATCTTTACATAATTGTTATACTTCTTTGTCCCTAAGAAAAGCAAAATTATATTGTGAAAAACACGGCACGTGTTCTCGATAACTTTACAATTTCGAAAGAAGTCACTATTGCTCTTACAAAAAATATTGCTCGTAGAACCTAGAACGATATATAATCATCACCATCGTTCTCTCTTTCTTTTTGGCCTTACACTGGGTTCTTGTACTTACTAGTATTAGCAGTAACGACCCGATACTGTGGCGGTGCTTGTTGATGCTGGGTTTGTTGCTGTTGTTGCTGTTGATGACTCAGATGGTTAATGTTAATAGTCAATTGATGATGGCTCAGCTGATGATTCAAGTGGGAACTCGGCGAGGGTGGTGGCTGATGGGCCGGATGCACGTGGTGATTGTGACCTGGCTGTGGATTTTGTGGATGGTGGGCCGAAAGATGATGATGGTGATGAGACCCTCCACAATGTGGTAAGAGACAGTGCATAGGTCCTACACCTACGGCTACACCCACTGCGCCCTCCTTCGAGACGCCATATCTCGAAACCATTCTTCCTGATGTACCTTTTTCTTCTTATCCAGCGTCAATAATACACACGCCTTAGCCGATAAGGTTGATCAGAAAAAGAATCGATCAAAAGGAGGCGTTTTCGTCGACTGCTTTGAAGATCTTTTCAAATAATGAATGCATCAGGATTCGAACAATTAATATTCACAACTGTAATAATTGAAAGCAATACTGTATGAATCTATCGAAAAACTTCTTTACCGTTAGTGCAATACGATCATACGTGTTCACTCGTTCATATTTCTAAATAGTATATGTATGATCGTATAAAAACACGTTCTGTTATTCGTGTCGTAAAAATAAATATTTTTTTTTTTCCTTGCTTGTTTCTCTTTGTGTCTCTTTTTGTTGTTGCGTTGATGAGCTCGAAGCTACTGATAGGTTCGATACATTGAACAAACAGACAATGGTGTCAAGTGCAAAGAGCTCATCGATATTTAACCGACACTACTTTCGTTGTCCACGAATCTCTCAATCGGCAATGCTGCACCATGATGTCATCGTCTACTTGATCGGCAATATAATAAAGTGCCTTATGAACGGAGCTCATCTATTGTGATAGTTGAATACGCCCTATGGTTGAAGTCACGAGAGATCTCTTTGAAAATGATGGCGGTTGATTTCTTTTTTTTCTTCAATTTTCTTTAAACATTCATTAAATTTTCGTTAGTTGCATATGTATAATCATTTCCAACTTTCTTCTTCAAAACGATATTCTTGTTGTTTTTCGTTCAATTAGTAGTATATTTTAAATTTCACTTATTAAGGTATGTAACGCAGAAAGCGTAAGAAAATATTTTTGAGAACGGAAATTCCTGACGATCAGAGGGAACGTAGATCAAATTCTTGAAAAATGTAAAAATTTGAAGGACGACGAAATTTCCATTGGAACGATACTAGAACGAAAGGAATAAAATATCTTGACCAACATTTAATGGAAGGATCGATCGATAGTCATCGAATTTTGCTGCCTAAGACGAGTTTTATAGACGAAATGTCTGTACACGTGATGATCCGAAAACAACATTTTTATTGAACACTTTTCAAATAGTGTAAATTAATTCACTCATGCGATTTCATTATTCAAGAACAAGTTCAGTATGAACGTTTTAATTTTCTGCTTGAAAATATCGAGCCACCATATTGTTTTTGTTTCGTATTGATGCACGCGATTCCTCTTGATGTAATACTCTCGCACTCAACTGTCAAAACTTCTCAACGTGTAGATGCACAAAGGTAAGAGACACGCTGAACGGACGGACTATCGTACCTCTTCCATGCCAAAATCGATATTTAAGGCTCGACCGGCGTCTCCCTCTTCGCACCGCCCACTCCAGCCACGGGAAACTTCCTGTTCACAGAGCACATACAGGTTACGTCTGCCGAAGATTTAGCACTAAAACCAAATCTAGCTGCACAAAAGTTCGTTTCACAACAGACTCTTTTAAATTTTCTTCGCACGTTTCTTCTTCACTATTGGATCACTAGGGGAAGTCTCGAGACTGATGATCGGAAATATTCGGCCGCGTGCCGAAAAGTACCGAGTCGTGTTCTATGTAGTTCCCTCCGTATCGAGATTTATGAACGCGATAAAAAGCGCCGCAGGTAAAGAAGCAAATTGTTCGCAGCACAATGCACACACGATTTTAATAGCACTACAGATATTTAGTAACACGCACGTTACATACTCTAAAAAAAAATGTATACGATGTAAAAGTTCGAACCGTGCAAGAAATTAAATCGACGGATTCGAAACGGCGTCAAGTCGTTCCTAGGTTGCGTGAGATTCTTTCTCGGACACCGTGAGGTTGTCCGATAATATATCGCCCTTTTTCAAGGATTTTCCTTGTTCGATATTACGAATCGAAGTTTGATATATATTTAACGTATGCGTTTATAACTCTATAACGTGTGAACTCGGAGTGGGGAGAGACAAATCAACGAAGATGTAAAGACGAGCGTACCCTTTTGCAAGGGACGCGGCGTAGACTGATGCAGGCTAGTCCTTCTCGCACGACCTACGAATCGCGACCCGTGGCCCCCTACCCGTTTCGCTCTGCAACTAAGGAGCGACAGGTTTGTGCGACGATTTGAAAAGTACCCCGTAGCTATTTCATTTTATACGAATTTTGCATAATTTTTACAAAATATTTACGACAAATTTTTTCACATACATCATTTAAAACATTCTTAATAAAAAAAATTAATTATAAATTACGATTTAGTAAAAAAATTGTACAAAATATAATATTAAATCTTTAATGACAATCATTAAATTACAAACTACNCCTATTTCAAGTACCAAAAAACGGATATCAAGAAGCTTGTTCTAAATGCCGAACGTAATAAATGGGAAAATGAAAAAAAAAGAAAAAAAATATATATACATATATTAAAAAATATTTCAAATCACATAATTAAATATACTTAAACCTGTTGAGTAGTAGCATCGTAAATAAATTAATGATTAGCATAATATATAATGACCATATTCAAATAATGATAAATAATGAATGCATAAATGTTAAATATACGCGTTATGATACGGCCCTGTAAAGTAGTCAAACGCCAAACCCACACCGAGTCGAAGGTACGGCCGCGTGCGCAGACCAGTGGACAGAGTGCAAAGCCCTGCGCATGCGTAATGGACGTCGTCACGGCAGACCCTTCAACTCGCATGAATGCAGTAGGCGCAGCCCCACGACACTTGAGGGTAAGGTGACGTGCAGCCTTGTGCATGCGCGTATATATCCCATTCGCTTTAACTTTACCACACCATGTCACACCCGTTTGTTTGTGCTTTGTAATACCGTAAGAACAACTCAGCGTGCTTATACTTGGCATAGATATTTTTCAAATATTATAGCAATGAGCATACAGTAAAATATAAATAAAATAGAATTCAGAATTTTAAATCTTTTTTTAACGAACTAATTAAATTAAACAACTTGACAATATATGGATTAACTTATCATGAATTATAAACGATTAGATGTTTTATTTTGTTAATAACCATAGAATTTATATTTTACTGACAAAGTAAATTACGTATTATTCAAACATTTATTATTACATCGACGAAAGATAATTGTACGTTTAATTTAACATTTCATAATGTATTTCGCATGAATGGAAATCCAATGATCAACATTATGAGAGACTTCCTTAATTGAAAAATTTCTTAGAAGAAAGTTAAGAAACGTTTATGTATAAAATAATGTAATATATTTCATCTCCCTTATCAAATTTAATGCAACACTTTAATGCACTATAACAAAACATTCACAATCTAAATAGAATGAACAAATTTTGTCAGTGTTATATATTCTTTTCATTTTTAATCCATGTATCGTAGCATCTTCCGTATTATGATCAATAGTGGCTCAAATATCGTTTAAAAAGAAAACCATTTGAATCATCGATTTTCCTGCTCGATCGATGAGGATGACAAAGCTGCTGAAATCCTATCATTTGCAATTCAAACTTCCCTCACCGCGATAATAAACAATGATTTAATGAATCACAACATCTTCGTAATCATAGTATATATATTGCTAACAACAACGTACGTTATTATTGTCGAACTCGAATCGAACTCCATTATTACCGCAAGAGGGCGGTGGGGAGAGCAGTGTATTTCTTAACGACAATCAAGGCGATGAAGCAAACCGAGGAAGTAAGAAAAGAGCGACGAGTCACGAAGATGCACGAGCGTGTGTCATGCGTGGGCGAAAATGCACGAGCGCGTGGGTACAGCGAAGAAACACGAGAGGCGTGCTCGGCTTCGTTCAAACGAGGAACAAGATCCGCGAATCATGTGTATAGGTTAGGTAGGTAACCTAGTTTTGCCGGTGCACCAGGCCAGGCTGCAGCAACGCCGTTCAACGATCGATACCTATATGCACCCGGTACTGCCCACAGCCTAGATTCGCTTGTCTAGGATAGGTGCAAGAAGGGGACTACGTGACCTACATCTTAGGAAGTACAACAAAAATATGATTTAAACAGCCGAATTCAGAGCTTGTTCCGCCATAATGAAATCAAGGGACTATTGCCGCTGTGCTCTCGTATTAAACTCGAGTTAATCATACTTACAGTCCAGGTCTTTGGATTATACTTAATCTCGATAAACATCCTTGAAATACTTTATTGTCGATATAGAGGTAATGTACTCGGCAGGTGAAGTTTAAGGTTCTGACTAGAGTTCCTGCGTTCAATTCAATGTCATATGCAAATACATATATATATGTATATATATATATATATACATATATATTAATTCTAACGTTTGATGCGTATAAAAAATTAAAAATATTTATAGGCATTACTACTCTCTCTTGCTATTAATGGGATATATTTTACCGTAATAGAATTTATTCGCTATGATATATAATTAACCTTTTTAAATGAATCGTCAAAAAAATCAATTGTATTAAAAGTTCTGGATCAGTTTGTCCTTATAAATTTATTTTAGGAAAGGATACATTACAAACATTCGATTTGTCATTTTTCAATATCACAATTCGATTTTCATAAAACAATTAATAGAAGGTATAATCGTGAAGAAAAAGTATAAATATTTAAAGGACAATTTCAAAGACATTTTTCCGATGACGAAATAACATTTGATCATATACTAGTACCAAGGCAATGATAAGAAACAGCTGTTCAACTTTCGATTTTGAAATGATAAACATGTACATAGAGATATATGCTCTCTGACACAAAGCATCGTGCAAAAGAATTAGTAACTACGCATATACATCTCGCCTTTGTTTTGTGACGTATGCGTATATACACATAATGTGTACAAAGTATATTTTTATATTGGAGAGGAAGAGTCGGGGCAGACAAGAAGATGGGGGAGAAACCGTCTGGACGTTTAAGTATAAAAAACCGAAGGTTTTCAGAGATGAGAGGTAAACTGTGCGTTGAAGACGTACAATATGTCTATGGGGAGGGTAAGGAAAGAGGGAGAGAAACGAAGTTAGATCCGTAACCTCCGGCAACCTTCGGTTGTCTCGGTTCAAACATTTCGCCCAGACGAGACGCAGTAGTTCAAAGTCCTCCGGTGAAAACATAGCCACTGACTCATGCTTGCCAAAAGAATTCAAGGAAACCAGGCATGGTCGCAAACTTTTCCAAAGTACACAATGATTCACTGATAATTACCAGTTTTGGACGAAAAGCTCATTAGTTTTCGTACCCTTCGTGAATCATTCGGTGTACGATACTAATTGCTCCAGAGAAAGTGTATGTACCTATGGAAAATATTATTGAATAGGAAACATGAAAATTTAGATACTGATTTTCTGCAATATTTCCAGGAACTCACTTTCCTGAACGTATCCGAAGAAATATAGGACCCCGTATCGGGTGACCCTGGTATTTCATTCCAGTTGACCAAAAATGTGAGCGCCTTATAGAAATTCCATAGAACGGCTACAGAGGCAAGGAACGAGAGGAAAGTAGACAGAAGGTACTCACGGACCATAGAAGTCGGTTTCCAGGGGTCTTTGAGCCCTCGAGCCGTTGACCTTGGAAAGGTAGCGTGGAGATCTTGTGGTGTGAGAGCAGTAGTACTCTGCCTCTCTACGTGGGCGTTCGGTAAGAGGTTACAAGCCTGCAAGAGGAAAAAGGCTAGTCGCGAACGCGGGGAAAAGCAGTAACACAAGCCAACGTATGTCTGAAGAGAGATAGAGAGTCTCTCTGTGAAGGGAGGGTCGATATTTACCGGCCTTCCCCCTTTCCTCAGCCGGGCAACGACCTACCACCCCTGCGTACCCGCGAAACCCGCTCTTTTACCCTTCATATCGCTTTCTCTCTTACATTCAATTTCCCTCCCCGCTCGGCCCCTTCGCGATTTCTCCCCCGACGCACGTTCAACTGCCTCCACCGACCATACTCCCTCTCCCTGGCTACCCTTAGTGCGGCTACGTTATACGTTATTGCGTCCTAACCCTGAAACGACCCAACTTGTGTCCCTTGAGACGTCCAACTACCAAGAAAGACACCGTGGTCAAGAGCGAGGACTCGACCGTGGCTCATCGAATACACGTGAGCACGAAACGGAAAACTTATCACCTTGTAAATCATAGCATTCCTTCTTGGAAATTCCACTTGGGATTCCACGATATTATTCATATATCGTGCAGTAATAATCGAAACGATTAACTTTTTCAAGTTTATTTTCATTATTCGCGCATGCTGTAGAAAACTGATTAAAGTTATCGCCTGATTGCTTTGCTCTACTAAAAATGTAAGGTTATATTTATAACATTTTTCCTTCACGTAAAACCATCTTGCCGCAAATACGATACGATACAAAAACTTTCAAAGCGTTTATAAATTTATTTTTAAGCCCGCGTTCGATGTCGGGTGCGTAAGGTGATAGTAAATGATTATTTCTGGTTGCACGTACGATACGCGTAAAAATAATGATAAATTTTGATGCACGTATACGCAAGTGCATCGATATTATCGAAAAGTTTAGAACGAATTGCGATACAACGCTGTACTGCCACCTGTACGTAAAGAGTTCAACGAATTCCATCATCTCGGTCGATAAAAGAATGTGCGCACCTAAAAGCAATTCCTCTGTAACATTAGCATATCTGATTATAAACATAATAATGTACATTTACTTAATAATTTCAAAATCGATAACATTCAATAGCATGTACATTGAATTCAATTCATTTTAATATCGATAATCGAAGTTTTATTTAAAATATTCATTTCCTTAATTATATTTCTATTAAATTTATAAAATTTCATTTCCACATAAATAATACATCTAATGTTATATAGTTGTACTTTCGTATGTCCATTATTTTCAAATCAGATACAATCTTTTTATATAAATTTTTTACTTTATTACTTTCTTACATTTCACAATGAAACCAAAAAATGTAAATAAACAATTCACATGGTAATAAGAAAAGAAAAACGTTATAACGATATAACCCGAATATTTCAAACAATACGTTCTAACATTACAACTTCTCTAATCAGGAACAAGCAGCAGAAGTATGCCTTGGTATATAGTTATGCTGAATGAAGCTCAAACGGAAGTAACAGTTTTACTAACTGATCTAATAACATTTCCTTCTTTATTTTTACTTTTATCCCTACTTTGCGAATAATTTTCTAACAACGCTTAAATATTCTCAAAAAAACCAAAGGGGGGAAAAAAGAAAGAACTTGGAAAAGTGTAATAAATATAATTATCATCGCAGGAAATTTCTATTTTTGTTCAATTATTATATCAAGTACCACATGACTATATATACACACCATAATGTAGGTATTATACAACAAGAAACGTAACGACGACGAGGTCAAAAGGGAAGTATTCGAATTCAAACCTGACCATCAATCTTGATACGTCTGCAACTTTTTTTTTCATCATTAATCCATATTTATTTTTTTCCCTTTTTAATCCTCGAATATCAGCGCGTCTACCATAAAACAGGCAACGCCGTCATTGTCAATGGGTATATTTTTCATGTGTTTCTTTCATCTTGGAAATTTCCGAGAAACACATATTTTTCTCGTAACTTCATCGCAGAAAAATATCTTTCAGCCGCGTAAACAGTTCCCTGAAAAAAATACTCTTACTTGCATCCAAACTTGAAAGCAATTATCTTATCCTGCACGTAACTGAAAAACACTGACATCGACGTTATATGAAATTGCTCGCCATTACAGAAGCATCGAAAGCTT
Source organism: Euglossa dilemma (assembly GCA_002201625.1). Lineage (NCBI taxonomy): Eukaryota > Metazoa > Arthropoda > Insecta > Hymenoptera > Apidae > Euglossa > Euglossa dilemma. Next base: position 87,610 of record NIJG01000215.1, read on the forward strand.
TGATGTATACTATTCTACGTAATAAAATAGACGTTTCAAAATTGTCGAACTCAAAATTAAAACGAAATCTATTACCAAAAGTAACGAAAAATAATTAAACGATCTGTTTAAGTTAATAACTGGTACAGGTATATTTACAAATTCTAGAATTAAATCTAGAATTTGATCGACTTTTTTTCTCATATTTCTAGTAATTAATTTTTTATTTTAAAAGAAACTAAATAATGAAAACGAGTCGCATCGAATGATGCATTAAGAAATATATGTGCCAGTTAATTATGAAAATGCTCTAAGTCAAAACTTCAGAAGGATCACCTTTGTCACTTATTTTATATTGCACTCGTTTATATTATGATAAAAGAAGATTATTTTCGATAAAACAGTAAAGAGTCGAGCCACCGATTAGAATTCGTATCTTCGTCGCGATTAATTTTCATAAAGTAAAATTATTCTTTGCAAAGTACTGAACCATCAATAAGAATCTGTACCATTGTCGCGGTTAATTTCTTGAACCTATAATATATTTAAAGCGTGAAACTTTAAATGTTTCGAAACGAAACATACGACTTATTGTTAGGCCACTTTCATAATCACCGGCGCATATATTTCCATTTAAAAAACGAAAGTCGACCTTCACGTGACCTATACGCGTCCATCGACAAAAAAATTATACCATTTTATACTCCCCCAGAAGCCATTCATTTATCTCAACTATACTTCTATTCGGCAAATGATTCATGGGTAATTCCTGTTTACCGATTAAAATTAGACACCCTGTATAAGCGAACACAAAAATTATTCAACGATGCGTAAAAGTACACTTTCTACCAGAAACTGTTCGCAACCTGATTTACCAACCGACACAACATGCACGTGTTAAATGTCACAATGCTAAGGCGTTGTAAATTTACTACGAATAAATTATATAACGCGTAATAAATCCACGCTACCGGGAATATTATTTCAATTCCCTTTCAAACGTACAAATACATTCCACGAAAACGTAGGTAAAAACTACCACGTACATTTACAATGAAAATATTCGAGATATAGATTTTTCAATCAAAATGCGTGAGATTGATAACTTTCTCTTTCCAACAAAATGCATTTATACAATATGTCGAATGTAAGAATTGCAGAAATTCGAGGTTTAGTAATTATCGATACGTATAAACGTAATTGGATAGTTGCAGTTGTTGAAAAACCAAATCAGTCGATGTTCGCATATTGGTTCATAGACTTTTACCGCATTGCCGATGAAATCACGCGACTAGGATTAATCTTACAATAAACTACACGAACGCGATAAATTCAAAAATTCGACATATCGAAATCAATCTCTTCTAGATAAGATATTTATCAGATTATCTCTTTCACTCGACTGATCGATTACGTACAAAAAAATATACATAATTAAATGGCAAATCGAACAAGCAACGAAATTGTTAAATACATAATAGTTTCATATGTATATTACTAAAAAAATTTCACATATTTATCCTACCAGGTATCAATCTTATAGTAATTTAAGTAAATAAAAAATCCTTTTGTAAGAAAGAAATGAAAAATTGGTATTTAGCAAAATTACCGTGCACTACCCAATTATCTTGAAACAATAAAAACCGGATTGTAATCACGTATTTCTAAGTGACACATAAATCAGCATTCGAATTTGAAAACAATACGCAAATATGCATATTCACAATGATGGTACTTAAATCGTTCAATGGAGCTATAAGCGGGATGCATGTAACTTCCTAACACACGAACGAAAGAATATTCTTACTGAACATAAATCTCTCTATTTCTACCAGCATTCTCTATACTAATGACTAGTTTTTCAAAATCATACATCGTCTATGAACAACAAAATCGTGAAAATTTTGTTTTGTTTACTCATCGTCACGAAGAACCCAGCAAATTATCAATGAAGATTTCTTATCTTCCGAAGGGTTGCCATAATTAGAAATGCATCGGACATGCATTAGTAACGAAAAGTGGATGCGAATTTTTGTCAGGTATTCGGATTTAAGGAATCTAGAAAGGGAACAGCAATTAAGTGCAACGTAACCGTAAAAGCATGGTCGTTGAAGAGGCGAAGAGATCAGTAAGAAGCAAGCAAAGTACGGTTAGTTTCTCCCCGGATGTCTGATGGCCTCTTTCTCGTACAAGCGGCCTTGCCAGGAATGCACATTTTCTGCCGGTTCGCCGTTTACTTTGGCTTCGATTTGAATCGATGCACAGACGTCTACCACCTTTCACCCATCGTCTTCTATTCACGTGACCGTACTTGTTATCGCTTAACTTCGTCATAATCTTTATTGTACCTCGGATGGTCCTGGGAACTTTCGGTTCTCACTCTCAACTTTCTTTCAAATATTTCTCCTTTTCTTAATTGGCTTTGTTGAAATTTGAAGGAAAAAAGAACGAGAAAAATAATAATAACAATAACATGTCACAGGGGAAGGTACATCTACATTATTTTTTAATTAATTATTTATTTAATTAAACTTTAGCAAAGAAAAGAACTAATTTTTAAAGCTATTTCTTTTTATCTTCAATTTTTAATTCTAATAATGAAAAATGGCAGATTTATAGAGACTACTATTGAATAGAACAAAAATTTCTGAAATATAAGGAATGTTGATAATCGTGAACACGATAAATTGTAAATAATGATAAAAATTGTAAATTTTAAATATATCCAAATGTATCTATTGGAAAGTAATAAAATTATTATTTACAATCCGCTGTGCTTATGTTATTCTACCACTTATTCAAACTATTACCAGTAACACAGAAAGAGAAAGGACGTCCGCTGTGGTGTTTCAACACAAGCAAATAACTAGTTTCTAATCGACAAAATATAGTTTCTAATGAACGTAAAAATTAGCAACCATGTACGACGGCATTATTGTACTTTTATAGGGGAGAAAAAATATTATTAAATGAAAGAAAAAGCGACGAAAAGAGTTTGAAATAAGAAAAGCAAAAACGAAACATTTCATGGTACGTGATCGAAGACATGAAGACAGGCAGTTTGTAATTCAATACACGAAGAATGAAATATTTTTATTTGAATCCAAATTTACGTTGTATTCGTACAGCTGAATTATACGTGCAATGGATCCACAAGATGAACCAGTGACCTGAAATTTACATAAAATCCAATCCAAAGCTAGGTTTCTAGGTTGAATTGCGGAATCAGCGGGATTACGTTGCAAAATTCATATCCTGATGCAGAAAAAGTTTCAAACATTTCATAAGTATCGGCATTACAACTTTCATGTACACTTTACATTAAATAAAAACAACTTGAATATGTTTTTCCAACAATAATCGCTTTCTAATAAAACTTCATCACAGTACAAGAAGATATTTTCAAAAAAATAGATTAGCAAAAAATATTAGAAAATCTGAAACACGCGGATGAAAATAAAATTAAGTTAAATACTCGATTATCAAAAAATTATTACATATTGATATATTATATATGGAAATTAACGAGAAAAAGAAGTGCAATCGAAGTATCGAAAATGATAGAAAACCGTTGTGTTTACATAACTTTACCTATGTGTTTGATAAAATTGAACAACTAACTAAATAATGGAAAATATTAAGATACAATTTTAAACCATATGTACGGGAATTAATTACCGGTGCATCTCTGTGTCGAGCACAATTTCATTGGTTGTTCTGGGTATTATGCAATTCCGTCCATGATGGCCTTTACAATAAACAGACATTACTCAACAAGATGAAAGAAGACCTTGACAACCATAGTAGAATCTTAACCTAACGGTGAACAATTTCTTTCGTTGCATGCTGTATACTAATAAAACACAATTAGAAACCAGATTCGTGGTAAATATAGTTTTCAGCAACTATAATTCCAGATACACGGTTAAACTCCTTCTGATGCTTTCTTTGCAACAAATTTGTAACACATTTTCATATAAATATAATTGCTAAAATCAAAATAAATTTGATAAATTTCATGTTCTATATAGAAGCATATAAATAAATAACAATAAAAATGACGATAAAAATTATCTACAAAATTAGCTACTTAGGCATAACATAAACATAAATATAAATGATTACAGATATAGCTGTTTCGTCACTGTGAAATACCGTTGAAATTCGGCACGTGTTTGCACGTTATACATCGCACAGTTTTATAGTTGGTATTATAACCGTTTAAAAAATATCAAACGACCTGAAGAATCGTACTCTCGCGATACACGTGACATATCCAACTGGTAGGCCAATCGTCACCTGGCAAATGATTACGGACTCACGCGACATCTCTCGAAATCTATCGAAAGTATCATCATTTCACCTGATACTTGTTTCACAGTTTTGATATTCATCGAAAAAATAATCCGTTACTTTCCAATATAACAAATTAAGAAGCAAACACAAACGGCAATATTAATTACAACAATCACACGAATGACGTTAAACGAATTAATGCACGAATAACAAACAACTGTTGCAAATGTATCGAAGCATATTACTGTCTATCAGAGGAGCATCAGTCCGTACGTGAAATGTACGAACAACGTAAAAACATTTGGTCGTTCGAATAGACAACTGTCGCGAACATAGCGTGGCATTCAACTTACCTACCACCGTCGACATTTTCGTCTTGTGTGCTGTTGTAAGTCTGGTCCAAGTTTTCTTACGACCGTTATTGCTAGTGATGGTAAGAGACAGTGACGATTGCGAACATCTTTAGAGGCGTGATTGCCTACTGGTGATCCTATCCACTTTCGTTCTCAAACATACGAAGTTAACACACGAGGTCTCTTCGTTGAAGAATATACGCCCCGTATGGCGCGAATACTTGAAAGAACAATGACGGCTATCTGAATGAATGGACACTCCTCGTGCTTCGCAAACGAAAAGACCGCTCGTCGAAATTATATAACCTCTGCGGCAGCAAAGACGATATGATACTGGCAAGACGATGTTTTCGTGCGAGTTAGTAATCACGAGGCCCGGCAATACCACTGCTGCTACTGTTACTACTATCGTTAAACTCACTCTCGTGCGGTAAATCACCAAGTTTTAAAAAGACCGTTTTGCTTGTCAAGTATGAAGGAACATTTTCTTTCATTCTATTTTTATACGTGATACTCACATTACACATTTACAGTAAACATGTTCTGTTGCTTAAATTCACACACTTTAACACGCGTTTTAACAACCATATGCTGCTTGTAACGATAATTTCGCCCGTAATACTTAAATGACACAATTTGTTTATTGACGAAAATTACCATACACGAAATACAAAATATAAAATTTTCATCAGCAGATAAATTAATTTGATAAAACGTCCTGAAAGAAAAAATATACTTCTGATCGTGATATTTCGAACCACAAGATTAGGAAACAGCCTTGAAAATATTTCTCCGTGAAAAAGATATAACGATTCTTTAATGGTACTACGCACAATTTCTAATGTATAAATGCAAACTTTTATTTGCTTTTTATTTTCACTATAAGTCAAATAAGAAAAAAAAAAAGAGAGCGAGAAACGTCTGTACCGTGTGGCTTAATTGCCACATGTACACAGACTATGCGCGACATACAGCCGAACTCGATGTTCGGATGTTTTCGTAAAACTTCGGCAAGTTAGCTATGTCGCCTCGTTTCATCCTATTCTCCTTCTCTCTTCCTTTCGCAGGTTCTTTCCCTGTTTTCTCTTGGGATACTTCTTTGTACATCCTTTCACACGACCTATATATCTATTATTTTTACTACTTAATTCAGTTACTAAACAATCCCGAATTTATTTAGAGAAGACTATTTGGCAAAATTCAACAGATTGTCCTTTGACTCTACCTTTCACGTTTGTTTTTATTTATATACACACTAAGCATATTGTTTTCGTCACCTCTCGTTTTTCTATTACGCACTTCAAAACAAAGAAAAAAAAAGAAAAGATAATTCGTACCGAGATTTAGAAAACAGATTGATACAAAATCAGACGATTATATTAATGCACTTTAATTGTAATTGACTAAATAATGTTAAATATCTTAAATATTAGTTCCTCGAATAAGGTTATCACAAGACAGATTAAAATCTGTATTTCTAATACTTAAATTAATATGGCAAAAGAAACGTAAATTTATTTTTAATATAGTTGTAACTTGATTTACTGTCTGAATTGATTTCTATTCATAATGCACAAATTATTATACTTCTGATAATATGCATAATCCTATAGTTGCAGAAAGAAAAAAGAAATTCGTTTCTCGAATATTTTACAACTTATTACATGAATCATTTCGTTTTATTATTTTGAAAGATATTTTAAATATTTAATTATCAAATAATTTATTTAATCTCAAAAAATAATTTGTAAAATATTATCTACATGAGAAGTCAGAAAATCTGAACTACATAAATTCGAGACATCTGACAATAGCAGAACTCGCAAAATTACGATGTCTGTTCCACGGCTTCCATAATTTCATTAAGTTAGTTTTCTTATGTTTAGCCGTTAACTATACATATGTGGATGAAATAAAATAATTTGACATTTCCAGAAAATATATCTACATTTAACGTCAATACAAGACTAAGTATTACAAAACAAAAATGTTACTATTTAAAAAAAAAAATTAATAATAAACAAACTTCATAATTTAAAAAATTAAATTACAAACTGCAAAGCGAAAAAGGCTACACCAAAATAATATAAACAAAAAGAATTTTAAATATAGCTTTCAAAATATTGCTATATTAAATACAAAAAAATATATGGACAAAATAAATAAATCGTGGAAAACATAAATCGCTTGAAAAAACATCGTTTAAATTGCAATAATAGCAATACATTCCATTTAAAACATGAATATATAAAGTTATAAAAAAACTCACCAATCTACATTCAAGTACTATTTTCTGTGCTTAATCAGAATTTTTAAGCAATTTTTTGGAAAAAATATGTATCAATAGCAAAGAAACCAATTAATGAATACAAAATAATGCAAAATGAAGAATAAATGCGTCATTGTAGGCATTTTTACGGAATATACTTAATGGATAGCCACATGGACCGCATGGCTGTCCTAACCTCAAAACATAACCTCTTACGAATATTTGAAATAGACGTTAAAATTTAACTGCGTATAAAAGTAGATACATATATATGTATACATATAAACATATATAAGAAACAATAAACATACATCAACACATATAAAAATTCAGCGAAATTAAAGATAAAATAAAAAAATTTGTACTCACCAGCATTCGGTACAAAACGTGGTGTATTAGTTGCAACCACAGTATTATACGATTGAGGCGAATGAACACTTGGTTGATTGACGTTCACTATAAGTTGAGGTTGATGCTGTGGCGGATTGTGATGTGGTTGTGAATGATGCTGGTGATGTTGGGGCAGGTGGTGATGTTTCCCTTTCGTTGGCATGCTCATCGCAGGCGTAGGCCTCCCTTCTTTAAACTCTCCACTACCTTCAAAGCTTGTTGCCTTATGTGGCTCGCTGAGGTCCTCATAGGTACGTTATTTTCGTACGCGCGTAGTTAAGCGTAATGTTTGTCGAAAGACCTTCTTGTCCAAGCAAACTTTGCTGAAAAATTCGGCGTACGTAAAATGATGGTTAGCGTTCGATCACCCGAACGGAACTGATGGCACGTTTACACGCGCGCGCACTTCAACTACAGCCAATTCATACGCTAAACTACGTGTTCACTTTTTCCATACTTCTTTTTTATCAAAATAACTGTTTTCGTTTGTATTCGCCGACAAATTATACACCTTTTCTATACACCGTCGTTGTCCATTGGATCGTTTGACTAAAAGTGTTTACGCTCTTATCACTTTCTTTTCCAAGATTTGCGCGCGGTTGGAATATTCAACTGCGCACAATCACTTACTTTTTCTTGCAATACTAATAGACTATTATTGCCAATAATCGTACCTACGTCGTTCTACCTGCCTAAAATGTCGCGTAAATTGTCTGACAAGCAGTAAATGACTTGTTTTCTTATAAGAAAAAAGAAGCGACGCGCACCGTACATTGAGCACAACCACAGCACGCCTTTCTTTCCATTTCCTCCTATCTAACGTTTCTTAACGATAATATAAAAATCCTAACTTGTTATATATTCAACATAAAAATAATTCAATATGGATCGAATAATTGTTGATAAATTAAATTTATTAAACAATTTAATTATAAATCACAATTAAATGCGCATTAATTAATTTGTCCTAAAGGTACTATTTTTTCAAAACGACGCAAACGGATTTGTGGTAACGTAATGAAACAAAATTGTACAGCAACCAATCAAATGTTCGGCATAAACTATAAAATGAACATAGAATCAATCATATAACTATTTGATTGGTTGTTATTCATATACATTACTTAAATAATNTGAAATAAATTTTATATTTTTTAAATAAAAAATGTTATATTATAGAATTATAAAATGAAATAAATTATGATAAATATTAAACATTTCTGTTGTACATATTTATTATAAAAACTTACAAAACGAATGTTATAAACACGTTATATTTATACAAATATATATGTATTATATTTTCATTATATTAAAAAGAAATTATAAAATATTATAGAACCTTACATGAAGTGATATGAATATACTCACATAAACACATAAACATATGCATGCACATATATAGTATACGTGGAATTGATAAATTTAGTTGAATTAGTACATTCTTACTACATGTTATTGATTCAATATAGTGCAGTTGTATACAATAGTAGAAGTTCTAACCGTAATTATATTTTTAAAGGTGGAGAACAATTAAATTATTAACAATAATAGTTGAAACATTTATTTAAAACAATTAAATGTATTAAAATTTATGTGAATACATATGTACCTGATACATGAAATGATTAAAAAACTTTTCAAGCAATTCACAAGATAACTTATAATAATTCTACAAGATTGATTTTAATTGTCAATTTATCTTGTAAAATTTAAACATTCATACAAACTTATACATTTCTTGTACTTTTTATTGTAAATTTATTTAATTAGTGTCATTTTTATACTTGACGATGGGTTCTCGTGGTAAATTAGAAACTGAAAAATTAAAAAAGAATTTAGAAGCACAACTAGATAGGCTGGTTCAGCAATTGGAAGATATAGAAGAAAATCGGTAAAATTTATAAGTTATATTTTCTAAACTTTTCCAATAATTTTGGAATGATTGATTTTTTTTTATAAAATTATTATATTATAGGAATTTATTAGATGCAGCTGCTTATGAAGAAGCTATGCAACTTACAAAAGAAGATTTACAAGAGTTCAATGAAAGTTTACAAAGAATAATATCTGGCGATACAACATTAGTTGATCAATTGGGTGCAATACAACTAGTACGTAATAAATTTATATACTCAAATTCACAAAAGTATTTATATAGAAGTACTAGTCATAAAATTTTAAAAATACTATAAATATTTAAAATTATAAATAGGCAATTCAAGCAGCAATTAGTGAAGCATTTAAAACTCCTGCTGTTATCAGAATGTTTGGAAAAAGAGAAACATCACAACTTAGAGAGCGATTAGCTCAAATTGATTATGATGTAAAGCTTGGAAAATTAAGTAAAGAGATCAGTGATCGTCAACGTGGAGAAGTATTAAATGCATTAAGGCAACTTGGAGAGAAATTGGAACCTCAAGAATTACAGCTATTGGAAAAACTGATGCTTAGTAATATTGATACAACAAGTTATGTACAAGTATCCGAAAATGTAGAGAAAGGTCGTATGGCTATGGCAGTAGTAGGTGATGAAGTCAGAACACAAAATATCTAAACTGTATATTTTTAATATAAATTTCTAGTTTTTTTATTATGTTTATGATAATTCATATAAATAAAATACGAACGTGGAAAAAGATTGATAAGCAAGTAATAAATAATGTGACAAATTTTTCCAACTAATGTTTAGAGAATATTGATAAATCAATATAAGTAGATGAGATGAAAATATATATGATTTTGTTTTATCTTTAGATATAATTTAGTGTTT
>NIJG01000215.1:122841-233359 GCA_002201625.1 Euglossa dilemma
GTTTTATTATATAAAATATTTATATTACTTTATTTTATTAAAACTGTATAACAGTGAAAATATATTTTTATTTGATACAAATTTTGAGATTGTTTTATAATTAATATATACAATAATGTACTATTATATTTTATTATCGATTTTATTACTACATATTCAGATTAATTTGTTTTTGCACTTTTAGTCTTTTTTTATTTTGTTTAATTAGTTTTCTACATCTGCTGTATAATGTGCAATAAATCGTGCGGATGGGTCACTAATTCCTTTTATCCATTGCGGCATCCAAAAGTATGGCACAAAATTTTCAGCTTGTCCTTCATAATATTTTTCAAACATTTTTCTAAAGTACAAAGATCAATATTCACATTTATAAATTAATAATTAATTTATCAAGTATAAACGGAATGTGAAAGTGAATACTACACCTGTAGTACAGAGATTCTTTGGTTTTTGGAGTACAATGAGGAAATTTCAAAGAAGTTTTTTCTAATTCTTCCTCCAATATACTTTCATCTACAATATCGTGTATGATATGGAAAAGTGATTTCTTAATTGATGTTACACCATCACTGAAAGCTTCTTTATGTCTCCATAATATATTTGATGGTAAGAGATCCGTACCATCAAATGCAGATCTTAATAAATGTTTTTCAATTCCGCCTGTATTAAGTAATATTTTTATACTGTAATTTAATTTATTAGCATTTTTTGATTTGGAAGATCATACCTTGAGGTTGTCTAGAAGCAGCATCTAATGATAGATAATAATTTGTAAATTGAATATCTAAAAATGGAACTCGTAGTTCCAAACTAAATGCACTGGTTGTTCTGTCTGCTCTTAAGGCATCATACAGATATATATTCTTTAATAATCGAACAGATTCATTATGAGCTTCTATTGCATTTGGTGCATCTCTAAAATAAATATATCCTTGTGCTAATTCATCTGCACCTTCTCCACTAAATATTACTATTGTTTTTGTATGACTTTTTATATATCTTGAAACAAGATACATACTGAAATTGAATTATATATATACATATATATACTATTTGTTTACAAAGTTAAAACATTTGATTTGTAAACTATACTTTACCCAATGGAAGCACGAATTGTAGTAATATCACATGTCTCTAAGTGATAGATAACTTTGTCCAAAATATTAACGACATCGTTTTCAGAAAAGATTATTTCGTGATGTTCTGTTCCTATATATTTCGCAACCTGGTAAATATATTATATTTAATTATGTATTTAAGTAGTATATAATATAAAAATAATATTTTTCCCCTGTCTAGCTGCAATTATATCTGGACTGNAGACAAGTATATAATATAAAAATAATATTTTTCACCTGTCTAGCTGCAATTATATCTGGACTGTCTTCCATACCAACTGAAAAACTTTTTATTTTATATGGTAAGTTTATGTCCTTTGCACATTTTACAAGTAAAGCAGCAATTAAACTCGAGTCAAGACCACCTGATAATAAACAACCAACTTCTCTGTCAGACATTAATCTTTTTTTCACAGCACTAGTAAGTAACTCTCTTATATTTTTATGTATATCTGTGCTACTCAATCCTTAAACATAATTTATTACATTATTTTGTCTATTTAAGGTTTATAAACATTGTTTTATATGTTTTAACGAACTGTCATAAGGAATGAAGGGTTGAAAACTGGGTTTGTCTCCAAGTTGATAATAGTTTACTTTTCTTAATAATTTTGTTCTACCATCATTTAAAATTTCATATTCTTCATAATATCCTGGTAGAAATGGTTCCAATATGTATTTTGAAGTTATTTGTTTAGTTATTCCTATGAGCCCCTAAATAAAAATTTCAACATAAGAATTTGTGTTCAACATAAGAATGTTTATGTTGCATTCCATGAAATTGCATTTAATTTATTACCTTGCTCTCTGAACAGATTGCAAGTTGTCCATCATCAGAGTATAATCGGAAAAGAGGTCTAACACCATAGGGATCTCTACCGATAAGAATTCTTTTGTTTTTAGTATCCACTAAGTAAAATGCAAAAACACCATCAAGCATTCTAGTCACATTTTCAGCGCCAAGAACTGCATATAAATGTATTATTACCTCTACATCACAGTTTGTAGCATATGAAAATTCATGTTGTATACCAAGCTATTATATGAGTAAAACAATTGTATGAAAACAAATAGTATTTAAATAAATAATAGTGAATATAAAAAATTTTACCTCTTTGTGATTATAAATTTCTCCATTACACAATAAAGTTAAATGTGGGTACTTGAAATTTTTCATGGGTTGCATTCCATAGAGATTATCAACAATCATTAGTCTATGAAATCCAAGATAACCATTCTGCAAAGAAAGATTGCAAAAATTAATTTTTGTTATATGATTAGTTTACTAAAGAAATATATGTATGTAAAATGTTTTATAGAAACATACTTTAACCGTATGGTCAAATTCAAGTTTAGTTGCTTCTGGACCACGATGTGTTATCTTCTCAAAGTTTTCACAAACACAAGTTAAAGATGGTACTTCTAATCCAAATAGACCCCAAATTCCACACATTTTTGTAATATATCTTTAATGTATAGAATATTTTGATATAATGTAATCTGTAACAAGCTGTTACACATTGACTTAATGAAAAATAGTTTTTATTAAAAAAGAAAATCGTTTTCCAAATGAATGATGAAATATAAAATATTATTTTACCAGAAACAGAATTCTTTTTCTTATTTTAACTTATATCTTTAACTTATTGCTACAATGTGATCAGATATTGAAATTTTAAGCATCAGAGAAAAATAAGAGAAGTAGAGGGGGAAACTATTCGAATTTGTGAAACGTGTCATCTAGTTTCTTAGCAACACGATGGGACATTATGACGCTACGTGCGATGCGACGAATACCTAGCAGTTATGATGCTCGTGATGTCATGGTGGAGATGTATACGCCTGCGTCGATTAGGTGCAGTAGTAGTGGGATGGAAGGTAGGGGAATACCTCCTTTGGCGACGATTACGGGCATGCGAGACGTGCGGGCCGTCTCTATGTGATTTCTTTTTGTGGCAAACCCAGCCTATGTACATATATACATTTGCGTATTCACGTCTGATGCAAGATGTAACATTGATAACATTTGTTTAAGAATATGTTGATATAAAAAAGATATATGATACATTAGAATTAAATGTCCTTCTTTTTATTCTATTTTATTATTAATAAGGTAAGAAAACATTAATAGAGTAATAATTTAAGGTTATTTTCAATTTCTCTATATTTTATATATTTTTATTTATAAAAATGATACAAACCTATTAAAAACATAATAAATTATAGTTGTAAATTTTTCGTAGTTATTTTATATATAATTAAAAATAGTCGAAAAAATTAAAAGAAAAAAATAGAAATCGAAAAATAGATACACATTGAAGTATAATAAATTTATCTCTAAACTAATTTTGTATGTGAATTAAAAATTCGATTAGTAGCATATATTATTTCAATAAAAAATAAAAATTTGTTATATTTCAGTGTGTACATTATTTATGGAAAACGTAATATATTCGAAAGGAGAAAGTTGGTGTATTCTTAAATCATTTATCTAGTAACGTCAATACTAAATAAGAAAAAGTTGACATACATATATACACAATTTGATACATATATATATATATATATATGTATATATATTATAATACTTCTTTTTGATACAATTTGTGTTAGATATAATTTGGCTATTCACATTTTTTCTTTTTACAAGTTGAATAAGATACACGTTTTATTTAATATTTTATTCAAAAGTTTAAATATATCTATTTATAACATTAAAAATAGTGCATATATATAGATATATGTACATTACATACGAGCAACGTGTAATGTATGTGTAAGTATATCAGTAACATTTAAATTGTTTTTATCAATGCTAAATAAAAACAGTGCATTTTATTCTTATTGATTTCGTGTAAATTTCTGTTACGGAAATTTATTAGAAAACTATGTTAGTAATGAAAAGTGTTTGCACGATTTCAGTCAGTGGTGCCCTCTTTTGAGCGAATTGAATACTTGGTAATATGAAGTGGCGATTACATTAAAGATGGGAGGGGAACATACGATCACTGTTTCTCTTTTCCGGTTTGTTCTTTTTCTGTTTAATTTCGTGGGTGACACGGATTGGTTTTTGGTAGTGCCCGCGTTCGATATTCGAGCAAGTCATACTTAATTGTGTAATGTTTATATAGAATCTGAACTAATTGAATTGGGTTGCATATCAAACGTCCAAGCTGTTTGTTCGGTCAGCTGGTCACTTGTGGGACTGCCTTGAATGTTGGCATACAAGCGCGCGGAGCAGTTGGCTCTTGCCAGGGCTCCAGGAAGGATGCGCGATCGGGGGTGTACGCTTCTTGAGACTGCCACCGGTTTCTTGCGTGCCGGCCGCTTTATGGCCTATAACGCGGCACCATAGCCTCGGCTATCCAATAAAAAATCCTTATTTCGTGGTTTATTCATCCGTCCGGTGTAAGGAGTGTGATCGACATATTTGCAACAATAGAGTAATCGTTGACGAAAAGGCTTCTGGTGACAAATCATTCTCTACGGTGGAAATGATACCGAGAATCGGCGACTTTCGTTACTTACCGTGTACTTACTTTCGTAAAATTTAAGTTTGTTGTTGAAACTTGTATTTTCAAGGTAAGAAGCGACGAATACCCTGAACACGACGGTGGTGCGCTCGGTATTTTTACGACGCGCTTAGGTTAAGTGTCATTCGACGTATCACCATTGAATGACAAGTTTAAAAGGAAACAGATATTCGTCGTGTCAATTACTCCAAAGTTTTACCTACGTATACTGCTCGAATACACGCATTCTGTTTCTGAAGAAGAGCAATAAACGTCATTCATTGTGGCGAAGAAACGAGGAGACGAAGCTCGCCATTGCAAGAGGTCAAACTCAACATATTTGTGTGCGCTTTTTGGTGCAACGAAGATTTCCGCAAAAACAAGCCGGTTAATACGTTCAAGTGTTTCAGAAAAGGAAATTTGTGAATTTTTCAATAGTTTGGTGATTATCGTTTTCATTTGTCTTATCGATAGATGATGAGAATGATACGAGATGCTTTTCCGATAATGTAAGTTCCGACGAATTAAAGAAAATTGGGTGAAACGAGTAGAAAAGCCTGACTTTAACCAACTGCAATGTCATCGAATCACTGAATGCTGAGATCGTGACTGTAATTATTATTTATATTTATATGCGTTTCAAATGTAAGAAACCGGAAGGAAGCGTACAACTAAACGAGAAAAAAGTACGGCTGACGTGTGTTAGCAAATCATAGGGTTCATTACCGACGTTATTTAATCGTTCGTATGATTTTTGTACTTAATGCAAAACCTAACCTCAACGCAAACAGTACAAAGTACTTATCGTAAATCGAAATCTACAGTACTTTAATTCTAATCGATTGAAATAACCAAGAAGATACGTGAAGTTCATTTTTATAATTGGATTTTAAAACGGCTCCACGACAATTTGTACTTAATACTTTCGATCTTGAAAAAGCGAAAACATCGTGCCGGCATCGTTACCTGTTTATCGACAGTGTATGGAGAGTTCAGTGCTGGAAAATTTGTTCAATGTGTACATAAATAATTAGTGAAACGCTTTTCGATTTTAGCAATTTCGTTGCTACTGGTAAAGCAGCTATTGGGAAACGATCGCTTTTCACAGCGGTCACGAGAAAGATTATTACGCAAATTAACGACATCGCTGCCGAAAAATTTTTAGACAGTACAACGCATCGTATCAAGGTAAATACATATATATGCTCGACGTTACGCTAATAAAACAACTATTTGAAACAATTTATTTTTTATCACATCATTTCTTTGTTTTGTCAATTTTGTTTCTATAAACGTGTTTCATTATTTTCTTTGCTCTTTGTTTTGTTCTAGTCGTTATATTCCATTCATATAACAACGTCAATAGGACATAACCTATTTTTAATCATTGATATTTCATTCGTAATTATATATTACAATGGTAATTTTTTTTTTTATCATTTATATATTTTGATTTCGATATTCAATAGACGACTAGTGTATGTGGTTAGCGCGAAATATAAATTCTCCTGAGAGAAGGTAAGGCAGTATCCATTTATTACTGTCGGCAGGGAAGGAATTAAGATGATTTCTTATAGCGTGCAAGAATGTACGATAAAATTTCACTTTGACCAAGACGTTTCTGGTAATCAAGATACCTTATGTAAGATGCATATTGTACCCTTTGGCTTTAATCAGGAAGTAATAATAAATCTGAGATATACATATGTACATATACTTATACGTTACGATATCAAAGTGGTGTTTACATTTTTTTATTTTTTATTGTAATTGCTAATTATTCGCTCTTCGATTTTCCAAAAATAAAACCATAATTAACGCATTTCACGGGTTATAGTTTAAAAAACAAAACGGCTTTTAAAATAAATCGAAACGTTCCATAAACTATCGTGTATATACTCTATTCGAGATAATGATCGATTAGCATACGATACATGTGCTTAAAGATACAAATTATTCTTTTAAGATTGGAGTTATTTTCAAAATTTATTGTTTGAATTAAATTATCCTTTTTTAACCAAATTTTAACGCAATTATACTTTCTAGATACATAATAATAATTTCGATTTCAGAAATTTCGAGTCTGTTATTTCGATTCGAGTTACTAGGGGATTCGAGTTATTCCATTATTTCAATGTTTGAATTAAATTACATATATATTTCCGAAGAATTCGAGAATTGTTATTTTTCTTAATAACACGTCCAATACACAGTGGACTAAAAAGTACTGGGACTAGCAGAGTCAAAATTACATTATATCAATTTTGTAAAAGGTAAAATTAATTTTGTCGAAAATCACCATGCGTTTGTGCAAATAATAAAAGTAAGATAAAGTAATTTTGACCTGCTACTACAGTTCCAGTGCTGATCACATAATATTCGCGTTAATTCCTGTTGTTCACTTGCAATGTTCAAAGTCATTCGAACATGATGGTTTTAATAACGTGCACACGGTTCAGATAATATTCGGATCAGATGCAATAACGAGGTAATAATTAAAAATAATAAGAGGCATCGTTATTCGCATTACACCGTGTTAATAGGCTGAAGCACGTGGGTTTCTCGAAATAAAACGGAAGCCTATAGACCGTAACTTTCTTCTCTCTTCTCACGTGTCGTCTGTACATTGTGTGTAAATATTTTCGTAATCGTTTGGTCGTTCGCATAAGTTCGATTGCCGAATGTCGCCGTTAGACTTAATTGTCCGTGTTAATTGTCGTTATATGTGCAGGTGAATCGAAGTCTCGTTGGGTAAACTTTATACGTTTTACCCGGAGTTACGACAAAAGCTTTCTCTCTATCTTTTCCAACTGTGGCTATGAAATACGATAAACAAGTAATTAAGAGGTTTTTATTTTCGTCCGAAAGGTTTTTCGTACCGCAAAGGTAGTTAGGAACGAATATCACGCGAGAATATAAATTTTATTTCAATATTTTGAATTTTAACTTCTCATTCTGAGAATTTTTTCGTTCGATAAAACAGCAATTATAATTATTCTACGTGCTTTTGTAGGTATGCTTTCTCGATATTCAGAATGATATTTTGAAATAAAATATTTGGTGGATTCGTGGATTTATTTGTAGAGTATCTTCTTTCATTTTTTAATTTTGACGAAAATCATATTCAATAGTAAATATAAATATAGATTAATAGTGTCTTCATAATGGTACCAATGGAGTACAGAGGATTAAATGGTGCTTGGTTTAGGATGATGAAGATCGCCTATCGGAATGAATCGATTATTCTTTTTCTCTTTTTCCTCTTTTTCACAAGCTTCGATATTTGCTTCGGTTTCGAAGCTTGTTTTGTTGATGTATTTGATTTCGAATTTACTCTCGTAGATAAGCAGCTGATTATTATAATATTTAATATGAAATATCCTTTTATATAAAACTGATTAATCCTCATAAGTATGAACAATATTATAATTATCAATATATCGATAATATACATTAAAGGATATTAAAAAATAAAAATGATATTAATATATAATACAATATAATAATGTCCCATTAAAGACGAAAGGTGATGCGTCGAGAAATGCGTAAACTGTTCAACGTCCATGTACTTTGTTTATTTAAACACGTGTTATCGAGACACATTGTTTATTCCTTTGTCATGCGGTAACAAGCTTTTTGTGTATACGCTGTATAAAAATATCCTCGTTTATCGTCACAGTACCGCGAATTATTTCTTTATGTTCTAAAATTCCGATAACAGAGAATCCGGGTCATTCCGTTTACAGTTTCCTCGCTTTTTGCTCCACTTTGCTATCGATATGCACAAGATTGTACAGATGATTTATTTAGATACTTAACGGATGTGCCTTTACCCCGGATAGATCGGATTTGACTCCGTTCCCAACGTAAACACTTTAACTTGGGTTAGTAACGGTCACTTATGTACGTCATCGTCCTATTTTTCAAATATTCCTGATATCTTTGGTACATGCGTGCGTGTCGATTTTCGCGTCGTGGATATGCAAAATGAGCGTGCGTGTCGATTTTCGCATGCGCGAATTGCTCGATTTATACGTATCGACAAGAACAACTATAGAACACGATGTCGGTTTCCTATGAGATATTGCTATTCATAAATCCTGATGCGTGCCTCGATTTTTTAAAAATAGCCAGGAAAAACGGCTAAACGAACCGAAAGAAAATTGAGGATACCGTTTGATATTCCAAATATTGGAATTGAAGAGTATTTCTCGATCGTTTGGATAAAAACAAACAACTGTAGGAAAAGTAATTTATTACGAAAGTAAACGAATACTTTGGGAGACTAGACCCAGGTATACGTCGATTATTTATTATAATAAAGTATTAAATAATTTCATAAATACCAGTCGATATGTTACGAGTTTAGAACAGTTTGAAAATCGATACGCAAATTGATCGAATTAGATTTGTCGGAACGATCGAGGAAGCATTTTTACTAGAACGAGTTATTATCGAGTTACGATGCTTAACTTCATTACAGACTTTCTTATTACATTATACTGTTCGCGTTTGATTAACCTGCCAGGGTGAGTCAACATCTTTGAGGATTCCGCGTTGACTAAGGCGAAAGTAAAAATTTACGTGGTATCTTCAGATACCGTAATGAACTACACGTGTAATCATTTAGATAATTGACACCCGTAGGAAAGTACTATGACGGTGAAGTAATAAAGATTGTGTAGCACCGATGAAAGATACGTATCTACCGTTCACACGTGTAACAATTCGATATTTCACTTTTTGCACGTCGTAATTATTTTCAAAATTTCTTCTCAGTCGGTTCATAATTACATATTTTTATCGCGCAGCCTGGAAAAAATGATTAAATCGAAAAAATTGGTCTCAATTTCTTTAATCTTTGTTAAAAGTAAAGAGTAATTTTATTCTTCCTGTATTATTCTTATAAATGACAAATATACTTTGCTACAATGATGCTAAAGTCACACAAGAACGTTGATCGTGAAGTGCAATTTTTGATTCTTTAAATAAAAACACATCACCGACAGTGATGAAAATTATTTGTCACGCAAATTTGTTTGCCAAGGGTTTAAATACGGCGTAGTACGACATAGACAAATTTTGATTCATTAAATTAGATGCAAACACTATCGAAGCTATTATCCCAAATACATATACCATTATATCAATCAATCAATCCTCACATAAATTCTTCAGACCTTGTATAGACACTACCTGACCCCTCAAACCTTCATCAGTGGGGTCTGTATCGAGTCTATGAGTTGGGTAGTGTCTATATCGAGTCTGGTGTGTTCAGTGTTGGACGTATTGTGTCTAAAGGATTCACTGTCTATATCAAGGCTGATGGGTCTAGTGGTGTCTGTATCCGGTCTGATAGGTAATTCGGTATCGGTGTATATAAAATTTTATGGATTTTGTGCCGTCTATATCCAGTCTAGCGAGTTTATTACTCTATGCTCCAACTATCCGATTCTCCATCTTTTCCAATCCCTTATATATTCGATTTAATCGGATTCAGCATTGTCTTTGTCTTCTTGACGATTCTATCGATCATCGTCCAACGTGAGTCTAATTTGTATAAATTATACACGTAATTTAGGATACCACGGAGTAGTTAGTTGCTCGGTGATTTTCACTCACTCGAGACAACTTCGTATCTGGTCTATTGAACGCATTGTGCTTCGAATCTCTAACTTGAATCCATATTGGTTATGACGAGTCAAAAGCATTTCGTGTCTCGTTTGCGGGGTTCTGCAACGTTTTTATCAGATTGATTGAATCCAATAAGTTTCGTGTCATGTGTAACTTCGCGTCTGGGTGATCTGAGTTCAGCTTAAAACGTCTCATCCTCTTCGTCGCGAGGTTTAACGTGTTTGTATACTGCTAACACGTTTCTATTAAGTTTCGTACGTCTGATATTTTCCTTTCGCGTCTGGTAAGTCCAGTTTCGTTTGTATTAGATCAGCTAGAACAAATTCAATGAGGTCGGTGTCTTCTGTATGGGTTCTCATGATTCCGAAGTCATGTATCTAATCCAATGATTGTGTTATCGTTTGAATTGGATTAGGTAAGGTATATCTTGTTTGTACTATATTCGAGAAAGTTGTTATTCCCTGTACCTAGATCGATGTTTTCTGTTATATATTGTTCGTCAGAATTATCAATTTTTCCGTTGCGTGGGCGTGTAATTTGTCAGACGGCAAGAATAGTGAAGCCGTGCATATTTCCTTGCCTTTCTTCTGGGAATATTCAGAGGGTAGTATGTAATGTCTAAAATTGTTCGATCTTTATTGCACGATTTTTAAATATGATCCTTGACGGTACTCCGAATCGTTGTTTCACTGTTATGTATGTTCACGATGTTAAATGGGGATTTTGTTTTCTTTCTAAACGTGGAGAATTTTCGCAAAGCAATTTCTGTAATTGTAATTTATCTACTTTGATAATCTCGATGTTTTACGCTTTGCTAATAAAACGATCGTGGTATTTAAAGCATTCGAATGTATTGCTCAGCAAATTCTGTCCGTTACGTATTTAAGTTGTGTAAATAGAGAGAGAGCGAGAGAGAGAGGGGGGGAGCAGTTGTTTTCGGTAAACATATTTGTCCAAAGATATAACCAAGTTTACACGTGAACGGAGAATCTGGAACCTAAATTCTCTCAGCTTTTAAACATAGACATTTTCCTGTTTTCTTCGCGTAACGAACACGTTTCGTTTTTTCACCCGAAACATGTAAAACGTGTCAAGGTGTTGAATCTAAAGAAACATTGTCAATTATTATCGACTAACGGATATCTATGGATCAAAATAAACGAATATAAT
Organism: Euglossa dilemma; assembly: GCA_002201625.1. Taxonomy (NCBI): domain Eukaryota; kingdom Metazoa; phylum Arthropoda; class Insecta; order Hymenoptera; family Apidae; genus Euglossa; species Euglossa dilemma. The sequence goes on from NIJG01000215.1 coordinate 134,276, forward strand.
TATGGAGTACTCAAACATGAAACGTTAAATATATAAATTACCGAAACATAGAAAAGACTTTTTGTTTAGCTCTGCCTAATTTGCTTAGCCCGTCACGATGTCTGAACGAAAATAAATATTGACAAGAATATAGAAAAAGGAAGAAACATGTGATTTTGAATGCTAAAATATAATTTACGAGGTCATAGAATAAGAATGTTGCTTTGCCTGCGCTTAGTAAACTACAAAGCAAACTTATTCTTAGTTGGTGGTCTCCCAATTATTTCAAACAATGTATAATACATCGTGCAAGGTTAGGTATACTTGAACGATACTCTAATCGCAACATTTCTCATGGAAAGCGTAATTCGGAGCGGCTAGGTTGTAATTAAGAAGCCTATTGGCAGTGTATCAGGGATTACGCCGGAAGCAAACACGCAGCCATGCGCAACAGTACGATTAATTGCAAGGTCGGGCAGACATGGTGGTTAATTAGTCGGTATTTTTGCAGAAGAAAGATGAGCGTCACCTCTACCGGGAGATGATGATGCGCGTGACACTGTCACGTAGAGCAGAAACGCATTCGTCGCAATCGTGTCGCGTTCGAATCAAACTGGATTCGTTTTAATTTTCCACCGCCTTCTATCATTCGTCACCGATCTTTTCCTCTCTTCGCCTTTCTCGGAATCGTTGTTTGATCATCGCGTTGGTTAAATTGCATTAACCTATATAGCTCTGGTGTTGCCTGATTAACGTTACGCTAAACTCGAGATAGAGTGTCGTGTTTGCCGAATAAACTACAAATTGCTGGAAACAATTGAGGTTTCCTCTTTCTGGATCTTGCAATGATTAGCTCGAGTCATGTTTCCTTGACGAAACGAGTCAATACGAGTTAGCTTCCACTTTGCTGTTCTCCACTTTCTTTAATAATTTGCGACACTCGGATGATACAAGTTTATGTATTTTCTAAATTTTCATTGTCTGTTATAGTTGATCTTCCTCTAACACGGTTAATTCGTTGTATCTTCCATGTTGTACTAAAGCCAAATACTAAACTTTAACTACTGACACCCAGTTTCTCACTGAGTAGCTTTAGTATCAAGTCAAATACTGCAGAAATTGTGATAAAAGATAATTTTATTATTTTTGTCGTTATTTGATGTCAATATTTCTCATTTAAATGATTTTTCTCGGTTTGGGTTAGGTTTGGGTTAGGTTATGGTAGTTTATTATGCGTTTCATGCTATCTCTACTTCTAGTCTGTAAAAGATTGGGAGATAGTAATATTGCACATTTTCCTCGGTTTCTTATGATAGTTTATTATACATTTTATGCTATCTCTACTTCTAGTCTGTAAAGGATTGAGAGATAGTACTATTGCACATTTGGAGCATCAGTATCACGTTAATTGCTATACAGAGTGTTTGGAAAATGGGGCTCAGGATTTGAAAGACTTGTAATGTATTCCGTGCAGGAGGAATAATTTTATTATTTACAAATCTAAGTCTATTCGCTGAATGTAAATTGGGAAACTCGCTTAGATTTATTGAGGGATAAGGAATAGTTGAGGGTAATATATACGGTCTATACATATAGTACCGGAAGAGTTTATATACCGTTATTAATACTAGGATTATCTGGTATGTGTACCTAAAGATAGTATACATATATAATAATAATGAAAGTGGTACGATGGAAATAAATATAATAAATCGTACTCGTGGAACGTTTCGTTCCAAACTTTGAACAAATGAAATATACGCGTTGGATTTGAAACTTGGAAAATAATACTGCACCTGAAATAAGATACAAGTGTCGAGAACGTGTGGATGAAATTATAAAAAAATCTGACGAGAAGTGCGGAATTTCTGAAACATCCAATGTGGTCGTACACGATTATGAAGATTCGCAAATTACTTGAATGCATAAAAAGAAAGATTTCCGCATGGTAATTGATATCAAAGATCATGAAATCCAGTATTAATATACATTAACACGGAAATAATATTAACTCATGAATAATTTTTTTTTTTTAGTCACAAAGGTTTATTAAATTTAATTACATTCGAAATAAGCTGTTTAATATTTTTGTAAACTTAATAAAAAATACATAAAAGATAGCAAAAATATTCATATTGTTCCACGAATTTATTGTCTAATTTTTGCATCATTTTCCGTGTGCATTTTCAACAGTCGTATTTTACTTCAGTTGCAGTATTATTTGCGAAATCTGGGCCTAACCCGTGTATTTCATTCCTCAAAAGATTGAGACACTCGAATGTCTTCATGAACAATTGTATATAATTACTAGATAATTTCTATCTCAATAACGTTTAATCGTGTCAAAAATAATGAAATATTTTGCGAAAATAAGAAATTTTATAATTCTATCGATATCTGTAGCCTGATAAAAAATTTTATTTGCAGCAGGTATTTAATCTTAGATTTAGAGCGAGTAAAGCTCAGAGTGAAAATCGATCGAGATACTTGGACCATTGCGAGCGAGTAAGATTTTGATTTATAGAGGGTTAATATAGACATAGTTCACCCGAATATGTCAGGGCTTTTTAAGGGATCGAACATCATGCCGAAGAATGAAGTCACTCGATTATTTTTAAGTAGCGTGTCAGATTTAGGCAGGGAGGCTAATGCCGGGAAAGACAAAGAGGTGCTATAAGACATTTCTTGGTACTTAATTTGCTTATTATATTTAGTTTCCCTAGTATTCACAGTTTTAAAGATATTTCACAAAATTGAAGAAAAAAAATAGTAATTATTAGTAATTATATAAAAAATAAAATAAATTATATTAGTAATTTATTAATTATTGATAAGTATCGAAAAAATTAAGTCACCGATATCCCTGTTTGATGGTACCTTCGTACAAAATTCTTCGATACACGTGTACACGTACACACGTTGGAGTAATGCGAAATATTTAATGACGAAATCCTCTAAAATATTCAAGAAAAAGGAATACTAGGAATAGTTGTGGAAAGAACAGTGCGGACGGAATAGTTCAGATATCTAAAGAAATAATTCTTGTGAAAATTATATGTTCCAATGGTTATACAACGAAGATGTTTTTCCTCTTTTTTTTTTCTTTTTAATAAAATTACAAAAGATATTTCTAAGTAATCTTTGTACCTCGATTAGGAAACATTAAACTTTTCTTATCTGTCATATAATTATATAATTATCGAGGCACGTTTAAAATAAATCATAACAGAATATTGTTTATAAATATTATTTCTTATTTCCGTAATTTAAAACACGAGATGTCGCATTTAATTTCATTAATTGAAATATCAGTGTTACTTGTACTTTGCTGGATGAAAACTTGGATGACCTTTCTCTGGTCGTGATAATTTTGCATAAAGTTAGCAATTGCATCATAACCGGAAATAAAACCATGAAATTATCTTGGAAAAAATGTTTGTAGACAAACATTGAAGTGGAAATACAAAAATATATTTCAATTGGATTACGTAAAACGATTTGAAAAGAAAAAAAGAAAAGGAATATTTTTCTTTCTTCTTATCCTGACTTGCAAAGAAAATTACGTTACATTATGATAAAGTTATGATTTTTTATTACGTATGAAGCAAAAATATTTCGTGTTCATGAAAGTGTGTCATTCTAGATATTACAGGCGATACGGCAATACGTCATCGCTTACATTAGGAATGCATTCAATAGCGTATTTTCTATCGAACAGTACGTGACGTATCTAGATGCATACGTTTACTTCTTTCCTCTTCGTAAACATCCTTCCATCGAGTAATCGTCGTTGTTCGAGCTTCACATTTTCGTAAATCAGTCTCACAAATATCCCTCGGAAATAAATCGAAAAATTATACAGTAATGCGATATATCGGAATTACTCACGATCGGTTCACGATTTTTAATTAATTAACAAAGGAAAATCACTAACAGAATCACGTTGCATCTTCGCTTCGGCTCTAACTTGATCGCTGACTTAAAAATCCCAGAGGCTATCGTCCATAATAGCTCAGAGCGTCTCAATAGCTTCCGTTAGAGAACTAAGCCTAATGTCCATGACCACGAAAATCCTAGACTCGAAACTCAACCGTAGAAGTCTGTATCTGCCTGTAAAAAATATATCCACTTTCCAGGCTGCCTTTTTACTCTTATCACCTTCCACACGCTCTTATCACTTCCGAATGATACACACTATCATGTCCGCATTTTTCGAATTGGTTCGCAGGCTTTTACAGCCGATCGTAAAAGTCGATATTAGAAAATCGCTAGCCGATGACACGTGATCTGCCGCTAAAAGAGACGAGTGGCCACTCGGTCGGTTATGTATGTTCGTCTCTTTCGAATGCGTTCTTACCAACCCGCGTCTCGCTTTATTTGGCCGAGGTGCCCGGCTCGTTCTAACGATGAGTAACAAGATCGTCGAGGAAGCGGTGTGTGGCGACTATCTATTGCCGCTGCAGACATCGTGGCGACGGGGATTTACCGACCGGGTCGCCAAGGCGGCTTGCCATCATCGTCATCCGCCACGTCCTCGCGGTGCTTTCCTTTGTCGTACCAATTCTCGATCGTTGCCGATGCATTATTTGCGAAAACCCTTGGCAACGGTCCTTCGAGGATCTAGCGTGTGATCGAGTGGACAGGGAAGGTCGCGCGAGTTGACAGGGAATTCTACCTTCGTTCTTCTTTCCCTTGGCGAGGATTACAACCGGTGTCTTTAATCCCGCCTAACATATGACTCGAAGGTTATCTTATTGTACGTGTATTCGTCTTTCTTTCAGTCTTATTTTTACGCGTTTCGTTACCGTCTTATCGTCCTCTATTGCTCTACCGTTGCATTACCGACCGATTTATTTATAACGATCATTGGTTTCTATTCGTGTCGTTGAAGCAAAAAATGTATCGTAAGTAAGAAGTTATTATAGAAAGTTTCTCTGTCCTTTATTTCATTTTCGGCAGACGAACAAATTTTCCTAGCGGATATTTCCGGTGATTTATTTCTGAATGCGTAGAGGTTAGGATTTAATTAGTTGAGAATTTTGAAGATATGTTTAAAGATATTAAGGTTGGATGATACGAATGGGTATGCGTTACGGTTTTTATGGTTTGGTCGATGGGAGTCGTTATGAGAAATCGGTATCACCGGAAGCTTCAGAGTAATTTTCGTCCTTACCCCGATTTCGCAATGTCCTCTGTCTTTTTCGGTTTTGCTTTGCACAACATATTTTCCAGCATTCTCGTCGGGAAGATGCCAAAGATGATGTCATACGCGCATATAAGCAAAAGTTCTAAGTAAATCTGTTGTAATCGTTGGTTCTGTTACTTGCACTTCGTATACTTAGCCGGTCTAAAAGTTGCTCAACGCGTGCCATTCTGACTCATTCGAGAATCGTATCGTGCACCCGGTAATATAATACAAAACAGTACTATCAATCATTGTTTGTTTTGTACGTTCGATGTTATTGTTTAGCGAAAAATTGTCACTGTTTACGACGATAATATTTAGTCGAGTATTTTGCTTATAATTTCTGTTTTCCATTCAGTTGTTAATCGACTCCCATTTTATTTTTCCCGCTAATTTCAAACTAGTCGGAATTACTAGTTCGGATTTTTAATTTACACAATTATTGTGTAAAATGAATACTTAATTATATATGTACGATATACGTATTTTGATACGATTACTCGCAATTTTCATCATTTACTTAAAATGTACTCGAAATCAATACTCGACTATTTCCAATTAATAATCGAGTAATTACATAACGAACAATTAGTACTGTCCGTGCTATTAAACGCCAGTCACGTTGCAGTTAAATATTCTGCGCTAATTTTGTCATCGTTAGTTTAGCCGAGAAAATAAATCGCTGAATCAAGGATTCGCAAATGAAACATCATTTTCCAAGTTACAATCAATATCGTTTAATCGATACTCTACATTCGTCTAGTACCTCGTAACCTACAAATATATTGAATAAAACAAAATATAAATTTCATCCATTCTTCTGATCGATGTCAACCATGTTGTTCTCGCGGTGTCAATTACGTTACACGTATTTTACCGTGCCAATTGAGTTTCAGTATCGCTCTAGATCCTCTTTTCCTCTACGCCCGAACCGATTAACTCGCTGACACGTTTCATTTTTCTTCGTTCCCAATCGAACGCAACGCGGTTATTATCTTTTTCCCCGCATCTCTTTCTTCATCGTTGCGAAACAGCCGCAATGCGATCTCTCGTATTTGTATTCGAGGAGAAGCGAGCCACTTTGCGTGGAATTCCTTCTCGGGACGCTGTTCGCTGGTTTCGACCATAATTGATGCGGAGCACGTGCTTACAGCGTTTGTCACGTGGTCGACCGTGGATCACCAGTGGCAACGAAGTTTCCCGCGATTCGCGCAAGAATCGCACGATTTAGCAACGTGGATTTATCGTCCAACGTTGACCGCGTGATTAGATACTTCATAAATGCGCATTTATTAATTGCTTTATTGTTCCACGTTTTCGTGGAATAAAGCACAATGGGCACTATCTTTTATCGTTCTTCTATCTTTGATGGCTGCGTCGTCATGTAAGGAAACGTCGAGATAAATCCAAATTGAGCGAGATTTCGGCCCGATTTACATTTCAGATAGATAGTCTCGGTGTTAATATAAACCTGTAAAGGATATTTGGAACACTGGATTTCAGTTTTGATTCTCGTCGTATCTATTTTGCATGGTCAGTCGTATATTATCAGTTTTCGTCTATTGAAAGCTGTGCATGTTTACCCTGTTATCGTTTTATATATCATTTGTTACAAGGTAATAATTTCGAATTTAAATTCAGAAAAGTATTTTGCGTTTGATAAAGAATGTAGAATAATTTAGAATTTTACGATTGCAATTCTAACTCGAGAATTTTTCCCTCGACATTTAACGATTCGACATATGAAACTATATCGACAGAAATTCGAAGAATTTCAGAATTATGCAAATTTATTGTCGCGCCTATTTTAAGTCTCTTTCAAATTATTATTTGTGGTAACATATTCGCGAACTATTCTTGGAAGAATTGCAAATTTCCACGGAAATCGTTTCGAATAGCATCGCGTACTAGAAGAGCATTAGTATCCATGTAAAAACATGAATTTCGTTCGACAGATATTTTCCGTAACGAGCAAACTCGTTTGGATTAACGTGCACGTGAATTTACCGATGAAAGCAGACATTTTCATAATGTTTGCTACGGATTCGAGCGCCCTTTACGTTTATGGAGTGGAATATTGGCACAAGCACCCCGTGTCCTCTGGTAAATTTGCGTCATACGCTTTCGGTACTTTTCCAGTCTCTGGAGAGTGGAAAGTTTCCCTCCTTTATTGCTTGTTGTATTCATCGGAACGAAACAGTGATCCCACGCATACGCATTGAAATCGATACAACCTTTTGGGACGTTGTGCAGGATACAAAATGTCACATTAAAAATTGCAATCGCTCTTGTTTATGCCTCCGAAAGATATCTCATTGACGTGGCGTGATGTAACGTAGCTATATATACTTTTGTAAGAATTCATGACACACTGTATGTAGCATTATTTGTGACACTAATGGCAGAGAAATTTATTCTATCTAATATATATTGTAATATCTTTGTTCTCGTTAATATTGATGCAAAAAGGCAAAAAGGGGAATAATGTCGAATGTAATATTATTCATTGTTAGATAATCAACTTGTACTCGGCCCAGGGGAATTAATGAGACTAGTCACTTGATGACAGTAATACAGTTCGCTTAACGCGAAGACCCGAAGGCTCTAGGCTTATCGATGGAACACTTTAATTGCTGGCAAATTGCTTTCGAATGCTGCCAAAAAATTCCGTCTGAAATAACTTCTTGTATAGCCGCTATAATTCATACGCATCTTGGCAATTGAAGCGACGAGATCTCTCTCGCGGCACTGGATATTATGTAAAGGGAAAAGTCGCGATGTGTAATCGTCTATGACGATGTAGGAAGAATCATTGTTCAGCCGTGACTGTAAATAAAATACTTTATCGTTCGTTAAACGGTCGATATTCGCCTTTCGGATTAGACCAAACGTTTTTCGAGTTATTTGCAACCTATTGCTCCCTGTAGATGTGCGAACAACGCGTTTACCTAAATAAAATTCGAAGATTCGTTAATTTTACTCGGAGTATAATATTCGTGAATATTCGTGGAAGTTAAAAATTGATTAATTTATCTTCTCTATTCACAAAATTTCTTTCATTAAGAGAAATACGTCAGAGAAATTTCTAAAGAATTAAGATAATTCTTATATTTTCGAAATAGAATAGTAACATGCACACCATTTTATTCATTTTTCTCGTAGGACTTTACTTTATCTTTTGACGTGTAAAAGAACGTGAAAGAAATTTAAATATCTCCAAATTTTTGTTAGAAAATAATACCCACGAAGATTGAAGGTTTATTTATTTGCCTCTAGTAAAAAATGAGGAAATTTGTATGAATTTCCGCGCAAAATTTTTAACGGAAAGGAACATGTCAAAGGAATTTTAATAGGATTAAAATGTCTCTCGCATTTTCGAAATGGAATATTAACTTATTTATTCATTTCGTTAATCTCTCTCGTAGCGTTTCGTCTCTCGACTCGTGAAAGAACTCGGTGCAGCAGCAGCGTAATTTTCGAACTTAATTACTCTCATTGCCAACCCTGTTAGGCATATCAGACTATTTCATTCTTAAAATTCAATTCACGTTTATTAGCGGCCCAGACACGGTCTAATCCACCGGCGATTTCGAGCAGAGTTTGTAATCCTTGTCTGGTGGAGCCTCCATGGAAAATCACGAGGTTACGACAACAAGAAATATAAAGAATAACTATAATATCTGTCAGTTTTCGAAAAATCGGATACCGTTTCTACCATCATTCCTTAAAATTGATATCATCTTAAACTACAACTATATTTTGGTTGTAATGATACTTCGCGTGCATTTTCTAAATTCCACGATGACTTAATTCGTCGTCGTTAGCTAAAAAGCTAAAGATAAGAACATTCCGGAGTTCATCTACGTCCACTTCATCTAGAATTTACTTTACGAATTCGTCCAATCATCTATTGTCAACGACACGTGTCTACCTCGTTGTAGACACGACGTTAAGCTCTCATGTAGAGAAAAAAAGAAATATGGGAAGCTGAGAAAGAGTTTGATCTTTCTCACTCGTAAGGAGGGCGTGTATAGGGATAAATTAACGTGAAATAATAAAGTGTGTCAGACCCGTCACGTTGCTTAAGGTAGGTCGGAGGTTACCTGAAACGCGGGCCTATTACTATCAGAGGAACGTGCGACGTCAGTGGGCGTCAGCCTTGAATCAGCTGTTTGCTTTCAATGTTGACCAGTATTAATGCAACGTGTGTTCTATAAAACCTGTGTATTCAGTTGTTCAGCCGTTCCTTGGGTATACGTGTCCGTGTCTGTGATGGTTGCTTCACACATCGATGTATAATAAATGATACTTATACCTCGGTAGAAGAAATTATTCAACAAGCGATAATCCTTACCAAGAGTGTACGATAAGAAATCATTTTGGGATTTTGGTAGATATTTCCATTATCTCCTTGGACGAGAAATTAGTACACGAGAAAGGTTACTTCGCTTGCTTTTAAATTACTCTTTAAATAAAAGATTAACTTTCGTTAACGCAAAATAATTTATCGTTAATTCTGTACTAATTAAATAACTAGAAATAATCGATTTGGTCACGTAAAGTGACCTATCCTGTACAGTTCGTAGTTTAAGCAATTAATTAAGCAAATGGTAAAGTAATAATAATTTTGAAAGTTTTTCTTCGGAAATTTCAGAGTTAGAATATCTAGTAAAAATTCCACGGAACACGGTTTCTTCCTCGACAACATACTCTTTCTCTGGGAACAAAATCTTCCAATTATCTCGAGCTGCGTACTCGTCGGTGCATTGACCTTTATCGATTTCACTTTCAGAAATACTTTCGCACCGGAGGACGACAGTGCATAGAAATTTAAGGGTCACCGTTTGTTCCCTGTCCGGATAATTCCTTCCATCTTCCCGTTATGTATCACCCTGTAGATTATTAAGGCGTTGCTTGGTATTATTTTTGTCGATGAGTGTACATTCGCGTGTTTGCACCCGCCATCGGATGAAAGAGATTGGATCGTTAACAAGTTTTAGGGGGAAGAAAATCGGTTACGTCACACGTGGAACGGTGTAAACACTCGTGGCTCATAAAATGGAGAAAAATCGTAAATCTTTCGACAACGACATCGATTCGCTTATATTTGCGCGAGTCAAACACTCTTACTCCTCAACAACCATGTTTATATTTATTTAATTCGTTCCACGCGAATTTTTACGTTTTAACGACTCTCCCTTGCGTAACCATTTTATCAGCGTCGTGTTTCTGACGTCTTTTACACCTACTATTCCACTTGGAGTTTTCTCATCCAGTTCGCATGTCTGATCGAAGCTCGTGCACCTCGTTCGATATTCTCGGAGAGCACACCGGTATGAAATGCACGGCAAACTTTGAGTCATAGTTTATCGTGACCGTTTCCATTTTTACTTTCCTTTTCCATCCGTCGTTTTTCGTCATCGCACGGTTAGATGATCGATACGAGGCTAAGACTGCGACATTACGAGACTGGAAACGAGTCTCTGTCGATATTTCCTAGGGAGAGACCTTTTTGCTCCGCGTCGCGATGCATCATTATGGCGGATGTCGTCCTTAGCGCGGCTCTGCCCCAGTTTCTACCGGTGTTTTATGCAATTTTCACCGAGATTGCACAAATTTGATACCGTGTTCCATCCTTTCTCACCGTCCTTCGTTCCTCTTGATAAGATACTTGCTTCTTGGAATTCGGCACGAGAATTTTTATGTTATCATTTGAGGTTTTAAAGGTACTAGATCATTTGTCTTCCTTTTCGTATTAGAACTACGAAATTACTAGGAGAAATTACGATTAGAATTACGAATATTAAAAGTACGAAATGGTTGAAATGATTTTAGACTTTTATATCGTTGTTATTATTCTTTTTTCCTCTTAATTCTTGATATATTTAACATCTCATCAATTTTTAGACCAGAGATCAGTAAGGTCGAGTTGTTGTAAATCTTAGCTCGTATTGTTTCTTAATGTCTGGTAATCGATTTCAGCATGTATTTTATTTTTTATTTTCGTAGGTACTGAAAATGTGCAACCACTTTTGGCAAAGGTTAACGATGTTCTTTATAGAGATAGAAACGTAATTAGATATACTTCCACAGTTTCGTCATAGCAATTTGAATTATTGTTATTTATGTATGCGGTATTTACGATGGCAAATTCACCAGATCGTGAAACGTCGTTGAAAATTGGAATAATAGATGACAATACGAGACAAATTTGACTCATTATCGCTGACGAATTTTCTATTATTAATTTCCCGTCGTTCTAATCTACTAAACGTTATATGATTTATAAATTTCACGTTTTCTTTACGAAATCTAGATTTTATTAGGTTTAAATATTTTCTAATGGTACGCTCCATGAGCAAAGATTCTAAATCTCTCTAAATCATAAAGTTTGCTTTTTACTTTCTATCTTTTATTTTAATTATTAATAATAAAATTTGCTTGTCAGTCTGAGAAAGAAGAAATCATTTATTCGCGAGGAAATTGCATTTGGTAAATGCGATATTTTGATTAATGTTCCTAAGTATAGTGAATTTTTTTCCCACTTTCCTTTAACTAGAAAACACGAGTACGCTGTCAATAATGACAAGAGAGCGGTTAGTGTTCCTTGAACGCTTTCAAGAAATAGGAACCTTTCACTTCTTTCGTGCATTCGTTGCTGTTACACGGCTACTGGCGTTTTCAGCGTTACTGTTATTGTTCTTGCCTGTTGCACGCAACGGGAACGAACGTATCTGTAAAAGCCAATATTTTTCTTCGACGACCGATAAAGGTACGCGGTGTATTTCCTCGCGAAGCTTCCGTGATAACGATATCGATGTACGACATAATCTAACACTTGCTAAATTACATTATATCACGTCAAATATTCGCCACAGATTCGCGGTTCTTTTTTTTTATATTTCTTTTTTTGCAAAAATATTCACGATGACACAGTTAGTTCGACTAACAAAATAGTTGAAATTAACAGATATTTAGCTTTAGTTAGTTATTGAGTCTTAGAGTTAGCGAGTTAAAAGTTTCACAGTTACATGCTAAATTGGTAATAAAAATATTAACGAATTTTTAGCGGATTTTTACAAGATAATTCGGTTCTTTAAAAAACTGAAATGAAAAGTTGGTTGGAAATCTCTTGAAATTTGATTGAGTATCTAAAAATCTGATACTTCGAGAGAAATATGTATACAGGAAATAACAGGGGTATGGTAAAATTCAATATTTTAATTTAATTAACTTTCGTACGATGTTTTTTTAAATACAATGATCAATATCGGTTATATTGGATGAACTTTATATCAACTGTGGAATTTGATTAAAAATATATCAAAATAGCGATAAAACAGTATTCCGCGAAGTAAAAGCGTAGTTAGGTTGTAAAAACAATTAAGAGTTGGTTAAATCTATTTTGTTGTAATAACAACACGGCAAAACTGTTTCGATCGATTATTCGTTTCTCATTATGGTTGAGCGACGTAAAGTTTTTAGTGCTGGTAAAACAAATGAAAATGTAATTCGCGTTAAATTGATATATTATATTAAAGTTACTAGTAAATTAATTTAAATTGATGCTCCGATAGTAAATGTCTCGACAGCCGTTTCAGGTTTACAAGTATCACGAAGAAATAAAGTTTACGTATAATGAAGTTCTTACATGCTACGTGTTAGATGTCAAGCTGCCATGATAAATTACATTCTTCCATTTTTATAAGCGACATCTTTTTCTTTATAGTAAAGTTCAATAACCGCGAATATTTACTAAGTTTTAAATAGTATCATATTATCGAAACTCAGTTTGGGATTAAATATATATATTTGTTAATTTTTAAATATTTAAAAAAGATATACATAAGATTAATACCGATAGAATATTAATATAATTAGCAATATTACGTATGTCTTTACATTTCCTTTGGTATAAAATTTTATCCATTCGTTACGTATTTAAAAAATAAATCATATCTCTGGATCTAGCAGATTATTCGTCTTTTCAATTCTGCGATATAGAAATACGTCTTTTTAGGTAGCATGTAATATTAAAATCGAAAGATCAACACAAATATATTTATCATGCTTTGCTCATGTGGTCTTTATTTGATATCGATATTTCCTTAGAGGAGAAGGGAGTATTAATTTTTTGAAAGTTGTTACGAATTTGTAGCCATTCAAGCTGTTTGACTTTTGACCTATATTTCCAGAAGCATACGAAATCCCCTCGATTATTCTCTTTTTTTCATAATGTCAGTCTTGTTGCGATATCCTTTATTTGCAAAAGTTCGAATTTCTCGCGACGCTACTGCCTAAATAGGATTTAAAGGACGATAGAACAAAGTGAGTAGAAATAATTTTAAAAGGATGTACTAGATATCCTAAGTCATTCTACAAAAATAGTTGTACATTGGCAACTCAGAAACTAGAATTGTTATACTGCAATATATATTCAAAGAATCGTTAGTCAGAAGATAATTCGCAAAATTTTCCAATTTTAAAGCACGTCAAAACAAAGTGAGTTGCGACCAACTAAGATACACTGGAACCTATATTTCACCTAGTGATTCGGGTGAAATATAAAAATAACATTTAAAAATTCGAAAACATCGTAGCGGCAAATTTCAAAAACATCCGTAAAAATATCGAACTCCACGCCTTCGGCTCGACATCTCAAATTCAATGGTTCCCTAAAATTCCACGAAATACACGTGTCGAATTTATCTATCGTATTTTATCGTTTACATAAAGATAATAAATTCAAAAATAAAAAGAAAAAGGAAGAATAAAAAGAAAACGAGGAGAAACTCAAGAATGACTTTAAGCAGAAATATAATGCTAGAACGATCGACTTGTAATATACGAATATAATTCAAATACTATAAAAAAAATACAGAAATATATGCAGGATGTCCCATTTAGATTGATAAGATTGATAAACTACACTTTTAACTATAAAACACAAAAGCACTGTATGCTAAAGAATATTCGTCACCTTATTTTTCTTAAATCACTCGTTCACAAGGTTTTCTGCTTTGTTATTTTAAATGGAACATCCTGTATAATCTCAATAATCTCACTGTCAAAGACACTTGTATATTTCCACTGATTGTGAGTACAGAAATAAGAAATAAAAATTCAGAAATTCGCGACGACTAGTAATACACATAAACGCTAAATACTACATAAGATTATAATTGGAACGATGTAATTAAAATAAAAATCTCAATAAAAATCAATGGTAATTTTCTCAAATAATATATTTAACTCGTACATTACCGGTAATTATAAAAATGGAAATTAGGACGCCATTTTAAAGGAACACTCGAGCAAATGATAGTCACCGGCACGTGATTCTTAGTCATAATTGAAATATCGAATGCAGCAACAGCTGAACATCCTCGATTCAGTGCTTCTACCCGATTGCACAAAAGTCGAGTTTCGAATTTGTCTACACGTTACACGCGCGTAGGTGTTCGTCATACGTGCTATGGTTGCAAACACTCGTGACAAGGTGCACTCATTCGGTGTCTCATCCAACGCTGAAGCGTCGATGCTTGAATCTGTACATCTCTCTGTTCGTTTCACAAATGTTTGCACGGAAGAACGATACAATCTCGTTGTACGGCTCGGGTCGAAGTGCAAAGAAACGCGACAAATCAATTATTACACGTTGGAAGAACTTGGCGAGGAAATCTTGAACCGGAGAAAGTTCCTTGTGAGCACAGTTGCAGCACGAAGTGTCTTAATTGGAATGTGGCAAACCGAATTGGATATTTTTAAGCGACAGAATTTATTTTATACGAATATATATCTAGTTTCGTAATTTTTAATAGCATAATAATTCATTTTATTTGCATAATATAAAAAAAGAAAAAGAAATGAAAATTCAAATAAGAAAAATATACAGCTTTTCAATCTTTAAAATGTCCCTCCTCCCATAATGCATAACTCGATTAAAAAAAAGTAGCTGTTTAAATATGTCTAAGGTATTTATATAGTTGCAAGATCTAAAAATATATCTTCGATCCTTATACAGTATCTACCTAACGATCACAATACTATTCAATACGTCCATTGCATACGTCTCTTACGTATCTCGTATTCTTCGCCACGCGCGTGACATTGATTCGAGATTTCGAATGTGGGTCGTTAATTAAAAATTACGAAAGCACCCCTCGAGAAAAAAAAGAAAAACTTTCACAATAATTCGCTTAAATCACTTTCATTACGTAAACCCAGTCTAGTGATAGAGATACGTATAATTGTCTCAAATATGCAATACATATCCTACACTGATATGTTAATAAAATATATATACCAATAATAATTTCACTTTTTCCACCAATTTCCAATCGGTTTATCAAACTTCATCTACCGATCTCGACTTTGATCCTTTTTCTATTTCAAATTAGTCCTAGCAGTCTACACGGAGACAAAATCACGAGTTCCAAATCGGTACATTATTAAAATAAAAAGAAACAACCATAATTTCGTTGTTTCCATCAGTGGCCAAACGATTTATCTAATTTCGTTCGACCGATTTCAATAACCTCGAGTTTGATCATTTTTTGTTTTTAGATTTGATCTGATAATCTACGCGGAGACACCATCGTGTATTTTAAACAGATGTATCACTAGAAAAACCATAATTTCGCTGTTTCCATCAGTGCCGAAACGGTTTATCAAATTTCGTACGACTGATTTTAATAACCTCGAGTTTGATCATTTTTTGTTTTTAAATTTAATCTACGCGGAGACACCATCGCGTGTTTTAAACCGTAAATTAGTAAAACCGTAATTTCGTTGTTTCCACCAGTTTTTAATCGATTTATCGAATTTCATCCTATCGAGTTCGATCATCCCCTGTCTTTGAGTCAGACTGATCTACTCGGAGACATCGTCACGTGTTCCGGGTCGGTCCACGAGCCCAATAGACCTTTACGTCACTCTCTAGCACGCGGTAAACAAGTATTCGCGAAACGAGCCTGGCACACCGCCAGAGATCCACATATGTTCCCGCGATATCTGTCCACCCATATCGCCGTCACTTTACTTTACCCCTGTCAAGATTGTATTAAACGACCTGGTATACCTGCTCCGACTTCCGGTACGTTTTAGCCGAGAGTCTGTGACGAGACGCGGAGGAATCAATTGGATCTCGTGTTTGCTCGCGTTTAATGGCTGGTCTTCATACGTATGGCCGCGTGTCGCTGACCAATTGTGCCTCTATCCGCGTATTTTCGTTCCCGTTCGATTGATCGACGTAGATCATCCGTGTGATCCCAAGTACCGCTACCGTTCATGATTTATGCTTTCGTTGCATCTACATTCGCATACGCCAGCGTGGAAAGTTATTTATCTTATCGACGTTACGTTTGCTTTACCAACATTATCTATCACCTTGTTCATTAAATTTCGCAGATAAAATTAGTCCAACGTGCTGTGCTTCGAGAGGATTTCAGAATTGTTTATTTAAACTGCTTCCTTTTTATTTCTTCTCTTTTTTTTTCTTTTTTTTTGGCTGAGTGTCCGATTTTAGAAGTTCGGTTTGGAAGGATTGGCGATGCTCTGCGAGTTGGAGGAATTCTTGGACCTTTTTATTCCTTTTGATCTTCTAATCGCTTCCAGCGTTCTGGGCTTGATCATTCTTGGAGGAACACGATGTGTCAGTGATCGTGAAAGTAACGTCTATTCTTCGCTTCTTTTCTACGTTATTGTACACCAGGGATTGTTTTTACACGGTGAATGTGTTTCGTGCGAAAGATCGTAAAGTAATTGATCCGAACGAAGTATATCTGTGTTAAATCCTGTTAAATCAGATCCTGTGTTCAAAATATCGGATTAAATATTCGAACGACTTGCAAAAAGTGTAGGAGATCAGTATTGGATATTTAAATATACTATATACACAGGTGATAATAATTAAAGTGTGACAATGATAATAAATGGATATACGTAATTACTTTTGTACTTGAGCAACAATTGATATTAACTTTGCCAAGAAGGAGCAGAAATAAGAAGTTTGGAACAAATCGTTTTGATATCTCTGATAATTTTAGTGTTAAAATAACAAAATTGCCTATTTAATGGCTTTAAAAGTTAAAAATAACTAAAATATATCAAAGAAATCGTGTAAATATGAACAAAATACATTAAAAAAATCGAACAAGACGAGTTAAAAATTTTTTTAATCGTAAAACGAGTAGTGTTATGAAAGAAATTGAAAAAATGAAAATGTGTAAAAGTGAATTGTGTGAAAAAAAATGTCGTGTGAAAAAACTCTCTGGTATAATTATATTCGTATAAACTTTTATATCTTTCGCGTATGTCTCCGTGTAAGATCGTTATTTCTTATTAATCAAATAATTCAGCGTTTGTCTAATCGTTTAGATTGACGTATTAATCTGTTTACAGCAGAGAAATTATTTTTGATATAATACCGTGGTATATTTTATTTTCTTGCATGTTTTAAGCATCGATTGACTTAACTATAGATCGTTAAGAATCTATGAGCATTTTTATCTTGAAGTGCACCGGATATGAAATTGTGAATATTTTATTTCACGCAAGAGTATTTCCTTCATATCGGATTAGATTGTACTCGTTAAAGGAAACTTGGTTTACATCCTCGTGGAATAAGTAATTGTATTATTCTGCAAACCGTAACCTGTTGCTGCATTAGCCGTAAACGTCTGAGAAGACTGATTCTTCATCGAAGTTTTTTGCGAGATACTTTCTTCCATTCCTCTATAATCTCTTAATCTTTAGTATCTGTCACAGCGTATTTCGTTTACAATTCTTATTATTGGTTTCTCTCGACTTTATCATTCCTTTTCGTTCGTCACATTCCGTTTCCTTAATTTTTATATAATTATTTGAGCATTTGAATAAATATTTAACACGATAATACGTTTGTCGAGCAATATTTATTAGCATGAAACGCCTGAGTACGTGGAAGACTTAAAATTGGCCAAAATTTTCTGTATTACAAATATCAATTCGCGTATTTAATTATCGATTGATAATTTAAAGAAATTGATCGGTAAATCTGTGATTATAATTTACTAATCGATAGATTTAATTTAGCAGTGGAATAAATTCCTCGTAACTAATCCAAGATCGCGTGGACTGCTATCGAAGTTCGTTAACATAACTTCGCGCGTGATAAAGTTCGATTTTCTGAATGACTTATCGGTCTATCAGCGCCCGTTTATACGTAACAATTTTATGGAAGCAATACGGGACTCGAATCACGTGTAAACCGACTCTCCTTTACCTTCTACTTAGCGATATATCTCGCTTTTCCTTTTTTACCATCGATCGATACGACAGCACGTGAAAAGTTCATTAACGAAAATAATTAGTCGCAACTATACCTAGCCTTATTGTTTCTTTAGCCGTGTACCGTGATTTGCCTGCTCTTCCCGCCGGGTATAGTGAAGGACCGGGTTGCTGTATAATATGCATCTATAGCAAAACTTACTATACAGACAAACGTTTCCACGGTTACGAAATAGAGGGCGTACTTACCGCAATGCGCCAGTGACGTGTTCACGAATGCAACAAAGCGTTCCTTGCTGGTTAAAAAAAAAAGGAGCAGGGCAAAAAAATCTAACAAATAGCTTTTGTTATTTGCACCTCGTCGTTAATTCTCTCGCGCTAATCAGTCGAATCCGAATATACGTTAGATTTATTCCGGCCCTATTCCCGCGGACGTTCGTGTCCAACGTTCGGAATTTTTCACCGAGGAAATCAAACATCGAATTAGATCGGCAGGGACGGAAAAGGAAAAATTCAAACGGTTGATCGGTTCGCTGGGCCGGCATTCGAATTCGGATTCGGAGTTTTCCTTGCCGGCTGATTGCATTTAATCAATTAAGTTATCCGGGTCACCGGCCATTTTTGTTTCCCCTCTAAGCCTAAGGTTCTTAATGGTCTACGTGCTTCTTGAACACGTACGAAATCGAAGTTACGAAGTAACGAAGGGACTGAGGTCTATCGATTTTTTAAACTTCTAATTTGCATCGTTAAATTGTCCTATTAATCTCATTAAATCGAATGTGTTATTCGTAATTCTTTTTTTTATTTCGGCGTAGCGACATTTTTTTTCAGGGATACAGTCTTTATTCTTTATTTGTGGTTAACTGCATTTGTTGCAACCGACCAATTTAAATCGAAGGTTTTAGAGAATAATAATTAATAATAATTGGCAATAATTTGAAGGTTACGAGTACACGAATCTTTCATTTGTTATATTATCTAGTTCGTACATTTCTTTTTCAACGAGACTAAACTTTTTCGCGCATGTTACTGACATACTTAAAGAGATATAATAGTTTTTATTTTTTATTTTTAATTTGCGTGGCTTTACTTGCTGCAGCAGAGTAATTTAAATTTACAGTCTCAGAGAGCAATGATTAACAATAGTTTTAACGTTATGAGAATACGTTTGACATACATACCGTTCACCTTCGACTAAAATTCCGTAATATGTTTTTGCGTTGCTGCAGGAGAAGCAAATGCACGGTTCTCAAGGAATCTTCCAGGATCGTAGAGCTAGAGTACTGTTGGTCAATAAGAGGAAGGACGCGTTCCTTATATAGGACGGTGGTTAAGATTTTATTCAGACATTGTCGCGATATTTCTCGGGGTTCTTTTCTCTGTTCCTCATTAAAAGTTCCTCGAAAGCGTGGTTCAGAAGGTTAGCGTGGTCGTTTAATTAAAAAAATTCTAATACCCTTTCGCCTGCTCCATTACGTCGCTTTATGAACTTTAGTACTTTCGTCACTTGTTGAAAACATTCGTGTTTTATACGTTCGACGTTAACGTAATTATTTTCTACGAGCAATTTCGTGTTTTTCAAGAAGAGTCCGATGAAAATCTTTCTCCATCGAACTTTCTCGTCGTCTTTTCAACTTTTAAGCCCGTCAAGGAAAATGGCGAATAATTATACCAATAATTATATTAATAATCGCGTATATTTTTACGATGTATATTTATCCACGCAGAGAGAATAAGGACAGCTTAACGGGTCATCTTGCGAGCTTATTATGAGAGAATTAATTGATCGATTGACGAGTTATTTTTACCCCTTTTTCGGTGTCCTAGTTATCATCGCCTTGATTATAAATCGCTTCGCATTGAAAAATCTCGGCTTCCTTCCGCTCTGAAAGATCACAAAAGTGTCGTGAATGATCTTTCTGCGGTGCTAGAAGAATGTTCAAGGAACGACGAAATAATAGCGCAATGAATAGTGAAGTATACACCGTGTACACCATCGTTAACTGTTCCGAAGAAAGCCATTCATGCACAAGAGTGGAGGCTTCTTTGAAGGAGCTCCAAGCTGTAATCTTGAATTTCTAAGACAATTTTTCTCCTTTATGATTTATTTGTCGTTACTTGTGTACTCGTTCCTTGATTTATCTTCTGAAAGAACTTTGGAATACCATGCTAACTATTCTCTCTTTATTATTTTCCTCGAGACATTGTCTTTATTTCTTGACAAAATAGTTTTTAGAAATTAATATCCAGTATGATATTAGAATACGAAAAGTAAGGAGAAAAATAGATGTTCTCATAGTGATTTTAGGTGAATATTTTAGCAGTGGTAGTTAGAATCACTGCAGTCAAGATCTTTTTCACCTAATCTTTCGTATTATCTTTTAGGATAAATATTTTACAATGAATAACGAGTCGCCTGTATAATACGATTATTTTTGTATCAACGATATTCTTCGGGAAAAATTCGATACTTTTATTCTGTTTATACTCTGCGAGATTAGGTACCGAAACACTAGAAGGAGAAAGATTAAACGATCTTCGCGTTTCCTTGACATTTCGATGTTTACAGATTGGCTACTCGGAATATTCAAGAGTGATTTATTCGTTTCAGATTCCTCGATGGAGAGTTCCGGTGGTGACAAGCAGAACGAATCGGACGAGTGCGATGTGACCGCCAATAATCGGGATCAGAACAAGATGACGGGCCAGGAGGACAGCAACGTGAAGATAAGCAAGGATTTAGGCGACCAGGAGGCATTGAAGAATCTGAAGAACCTAGAGAATATTAGTCAAAATGACGAGGCTTCGAATAAATTATCAAAGGCTGTGTCTCAAGACGACGAAGATGACGAGGACGAGTGCAAAGGCTCCGACGAAGACGAGCTCAAGGAGGAAAAAACCGACGGCAAGAAGGACGAGGAATCGTCGAGCAGTACAACGTCTACGAGCACCTCTGATGACGAGTCTGAAACCAGTTCAGACGATAAGACGGAGGCTTCGAAAACCGAGCAGACTAAAACGGTCACATCTGAGGCCAAGAAAGAGGATCAAGCGTCGAAGAACGACGACACCACCGACGACAGTGATATCGAGGATGACTTAATTTCGGCTATCAATTACAATACCATCACCTCTCTGGCCGCCCTCAAGGATATGCTGCAGTCCTCTGGAGAGGATTCAGACGGTGTGGATAGTTTCTTTCATCATTACTTTTTGTCTCACGTGAACAGGTTGCCGTCGAGGAATCAGACCCATAGTCCTTATCCATGGGGTAGAAGATTGTCGGAGTGCAGAGAAGAAGATGAATACGAGAACGAAGATGGTAAGAGATGTATATTATATTTATTCAATGTTAGCTGTTGTGATAATAGTCTGACTTATAGGAGTATCGTCCTTAACCCTAGATTCATAAACACACGTCTCTCATACACCCTCAACTAAAAGAACTCTTGCAACATGTGTATGGAACATCGCGATAGTTTGTGCCTAGAATGCTCAGATTGATTTTTTCAATTTCTTTTTCATGTTTAAATAGTCAATCAAAGTTGTTTCTAACTAATATTTGTAGATTTTTATTAATATCTTCCGTAATACTTAAATTAGGTGACCTTAAAAGTAAGGTGTATCAGAGACATATGTTTATGAACAATGTAACCGTAAATATAGTTTATGAATCTAAGGTTAACGAGTCGTTGGGTGTTTCTTGATATTGTTAAAGCCATTGTAGGTCTAATAGAAGGTTTATTAACGTCGTTATTTTTAGTAAAGGAATATTAAAAGAAATGCGAGACTATTTGGATGTATTCGTCTTATCTTAATTATTTTAAACAATTGTGACAGCCTGGTCGCTGAGATAATCTTAATGGTGTCACCAGGACAGCAAGCACTGGTCATGGATGACCAATATGGCAGTCAGTGTGTGAAATACAAATCTTTTTTATCTTTCCATATGATTCATCGATGGCTCATTGTAGTCAGTGAGAGTTTCCATTCCGTGAATGAAAATATTATTATATCTGTCAAAATGTAAGAAATAGTCAAACTAATCGACATTTTTTTCTAATTACGTCCTCTGCAACTCTGATCTCGATATAGTATTTTAACGTTAATTTAATTGTCATTCTTCTATGATTAAATAACCCGACGTAATTCTGACCTTGACATTCCGATGTTAAGTTTTCGCTTCAATTAACGTTTTTGTTAAACCATTTGTCTTTTTGATTGCCAGATAGACTTTTGAGGTCGTATTTGCTTGTCATAAGCATTTTTCGATCTGTCTGTCATTAACGATCTTAAAACTTGTTCATTTAAATTCTATTACCTGCCTGTTCGTTTCGTTTTATCATAATGTATCAATCATATCGAATCCGTTGTTTTTTTATTATCTAAGAGAAAAATGCACATCGCAGCCGTATGCATAATTAATGATAGATCCGGTTTTAAATATCCTATCAGAAGTTCGATAAATATACATGTAACATGTTGTTTCATTTTTTCTTTTTTGGAGTTGATATATATAAAGCGGATTATTATCGTTAGAATGAAAAAGATTAAAGTCTAGTAAGTAATTTGTCTTGTTAACGATCGAACTACATTGAAAAATTTTGGGTACCTTGATAAATGAAAATTTTTACAAAATTTGGAATGAAAGTGTCAACCAATGAAATCTCAATGAAACGTGAACTTCGATAAGATAGTAATCATACAGCGATAAATAATTAATATATCAATATAATTGGATATTTTTTTCTCGAGGCATACAGGTTGATAAGGTATCGGTATTATTAGGCTGTAAATAAGTTTAGTATATATATTGTTGTTAAAATACAATTGTACTTTTATACGGAATATTTTCTTTCGTGCGGTATATTTAATTAACATGTTTTCGAATTTAATTTGATAGAAAAGCACATTGAATTCTTAGAAATATCTTGAAAATGCGTTTAGTACTTTGATACTTTAGCTACGGAACCGTTCAAAATATCCAGTTTCAGATAATTTATTCTGTCAATTATTGAGAACAATAATTCACTGTTTTCGGAAAAATGAATATTGATAAAATTAATATTTACTCGTTCAAAGTCACGATCATACGTATTTATTTTCATCGAACAACTCTATACCGGCAAAATTAATATTTATTTATTTAAAGACACAATAACGCATACTCATCTATTTATTCCTACTTTAAATATTATTATTCATATATACTGTGTACACTATACTTAGGTGAATATTATAGTGTACCATTTATATCATTAATTTTTATTAGCTTGTTCTCTCTTAACTTCGATTTTACTTTTTCTCGTGCAAAACGATCTGGGCATACCAGCATACTTTATTCATCAGAAATTTAATTATTTAGGCATCTGAAAATGGCCTGTAGGTACTACGTCGACTCTACAGTCATCATCTAAATTAGGTCGCTATGCACGTGTCTACATCCACCGAATATTCGACTATTACATCGTCACGTGTCACATTTACTCCTTTTTTTAATATACCATTATCCTACTTTTATTTTTCCAATGTCCAATATTACCCATTTACAGTCAAATTTTCCACCGTCTACCTTATATCGATTAATCCATGCACACAAGACTGAACTAATCAATCCAAGCAGAAATAGAATGAAAATAAAAAAAAGAAGAAGGAATTTTCCAAAACAATTATCCTCGGCGATCGATCTTCTGTCTCTTCGAAGCTAGAATTTTCATTGAAACGCGAAACATTTCACTGCAAGAACCAGGTCGATCCGTTTCGATCGTGTGCCGTGCACAACGAACGTCTATGGAAGATTGCGAGAAAAGCAGCGTGTTACGAAACACGATTCGGGCATTAAAACGCGCGAAGAGCTATTAACAGGAGCTCGCACTCGTTCAATGAGAGCTAAGATTAGCGTGTGGCTAGTGGTTTAGCTTCGTTTAGTTCCGTTTGGCAACGTTTCTCTTAACACCGCGAGAAGACACTCCACTTAGGCAACGACGCGTTATATTTATTAATACCAAAACAGGAAACACCGTTCCTTAATTCCTATCAATCTGTCTATCGACAGTGTCAGCAGTTGATGACACTGCAAAATTAAAATATTAGAAATATTTCAAAATGTTTCGAAATATTTCAATCTCTAGTTTACCATACGGTGTCTGGCTATACGTATAGCGAATTAAAAGTTACAAAGAAACACGTTGGCTCGTTTCGTTCGGATTTTCCAACTGCATCGATCTGATCGACCTTTATCGACGATGCACAAGAGCAACGTGGGTACCGTTTGCCATCCATCCGTTCCATGGAACACAGCTACGAGACGCGAACAGTTACTTCATTCAGCCGATGTTTATTTATAGAGTGTCCCCGGAAGCATGATATTCCACGTTTGTAACGATGTAATAGTTCCTAGAGCTTGCAAAGCTTCCCTCGATTTCCTCATTCGAGTCGCCAAGCCTGATCAAATTTAATGGCCGGCGTCTTTCTGGATTATATAGCTGACGGTGAAAACATTATGCAGTCAGCCACGAGAATAGGTATATTTGCTATGAAAAATACAATAACAAACGTTGTTACGATGTCTGCACGATGCAGTCTGGCACACGAACGTGTGTCGAATCAGAGGCAGCCTAGCGCGAAACCAGACAAGATCTTTATAACTGCGAGCCTTGGAAGGGTCGAATAATAGTCTCTTTGTCGTAATTGCGCAACGAGACCGCTACTAAGTCGTGTTCCCAGTTAATCTTCCTTTTGCCCTGTGTTTTAGCGAAAAACGTGGAAGTACCGATCGCGAAGATCGTGAGCGAAAGCAAGAAGGATGTCGCGAAGATCGAAGAACCAGAGGAGAAGAACGAGAGCGTCTCCTCGAAAGCCTCTAGTCCGTGTACATCGGAGAAATCCAGCTCGGAGAAGATCGATCAGAAGTCGAATCCGGTCATTTCTAGTGTCCCTGAGCCAAAGCCTCAGACCACGACTTCCACGGTGACTACGACGACCGTTTCGACGACCACGCCGGCTACTACTTCCACGGCAATTACCACCGCTACTGTTACCACGACGTCCAGGTTCACCACTTGCACTGTCACCTCGCCGACGTCTACCACCAAGCCTCCGCTGAGGAGAAGGCACACCACTGGGCCTGGTATGACCTTCCCGGCTACTGATCCGCCAACCTATTCCACCAGCATGACTTTCTCGAGGACCAGCCCTCTTCCTAGTCCGCATCTCGATAAAAGGTTCTTCGACAGCAGTTTGATAGAAATGAAGAGTCAGGCGAGTAGCTCTAGCACTCTTGATTATGACTCCACAGAGGAGGTCTGGGTACGCAGGGTAGATTTCGTGCAAGAGAGGAAGAGAAAGGTAAGTGGAATTGCTGCTTCTCCTCGTTTATTACGTGTCCTTGGAATTTCAGTCGCTTCTTTTCTAGAGACCAACTTTGATTGGAGAATGCTACGCGTGTTGGTCGATGGATTAGGTTCGGTGAGATACTTGGATCGTACGGAGAGAAGGATAAGGAAAGAAAGAAGTTGGATAAGGCTTAGTAGACTTTAGGCTAGGGCTTTGGTGTATGTGGTTTAGACGTACGTGAACGCATTTGAGAGATGAATCTCCTTGGGAACGACTGAGTGAAAGATTGGAGAACTTTGTGCTCGTGATTGTTCGTTTTATCGCAGTAGAATAGAAATTGTTAGAACGATTTTGAAATTTTAGTCACTTTTCAGACATCTAACGGTGAAAATTGTTTTATCTATTTAGCGTTTGATTAGATAATGTCCAGTAGATAACTATGTAATAGAAAGATACGTATGAAAGAAAAAGTATACAACAATAAGCTGTTTAGTAGATAAATATATAATAAAAAGGTGTTTAGTAGATAAGCTGTACAAGAGGTTTTACATATCTCTTGTATAGCTTCCTCGCAAGGAATTAAGGGATAAAAGTGACACGTGAATATCGCAAATAAGATTTTTTTTTTCTCTAATTTCGCGCAGTTTCGTAAATCATATCGAGTGGCAGAAAATCGGCTACATCGTCTGGCGCATCTGTGTTTCAATAATTTTTCTCGATCCTTCAAAAGTTCGTGACTGGAGAAGCACGATTTCCGAGGCGTACCCTTCTATACGCGCAAGATGAGAGGTCTGCAGCGTCTAATTGCGGTAATTGACTAATTGCTGTGAGGAGGAGCGGTCTTGCAAATTTGTTTACCGCGTTCGCGACTTGAACCGTTGCGAAAGTGTACGACGGCGCGAGGATATCGCGGGAGACGTCGGAAATTGAAGATACAGTTTCAGATTGCGACACGATCGTCCGCGTGTTTTCTCGAACAATGGGCACAAAACATCTTTCTATGTATAAAAATAGCCGGTTGAAATTCTGCTTACAAGTCGATCATGCTTTTCAGTCGAAGTTCCTGCGCTTAGGCAGGAAACGGTCAACGGCGATAATAGCGTTCGTTTCCGCTGGAAACGGAGAAAAGCGTTGCTCGTTTTGCGAAAGTATGTAAACTCGTTACTTTTTACTTTGTTTACAAAAGAAAAAGGGGGGAAAAAAATGAACTTATTAGCGGGTAAAAATAGATGTTGGTAACTGAGTGACGGGTTGAAGTGTCGTTCACAAGTTGCAAGGTGTGGTCGTTAGATATGATCGCTGAAGGAACTATAGTCGTCAGAAGCGACCAATCAGGCTAGCATGCCATCATCGATTGGTTCTTCCGCTTCGCGCGTGATCTCATCAAGCAGTCTTCTTCTTTTTTGATTTTTTAATGTTGCAAATGTGCTTTAAGTAGTCTCGCGTTGCTATTATCTGTTAGATATCGGATATCGAAATATCGGTTTAAAAATATCGTATAATTATTTTCTACATGTGCAGGGAATATTTTTAAAACCTGATAAACGATGAAATTTGTTGAGACGATCGTTGTATAAAATAATATTAGCAGATGTAGAAATTTCAGATGCATACTGAATTTCTAGGATGTAATTTTATTGACAGTCGATTTGAGAAAGTGATCGTTACAGAAGTTTATTACTTTAATGATAGTTTATTAAATTAATTATAATTTATTAACCCAGTTTTACTCTACTACTTTCTTGCTAATTACTTTCTAGATTAAACTAGTTTATTATTAGTTCATTACTAGTACATTTATTAATAATAAATTTACTTCAGTAGAGAAGTCATAAACCTAAGCTTCCAAATAGAGGCTAAATTTAAATTTCTAATAGTAACTTAAGCCTCTAACTATACAACATGAATTTACCTTCTGTCGTGAATTTTTTCAAGGTACAATTTAATATCGAAAAGTCGAAAATCGATGGGATAAAACTAGTTTTTAAACTCACGATGTTTCAATATTTAGCTTCATCTACAATATTGACAGAAATCCTCGTTGCAATTACGATGGAGTTAATAAAAATTCGGACTTCAATAAAAAGCCAAACGTAAAACTTGACGTATAAATAATTTTATTTCTCTAGATTTTAGTTATATTTTTCGTGAACGATAAAATCCGTTTTTTTTTTTAATAATTTATGTTCAGAATATGGAACCTGTGAATCGTGTGCGACAGCTTCCGTAAATAACGCGAGTAACGAACGATCTCGAACGTAAACACGTTGTTTTGCATGGTTTCAAAAAGAAAGATACGACCAACCGCCGCAAGAAACTTCAAGGGCCTTACCTTCTTTCTCTGGAAAGGGTAGATTACCTTGGTCACGAAGTATCAGACCTGCGAACACGGATCTCCTTAACAAAGTCTCCTCTCATTCTTGAAACAACAAAGGATACCTTTAGAACTTCGAGCTGCATAAGTCTATCCAAATCATTTTATTATTATCAATAAATTTTCAGATTCGGTACATAGAAATATTCGAATTTTTATATTTACCATAGAAGATACGTTAATCGTCGACATTTTATTTATTTCATTTATTTTTAGAAGCACTGGTTTAAATAATTTGATATGTTATCTTCTTGTAGTCCATTTTATTTTTCACATTGTTTACCGTACATATTAATTTGATACAGTAGAATAAAATTGGTTACGAGATGATCTCTAAAACCGCAATAAATATTGATGATTAATCAAATAAAAAAATTCAGTAAAAACCGTGCTTTTAGATTAAGTTCGTTACATGTATCGCGTAGAATTCATATGATATAATATAAAAATATCGTGCATTTTACTAAATTACTAGATTACAATTTTCAAACACGTAATCCTTTTATTTTGAGCAATATACGTCTGTAGTAGATAGCAATGGATAAAATTAACAACGTAGGAGAATTATATTTTACCTTCAGTGGTATAATACTAATGGATTAACTTCATTAATCCTTGCGTGACGCTCAGATTAATCTTCAACATTTATTACCAAGAACTTCGATGGAATGGTTAGCATAAAATCTTAAGAAAGAATGTGAAGATGTTCGAGGTTTGCGTCCTTAAATTCGCGATATCGTTTGGCATAGATCTCGATATGTGACTTTAATGTTTCATGGAAGAGGATAGGGGTGGGAGGCGTAGGTACAAGGCTTCCTTTAAGCTCTATCGATTCGGTCGAAAGACGAATTACAATGCGTTGAGGGCTGTTATGACGGATACCTCGACACGTAAGGTCTCCTTTACGAATGCTTCCCGTACGTGAACTGCTCACTCAATTAGTAACTCGTAAAGATTAGGTCAGTAAATAAATCGTACGAAAGAAGATTCGTAATGAAGATAGGCTAATACGTATCGATCGGTAATGCTAACTGGATAACGTTGCAAAAATATAATGTTAGATATTCACGACCTTAAATGCATGGTTTCATATCGTTCGATCATTCGTTGAATACGACTAGTGAAATTAAGCGAAGTAAACGTGCTTTATTTGTTGTTTGCGATATTTCACTCTTTGTTGCGTAACATGGCCGTCTGACGACTCATAAGCCCGTTTTAGAGTACAAAGAATTTTACACGTGCTTCGTGTTCGCTACAGGCATTCGAACTGAGTAATTGCATGCCCTGTGCGGTTAATCTATTTTAATCTTGACATTTCCATGCTGCTTTCGTTTAAATAATCGTTAAACTGGTATTTCTGATGATAATGAAAGCTATTTAACGTTTCTGATTTTTTCTCTTAACGCGTGGAAAAGTGTGATACACATTTTTACCATCAAACGTTCATTCTTCGAAGTAGCGCAGCACTCGATGTTACTCGGATTCGTTGATAGATGGCGATGCGATACATCCAAGATCAGCCGCCATCTTTGTGAAATTATTCAGAATAAAAACTAATTGAACATTCAAAACGAGTATCGTGATATACAGTGCAATTTGTTAACGCCGCGAATAAAGTGATTTATTCCTTTGTTTTGACTTCTCGTTGTACTTAAATGGTTACATGTTACACATAGTTCTTAAAGGTATTTTTAAATAGAAATCTATAAACATAGCAATAGTGTTAGCGTTTACAATAACCTGTTATTTGGAACGTCTTTTCGTGTTTGGTTATTGCGCTTGTTATAGAAGGAAGATACCGATACAACAACGTGTTGGCAAGGTAATTAATACTAAATACAGTTTTCCATAAATATATAAATTGAAATGCATAAATTACACAGATATTAGATATAACACGACGAATGTGTAAATTACGAAAGTTATATTCCATCTCTTTTTATTCTATTAACTAGGTTATGTAGTCGAAAATATAAGCTCAAAATATTAAGTAGCATATCAGACATTTTCTACAAACTATAAGGAAGTCTATATATTCAACTAATATACGTAGTTCGTTAATTATCGTCCTCACAATAATCTCGTTAACTTGCGTTTTTATTAATTCGATGTTTCTCATTGTCAACAATCTAATTGCTTTCTTATCTATTATTACATAAAAATTCATATACAATATCAGTGATAGAATATTTCAGTGAGATTGCAAGATGTGTAATAATTAAATTACAGATTTGTCGGTAAACTATGTGTTCATAAACCTCAATTTTTTAAACTGTTAGACCATCGGAGTATACGAGAATATACAAGGTATTATCTTGCTAATCACAATTCATCCTTTGTAAAAAGGTATTACAACAATTCTCCAGGGAAAATTATTATCGATACGATTTCTCGACGAAATGCAAAGATATCAGACAGGTGATAATGAATCCCTGTGGTCTGTGCCACCCACGAGTGCCGGCACTGTCAGTCTACGGTGAAATCTCGATGGGCACACGGTTTTCGCGTCATGAATATTTGAAAACGTTGTACTATTTTTTGTTGGTGAAAATATGTCGGTGGTGTCATTGAAGCGACATAGGAAGTACTCTTTGGTGGCGTATTTAGATCGGGATCGGAGATATGAAGTATACAAGGTATTCGAAACAATTACATTTTCAACATTTAAATGAAAACATCAGAGATTATCTATACATGATTCATAAATAGCAATTCTGTTATTGTCAGTTATAGTTTATACTTTGTATTAAGAAATAGGAACTTAATTTGGGGTTAACTAGATTTTATAATTCTTCAATTGAAAGAAATGGTTTTTATATTGATCCTTAAATAGGGAACATTTTTAATTTTGCTTTGCTAACAACGCGAATTATTTATGTGTATCACTGGAAAACTCGTGAGTGGAATATAAATGATAGTAATAAACGTATTTATCCGATGACATGTTTAAATAACTTGTTGGCACGAATACATCTGCTCTTTTCGTTTAGAAATTAACTTGATATCGATATAGGAAGACATTCTGTAACAATTGAATTTTAGTACTTTGTTGATTGATTCTTACGTTAATGTTAATTTTAAGTCGTTTCATAAGCGTGAATATTTTTTNGGAACTTAATTTGGGGTTAACTAGATTTTATAATTCTTCAATTGAAAGAAATGGTTTTTATATTGATCCTTAAATAGGGAACATTTTTAATTTTGTTTTGCTAACAACGCGAATAATTGAGTTTTCATGAAATTCTTTACAGTAATTAATTAGTAATAAGTGATATAAGTAAATATTGCATTTCCTGAAAACGAACTAACTTGTAATTAAAATGTAAATGAATATTTTTTTCGAAAAATTTCTTGCATAGAAATTCGAAGCATCTTTTATGTTAGTTTATTAGTAAAATTAAGTATAATCATGCTAAGTCATGCCTTTACTTAAAGAGGATAGTATTCACATTTACGCAGTCTTATTACTGAATCATATCCTCTGTTGATTGATTTTATAGTATCTGGAATTACCACGTTTCTTAAAATATTTAAGAGCTTTAATTGCTTTGATATGTTCTTAGAGGTATCACTTTTTTACTCACAGGCGATTCTTTTTGTTTACAAATCATATTAATAGCGATCCCTTGTGCTGATCAGAATATTTGGTAATCTTATCTCTCTAATCCAAGTGCTGATTAACTATTGACAAATTGCATTAGACGTAAGAGAATTACGATCGAGTTCTTACATCGAGCAGAGAATACACATCTACGATATTCGATAAATTAAAATCAAAATATTCGGTGAAAAGTTGTTTTTATAAAAACATATTGCCATTAAATTTTTCTGAAGTTCTCCAGAATTTTTCCAACTATTTCTTAAATTTTTCTTTCGTAATTTTTCAAATAACAGTGCTTGCAAATATATTTCAATTATGCTCTGCTTCTTAGTCCAACCTGTTTTGCGACCTGACACAGTTCTGACATAAATTTTCGAATTGGCCATGACATTCTTTATTTTCCCAAAGGGTACGAACATCACTGTTATTTATTCTCGTTGGCAGTAACTTATGTCATCCTACGAAACTGTGTCTGTTCTTATATCGAACGATTCAACGATAAGTCGGTCGCAAATGTCCATCAACCGGTTATTTATTTCAATGTGAATATTTTAGTCTATCATCAATCCAACTTCGATTTTTATGTCTTCCATAATGCACAATGCAAGTCCAACTTGGCACAGTATTACTTGTGACATCGTTTCTCTGAATGGATGACGAGGCATGTCATAGCAAATAAACGTAACGTTTCCTGTAAAATGTGGAAAATCTTTCTCGGCAATATCCCTAAGCTTTGTTAAGCAATAAACCTGCAATAAAGATATAAGAAATGGGAACGAATGAATGATTTTTATGTTTTTTCAGATTTTATACTCTAAGAAGACAGATTATTTCTCTTGTTTTTCTATTAATTTCGGTATTATAATATTATAATATATGTATTATAATATTTTTTAATCATGGAGGCCAATTTTTCTCAAATTTCTATCAAAAAAAAAAAGTATGAAATCCAGTAAGTTGGTTTAATAGCTTCTTAATGTTTATACAGAAGAAAGATTTCATAAGATATGATGTCACGGAACTAGAGCGATCGATGTCGATCACACACCAAGATATTTAATTTTCATTCTCGTTTCCTGTGGCTTGCCAATTTTAAACTAGATTTATTTCTGGTTTCATAACATTCGTTACCGTCTGTATCATATAGTTCACGTGGTTTTGTATCAGACGTCAGACCAATGCAACGTTGATTTAAAATGCCAGTCGAGCTCGGAACAGCGAACGAAACGAATCGCGATTTTCGGAATACGCCTGTTCGTACACTAACGAATTTTCAAATTGCATCTTAAAACCACGTGATACGTCGTAGAACAATCGAACGATCAACCTTGTATTCACGTATCGTGAATAAAATACGAGAATTGTATTTTATTCTTATCCTTCTTCATACTACTCTTCATTCTTCTCGATAAAAATAATAATATTTCTTATTCCCATCGACTTTTATTTTTAATTTCACTCCGATTTCATACTTCCTGTTCGAGTTATAGTGTATTCCATATACTCTACGTATTCTACTTTTATTGTTACTCCATGTTCTTCTTTATCTTTTCTTGTTCTTTATCTCGCCTCGGTTGAGCTCTGTATTTATATCGGATTTTCTTGAAAAATTTTTATCACGTTCCAAGATAAATGTTACAGTAATAATAACATACTGTCTCTCTGTCGCTCCTCTACGTTTCCTCGTTTTCTCTACGATTATTAGATCGCAGTAATCGCGATTTATTTTCCTAATATTAAGTTGACAGTAATTGATCGAGATCAAGATTTACCTGCTCGAGATAAGAGTCATGTGAATCGTTCCCTGGGTGGTGGAAAAATACGATTAGACGTCTATTGGAATTTTCTGTTGTTATTTTTTCACGGATTAGTTAGATACAAGTCTTTATTCTTTTAATTTTCGAAAGTACACGTGATTAAATGATTATTGCACTCAGCGTTGTTCATGATAACATTCAAACGCTTGTGTCCTATCCTATTTATGCTATTTATAACTATAATACTTATAATATCACGATATTATCAGTATTATAATCGATTAATAATAAAAATAATAT
This sequence comes from Euglossa dilemma, assembly GCA_002201625.1. Taxonomy (NCBI): domain Eukaryota; kingdom Metazoa; phylum Arthropoda; class Insecta; order Hymenoptera; family Apidae; genus Euglossa; species Euglossa dilemma. The sequence continues at coordinate 168,076 of NIJG01000215.1, forward strand.
CCATAATAAATTATTTACTGCATTATATATCCCATATGATACATAATATCGTACTTTCCATTATTCTACTGCATGGAAAAAAAAATCAAATTATAATTTATGTCCATTTGCAAAAAGGGACGATATAAATTCGAACCTCGGCACGGAAATCAGGGCAGGGTGAAATCTCTTAAGAAGGGGATGCGTCTCAGATCGATCGACGATAGGATTAGGATTTATGTTCATGACCGTGAATACAATCGGCTGAATGGCAACGATCGATCGAACTTCTATGGTTTCTTTGTGCCTCTGTGTGTCTACGAAACGTCGCAGCATCATTCGATTCGCTACCGACCGGTAAATTAGAGAAATATAATAACGTCCAAGAAAGGATTGTCACGGTTCAATGAGAAACATCCGCGAGAATTCGTGTCTGTGTTGAAGGAAGATAAATATTCGTGTACATTTGCCACCTCACCATGAGATGATTCTCAAAGTTTCCGTCTTGCGAGCCCTCCAAGAGGCTGCTGAGAACGTGCTGGAAGATCTGGTGCCGAATTGTGCGAAGAGGGTACGAATAGAGACATAATTTCAGAGATAATGGTACACAATTAGTCGTGCGAGTGTCTTTTAAAACATCTCTTGAAATATCGTATATACACGTGGTCTCGTTTAACTTGAACATCCAAATTTTGTCCATTGCTATGATGATCATCTCGAAACATCCTCGAGATCCTCTTGAAAAGAGTTTTCTCTTACTATCATCAGATATACGCTTTGAAACTATTTAAAGTCCCTTTAGACATGTTTTTATAATATCGATAGTAATAGAAATTATTTAGATGTTCAATTTAAACGACACACTATGTATATATGTATATGATTCATTGGAATCCGAAAAGTTCTCCTTTTGCATTAGTTTGTAAGTGAAATATCTTTTATCAGCTAGGAAGATATAAATTTGTAATGAATTGAAATGTATAGTACGAGATACGTGTAAATAATAAGTTAACCTATGGTAATAAAGATCGTAGATAAGATAACTCGAGAATATGAGTTTCTGCATTCAGTGGTATACAAGATGTCACTTATCTTGTTGGAAATTACTGCTTTTTATCACTACAACTACGAAAGGAGTCGAAATGGCTTGCTTCGAGATATTCTATTTTTGCAATTGTCGGAAACGTACAACTGCCTTTGATAAAATTCATTTTGACTTTTACTTGGATAAAAGCGCAATTATATATAGTTATTTATCTTCGACTTATCGCTAGAATTATTGTCACTCGAGGCTAGTATATTTAGCTACTCGTTATAGATCAGAGTTAATAAATTGTTATATGAAGTTATTGTAAATAGTTTACAGTAATTCGTAAACAATAAATAATAAATAACTGTCGAGTAATATGTATACATTCGAGTTGTAAGTTTTATTTAAATTTTGATATTCTATTTATGTATTAGAAGAAAACGTGCATAAAGTTGTTTCAATCGTATCTGTAGAATTCATCGAGAGATCAGTATCTGTTTGAAATGTCTGAATATAAAACGACCAACAGGTCATTTACAGTAGACCTTGATTGTTCATTGGAAATATTCCAATTGATTTTTCAATATAATTGGCGGCATTCCAGGAATTTGTGCAACATGGCATGGATGACGAGAAACAATGTTTTATCTCCATCGTTCAACAGATTCTCCGAAACCCGAAGAATTTTAAATTAACTTTGCAACGATGATTCTGATGAAAATTATTTATCAATGATAAATTAATAAATTGGCAAATTAACAAATGTTCACTTCCACTAATAAATATTACCAATTGAAATTCTTTCTTAAATAAAATAATTTTAACTCTCGTTTCGCATTTAAAGAAACAGAAAATCAATTTCTGACGATTCCAAATTATCACGAGTATCTTTATATTTGTAAAATTATTTAATTATAATATTGGACTAGAGAGATTAAACAGAATTTCTGACGATCTTGCATTGTTTAAACGCTGGAATTTTAGATTGAATTTCTTCAAATTTTATGTCAAAGATTCAAGGTCCAGTTTGCCATTCGAATACATATCTGAGATATTTGTTTTTTCACATGGAAATAGTATTGATCGGAAAAGAAATACAAGAAAGAAAAATACACGAGTGTTCGCTATTTGAATTGAAAACAACCAGAAATTTTCAATTTATCATAGTACCAAATCTTAAGGTTCACTTCCGTGTACTTTTCCGCTGCTATAAAATACTAGCAACGTTAGAAGAACAGCTGGCTCTACCAGATTTGGATACAACTTGTGTTATGTTTATCTTTTAATAGATTCACAGCCGTGCTGCTATTTCGAAACACGGTCAATACTGTTTTATTATTTTTTACAAATTTCCCATAACGTATATGTCGTTAAATTAAACTCGATAAGTTATAATAAAAATGGCGAGAAGCAGTGACAAACTCAGAATCTCATTTTAGGATGTTAAAATGTGTAAAGTCATATGTATATTCTTCAATCTCTTTTTTAGACTGTTTATAATCCGCTTCTAATTTATATTTTAATATTTATAATAATTTTTTCCTCAGATCATAGCTTAAAGAATGAAATTCATATTACTTACTTGTACATTACACAAAACCAGAAAAAATGCAACACATGTGATTAACGTATTGATTGTTAATTCCAAACTTTTTTTGTAATTTGTTTATGATAATATTTTCATCGAAATTCCATTATGAAATAGCTTCAGGCTATTTTTGAGGAGTGCTATACTTAACACGTTAAGATTTTAATCAAAATATGATATGTTACAAAAATTATATAGTATGGTGTACTATATAATATAAAACTTGTATGGTAGCTAAATAATTAAATAAAATATGCGACATGATATTTTTTTAAATTAGCGAGTGCGATATATCCATCACTGATAAAAACGCGAGTATGCTCGCGATTGTTCGTGATAATATAGTTCTATTCGTTCACCATTTTAAAGTCGATATCTCGAGAGATACCTGCTCTATCGAGTAAGACACGTGAGCGTGTCAAAATTTCCTCTTGCAAGATACTTTGCAAGAAAGCCGTCGAAGATAATCTAGCTAAATATAAATCGTTGTATCAACTAGCTCTCTTGATTAAACAACCGTATCTAATCGTCGAATTGTGTCGCTTTAGATCCGTGAACAATAAAATTTTATTTCAACTTTATTTCCACTAATTTTTCAAAGTTTTACCCAGTGGGTATTGGACGAACAAGTTCTTCTAGCTACTGATAAATTGTCTCCCGCGAAGGGACATTTCACGTCGAGATAAGGGATGATGTAATAAACAGATGATAACGATTCGCCGCGATTTGAAACAATAAAAAATTATATATCTAGTCAATAATGATCAGAAATGAAAATAAATGAGAATTCCAATAGCCAGAGAAATTAGTGTCATAGATAAAAATTATCGGATAATTTTATAGGATTATTGGATATTTATTAGAATAAATCTAAGATAAAATGTAATAAAATAGGTAAAAATATATGAGCGATTGAAATTCCAATATTAAATGCTGTTTATGTTAACTGTATCTGTGTAATGATCGTTATATTTATTTTTACAGGAACTTGGATCGCAACCATTGCCAACGATCGTAACCGAAGATACAGATACCTCAGGTCATGGCTCTCACGATCAAGGTCATAGGCCACGTGCAGGTAAGGTGATCGTATTTTATCGTTTGATACCGTGGTTAAGTTTCTCGCAAGATTTTGCTTTAATATTATTTACCTATCGAATCTGTTTTTATTTGCAATAGGAACATGGGGTTCGCATTCGAGAACCATCAGGAAACCAAGTTCGGGGAGCGCCCCTGGATCTGGGAAGTCAACACCCCTTCCGCAACAAGCAGAACCTTCAAGTTCTTCAAGTTCAAGCAAAGGTGGCAAAAAAGCTTCTGGCACACGCTCTGGCTCTACCAGTCGCAGTAATAGCCGTAGTAATAGCGCAGAACGCAGAAGAAGCGGAGGCACTGTTGATGACACAGCCAGTCCGACTAAAAAGCCAGCACTTTTTGATGCGTTTAGACCGAGAAGTAAATCCGATGCTGGCAAAAGAAAGCCCAGTATTATAGCGAATATGAAGAGTGCCGTGCAGGTACAATGACACTTCTGTCTCGTTTAGCTAAAATCAGTTGGCTGTTTGGCACCGTCTTTAGGATTGAGAAAGAAGTTACAAGTGACTTCCTTGTAGCATTCATTTGATTAGATATATTTGGATGCTTGAATATAAAGCACCGCGTATATGTTTAGCATAGACATAATTTTATTCTAAAATTATGTAAGTTAAAAGCTATAATATTAGAAAATATAAAACGTAGGGAGTAACAAATTTATTTCCATAGCCAGTTGATTTTGGAATGAGAATGAATTTACTTATATTTAAGAAAAGTAAAATTATATTGTTATATTAAATGGATACTGTTGGATTCTGCAGCATTCTTTATATAGAGGCTCGCATGGAAGTTCATCAACAGATGTACATACAGATAAGGATCACCACAGAGAGAACAAGGATCATAAGGAAAGCAAAGAACCTATGGGGCGACCCCGAGCAGGTTCGGAAAGTAGCAGAAATCCTGTTAGCAAAGTTATGGATCTCATTAGGCATAGAAGCCACAGTGCGCTTAGTGCGGAGGATAAACGAAAAGCGGTGAGCATCTAGAATATATTCTATTTTGAAAAATTAATATTTTTTCTCTTTCATGTGATCGCTAAAGTTATATCATTCTGGAAAAGAACGTATCTGGCAATTAGTCTGATATGAAATTATGCTTAGGACATATATACTTACCGACCTAACGTTAAAATAGGTTTCTATTTTATCAGTATGAATAATAGTTGATAAGTGTTCTCTTTCCACCTAAAACGAAATATGTAATAGATAAGTTTATCAAAAACACGTTTGTCCAACTAAAGTAAAAGCAGAAAGATAATTTAATAGATAATTTACATTTTACAAAATTTAATCGAAGAAAATTGTACCAAGCTAAATTGTAATAGAAGTATTATGTGACTCTTGGCTTGGAGTCGCTTCCTAAAAATTTCTTGTTGGAAAACGATACCAATTACTAGGTCTCATCACTTCACGGTAACTACGCTAAGACATTTCATTTCAATGGACTCTAATATTTCCGAGTTTCCACAAAAATTATAAAATTCCCAAATTCACTGTTCAGAGTCATAGAAGGTATAATGAAATCTCTGACTTTTTGCACGATCGGTATTTCAGAGTCTGGAATCCATAATTCATTTATGTCTCTGTTAATTCGTTTTTAAAAGTCGAATGAAATTTCCTGTGATAAATTATGAAACTAAGGTGACACAAGAAGTAATAAATATTTATTCTGCATTCAAATACATATATAAAAATCAATGTACATCCATTTAATGTTTGAGTTGGTAGTTGAAAATCTTTTCATCTTAACTTTTTTGCTTTTCTTTCCTTTCATTACGCAATCTTATTCCTGTCAACTTACTAATTAGTCTTTAAGCTGTCGTTATTTAAAAACCAAATTATTAATTCCAAAACTGAACACTTAGGGTGAATTCCTATTGATCGTGTTCATTTCTGTTCCAACCAGAGAACACAAAATCCCACTACGTACCTCGTTTCAGTGTTTCTGTCCTCGACGAAGCGTAACTCTTAGTAACGAACAACCACTGCTGGTTCGTCCTAACAATAGTATCTCGGCGAACAAAAGGATGATCTCTGAAAGCAGAGAACACATGTTTTGACGTCGACGATTATACGTCTTCATATTTTCTTCGTGCAATTCGGCTGACTGTTATGCTAGAAAACCTTGTCTCTTTTACTGCTCTTATAATTATTTCACTCTTATTTATGCTGCTATTTCTTTCTGTATTTTTCTTCTCGTATACAAAAAGTTGAATTTAAATTACCATGCTAATTTTTATTTACTTTGTATGTATCGGTAACAGCACGAAAGATACAGTTTTTTTTTTATTGAAATAGAGGATCCATTGGTTGAACAGTGACGGTTCTCGTAACGAAGTCGTAAACAGCATCTGTTCAAACATTAAAGTCACTAACTCATGCCTCATCATTGATTATTTTAATAAGTTCCTTTGCGAGGTATTTTTTTTTCTTTTTATCATAAAAGCCGAGTTTCAGACCTTGAAGATTTTTAAAACTTGCATATTTATTGTTAAAATTAACACTAATCTTCAAACATTAAAGCCACTAACTCATGCCTCATCATTGATTATTTTAATAAGTTCCCTTGCGAGGTATTTTTTTTTCTTTTTATCATAAAAGCCGAGTTTCAGACCTTGAAGATTTTTAAAACTTGCATATTTATTGTTAAAATTAACACTAATCTTCAAACATTAAAGCCACTAACTCATGCCTCATCATTGATTATTTTAATAAGTTCCCTTGCGAGGTATTTTTTTTTCTTTTTATCATAAAAGCCGAGTTTCAGACCTTGAAGATTTTTAAAACTTGCATATTTATTGTTAAAATTAACACTAATCTTCAAACATTAAAGCCACTAACTCATGCCTCATCATTGATTATTTTAATAAGTTCCCTTGCGAGGTATTTTTTTTTCTTTTTATCATAAAAGCCGAGTTTCAGACCTTGAAGATTTTTAAAACTTGCATATTTATTGTTAAAATTAACACTAATCTCCAAACATTAAAGCCACTAACTCATGCCTCATCACTGATTATTTTAATAAGTTCCTTTGCGAGGTTTTTTTTTTTTTCTTTTTACCATAAAAGCCGAGTTTCAGACCTTGAAGATTTTTAGAACTTGCGTATTTATTATTAAAATTAACACTAATCTTCGACTCAGAACTAACGAACCTAGTTTTTTTCCTGCATTTACTCCCGTGGTACGTCTGTTAGTACGTCTTGCACAATAGCTAAACAAATAGCTGTAAGTTCATTGATTGCGTTTCTCAGTTACTTCAATTTCGACCAGTATTTTTGTATTTTATGTAAGCGCGAGTTGACCCTGAAATAATCTTTCCCGGATAATGTTCAGCGAAATTCCCTTTCGTGTTTCAACATTCTTGGTTGTATGTCACATGACTCGTTAGCTCTGGAACCAGTTTCGTTTCCCCTACTGATCACAATACCGTAACAAATTTCGTTACTTTGTCTAAAGGTTTACTCTTGATTCTTATTATTAAACCACGTCATTCGGAACTCACGTGTTCTTTTATGTCAACTTTTCGAAAAATACAAATATCATTAAACCGTGTATGTTACCTTAAATTCGATTTCTTCTGCTTCAAAATTCCTTCCTGTAAATTTCGCGAGGAATAATTAAATTTACCGTGTCCTAGCTTTAAATTACTTCGACGAAAGCGTTGTCATCGAATCATTTTATTTTAACGTAGATTATTTTAATAGGAAGAAATTCCATGACGTCATATCATAGAATTTCTAATAAATATTATTAACATTGAAAATCATTATTATTTTAGAACATTATTCCTAACAATTACAAAAATTAGTATTATCAATAATCATCAATAACTACAATTAATATTAATATTAAAAAAAAAAAATGACTGATCTCATTAGTCCAAACTATCCATCGGAATAATTAACTTTCATTAATTAGCGTTCGATACGAATTCATTGTTCACTCCCTAAAATAGAACTTCCACGTTTCTCTCCACCGAAAGAAGAACTTTTACTTTTCTTCTAATATCTCCTACATTGTGTGTTCACAGTCAGGTTAATTATAATTTATCATTATCCAGGAATCGACTGGATATGCAAATAGAGTTCGTGGGGCAGGTAGTTCGAGTATCTTCAGTAGACATTGAGATTTTGGTGGGAGTCAGAACTGTGCATGTGTGTGCGACTGCGAGCATATGTAAGCAGCGTAGGCGTGTGTGTGTGTGTTTGTGCGAGCACAGAGCGGAGAAAAAGACGGATTCAAAGGCGCGTTTTTCACTCAGTGAGCCACGGAACTTGCAACGTCGAAGGTGCTAGGAAAACGCGCGCATCTTTTCTACTACGAATCGCGTGTGTGTGTTTATAACCGATCCGTTCGTTTCGCTGAAATTCCGTTTGCCTATTCTATGGAAAATTAACAGTTCGCCGTGACAGTGAAATTCGTTCGGTAACTCCCTTGACCGTAATCGTACTCATTTCTACATCTTATGCAACAACTGTTGTCGTTTAAACGAAAAATCCTATCCTCATGCTTTTTTCCGCCTTTCAACCAACAATTCCAAAGTTCATAGTTCATAAAGTAAAGAGTTGAGAATTTTTCTTCGAAAAATGACAATATTTTCTCGTCATTATATACCGATATGATTTTGTATTATTTACTATTCGATATTTGGCTTGATTCAATATTTTTACAGCGATATCGTATCTTTAGGTAATACGCGTTTATACCTCGGTATTATCCTGTTTTATTGCGATACGTATATGCACGGAAGTTAATAACGAACGATTGTGTGGTAGATAAAAAAAAATTAACTCGTTATTAATTGATCAAAAGTCCTGTCAGGTTATTTTCCTATGAATATCAGATCTCTTTTTCCGAAAGCGTCACGTTCTTTTTCTTCCAGCTCGAAGTATATTTTCTATTTAAATGGATTTTGCTTCTAGTGATTATTGCACGTTGCAATAATCAGTGACGCACGTGTTTTGCAATGTATTCTAAACTCTTACTTGATATTCTAAATCTTGAATATTTTATCACATTGACGCGTTTAAGGTTCACTCACAATTATTCTTCATAAAACCACGCGATTCTCAAGACCTTGTTTTTAACCCTCTGTGTAGGAATGTCGCGTATAAACAGTATCTTTATTTATTAGACACAATATCGCGTATGATTAGACGAGAAGTGATTTTATTATCTTGAAACTAAGAAACTTTACCCGTTTACTTTTAAACTAAGTGTTTTTCTAGTCCGCAAAGGTTTAAAGCACATGTTACGTATCATTGTCATTCGACAAGTGACTCGTCGGTAGTTATCCTTATATTTATTCGCCTTATTGAACGAAAAGAATTGTATAGTCGCAGTTTTCTTAACAGCTGCATAAAAGACGCTGAATGGTAACTTACGGTCACGGAGGATGTCTCGAGTTCATTGACGAAGCTTCTCCCTATTGTTCGGTTCTTCTAAATTGAAAGCTAGCAGTTTTGTGCTACCTCTTCTTCGTCCTCTCTTCCTCGACTTTCTTCGTCGATCCGAGCTTCGAACCGTAATACTCGAAGAACCTTACGTGCTCGACTTTGATGCTCGCTTTTCATGATTTCATCATTTTTTGGCAACGCTCGTGACGAGACAATTGCAGGCATACGCTGCAATTTAAGCAATGTTTACGTTGGAACGTTGTGGAATGTTTACACGAAAGATACGATCGGATAGAAATATTTTGCATTTCTGTTGCCCCTTTCCTCTGTTTGTCGCGATTCAATTGGATCCAGGAACACATTTCTGGAAATTTGTCATCCTACTCTGTTTGACAACCTAGATCCATTGTCTTCGCAGCAAACTATGCCGTGCATATCTTCTCTCCTTTTCTCGCTCCTTTCTTTTTTTTCTTCTTTTTTTTTTCTTTTTTGACGGGCGATTTATGGAAGCGATAACCTGTGTAAATCGAGAGCGAGACGAAGAGATCATTTGCATAACATCGGATCGAGCAATCGACGATGTTTTCATCAATTTACGTTATATTTTTCACGCTGATCCTTCTCAATCGGATTTTTGTTTACTTCCCAGAAGGCGTAGCTTATTACTTTTTCTTGCCATAAGGAAATGAAATGGAAACTAATGAATGTTATAATTAGAATATATCATAGGGTGAACCATAAAAATAGGGAAGCAAGAAGAAGTAAAAAAAGAAAATAATAGAAATTTGAAAAATATGACATATGACATGATATGAATATTGTTGTTTGATAAATTATTTTAATGATCTTATAGTATTGATAGTGGCTGGAAAATTGCAAAAATAATGCAGACAATAGGATATAGTATTCTCTGCTTGATAGTTCCTTTTACTGTATGTGCACCGTTTATTGCTTTTTATTATCAGTTATAGTTTTACCATATAAGTATCTCTATATGCCGGTATTGTGTCATTAAAATTTGTAATGTCTGTGAATATTAATATTGAAAATTATTTTCGGCAGAAAGTTAGAGTAGTTGAGAAATTGATATTATTATCTTGGATGAGTATGTAATAAAAAAGGCAACCTTGCTAAATCGTAAATAATCGAGAATGTAATGTAAAAAGGTGTAAATTATGTTATAAAATATTTGTTTTTTAAGTCAAACATAGAAGCAATAACAAAGATGGAAATAAATCAAAAGAAATAAAGTGTATTAAATTGTGAATGATTTTGTAGATTAATCATGTAAATATCATGTAAATTCAACTATGATAATAATGATGTAATGAGTCGTCGGTGTCGTAATAGCATCTGTATTTCATATCTGCTGCAGATGTCGTTACGTCAGATTATTTATTTACTTTTCATAGTAAAGTTAGCATCATCATCGAGACAAAATTATTAAAGAGAATTACTAATTCGATAATAAATTTGCAACAGTTTCATTTCAGAATAATTACAAGCTAATAACATCAATAATATTATAATCATAATATAACAATATAACAGAAATGTTATCATTATTATTATTATGTAATTAATAAATATTATATTACTAAACACGTAATACTTATTATATCAATTATTCATTCACAATTAAATTTAGTATAAGGTTGAAATTAGCTTGACCTAATTGAGGCAGATAGAATAATGCTTCAAAATTAATTCACATTTAATGCATGGAATATTGCAAATATTTTCCTAAGAGATAATAAAAACACACCACTTAAGAATGTAAAGTGTACAGGTAGAGTTATTGTATTTTAGGGCTCAGTTCTTATCATATTTAGTATACAATGCTCTTGATATCACGGGTAGTGGATAAGTTCTTTTTGCAGTGTTAATATTTGCAATGAACCGATTTCAGTAGTAACGTGTGAACGGTATTCAAGAAATACTTATTTTCTTCGTACATGACTATTCATAGATGGAACATTTCATTTCCGGTTTAGCATGAGACTCATTATTAATGCAATTTTACCGAAAACAATACCGTTCAGCCGACCTTTTGGTTGTTCTTATCGTTATTTAGTTTCCTTTGTTTCTCCTATTTTCTTTGTTCACGACAAGAAGCAGTACTTTTCATTTTGAAATTGTACGAAACGTAACATATATAATTTATTTGATTACCTTAGCACAGAGAGATATAGAGAAAGAATTTTATATCATCAGGCTCGAAGTTATATGATTATGTGATACTGTGTCAGTGAGTAATAAGTTGAAAGTGCAATATGTCTTCGTATTTTCGATGGATAAAAGGTGGGAAAAAGGATGACTACTTTGGGGCAAAACCAAGAAGTCGTTCTTTAGATTCGAAGAGCCTGGAAGCATCGGGAATACGATTAATTCTTCAAAATGTACTTGAAATTTACTATATAATATAATTATTCGTTTAAATACGTTATTTATGTTTACATTATTTGAATTGAAATCTAATCGAAACAATTTGTTTTTATTTGCAGAGAACTGCGGCTCAACATCAAACCCAAGCATCCTCACAGGGTAAGTATAAGTATGTTGTACATTTAACTAGATTTGGAATCGAGTGTCTGATTATTCTCGGCTATGTAAACACCGAGGCAATAAAGATGATACATACATGTGTCAAGATAACTGAGAAGTATCATTGTCTGATAGGGTGTGAAAAATAACATTATGTGCTTCTCAGTTCCTTTTTACACTATTGTGACACTTGTAATGTATAATCAATTAAGCAAACAAAGGTGTGCATCGTAGGTATAATACTTGAAATAATTTTTCTAATTCAAAAATCAATCGCAGTATATTTAAATCATATCATACCATTTTATTTCTTTTCATAGCAATTTTCATCGCAATTGTGAAGTAATGTTACGTAAACACGTATTACAATTATTTCTCAAGATGTAGATACACACGTACCTGATATATTTTGTTTACGTTTTAAAATGTTCGACTTTCTTATCGCGCGAGACGAAACATTTCATGGTAATTTGTGGCGCCTCCGCTAGATGGCGACACTGTAGTCACAGTTAATATGGCGCGTACATTCCGAAGCACGTAGGTTGGCCAATGCTGGCGGGACTTGCGCGTCAGAAGGTTTTTGTACCGCAACGCGTACGGTGGCACGTGCTTGAAAGTTACTCACTTCGTGTTCACTCAGTAGCTTAACGATCAATGCCCGCGATTCTTTGAAAGCTCGAATCATTATCGAGATCGTGCTCGAGCCACGGACCGTTCTTAACCTACAATCGAGCTCAATTAATACGCGAATGAGTGTCGCGCGTGTGAATCGTTGAAAAGTCATACGTGCGAAATGTAACGTAGCGTCGGGCAGTTCGCACGAGATTAGTGTATGGCAGTTGTAACGATACCTTTTCCCCTTTATATTCTTATGCCCAGTCTCTTCGGCTATATTGACAAACGAATGGCTGTTCAAACGGATTGCAACGAGAACGTGTCAGTAACGGCGCGACCTGCGATCGTGAATGTAAACATTATTGCGTGTTGCGTGTTATCCTGCGGCAAGTGTGTATTAGAACCGGTACTTTCGTGGCCGCTGGTCGAACATCGGTAATTTTTCCTTCATGAGACTTTCATCGGTAACAATTACTTCGTTCGCTACGCAAACTTGCTTAATGGTGCTTCCAATCAGTGCTCTCAGGAATTTCCATGTATACGTACCGAGAAGCGTTCAAATCGTTGATTTTCCATGAAACGACCAACCGGTAATTTACGTTGAATTAAACTTCTTGTGCAAGTGATTGTTATGATTTTCCTTATGTAAAAAGGATTCCGCTTCTGCGTAAACGGTGCCCGTGTTTTAAAAGTGATAAGGACCATCGAGCATTCGACAAATGCGTATACCATGAAGTGCAGTGAATAATTTAGACGTAAGAAAGGAAACTAGACGCATCGTTTACTACCGCAACAGTTGGTAAGTGTTTCCTCTGTTTTTAAAACTTATTTATGATTATCTTTTCTACTGATTGAGAGACGTGGACGTTTATTCGATGAAGTAAGCATCGGTAATACTACCTTCAGGGTTTGAAACGTTTTACTGTTGTATCGTGCGTTTATCTTCTATGTATTATCATTCGAAGCGTAAAGTCCGCATAAAAATAAAATCCGATCGAGTATAATATGCATAATATCGCGTTTCGGAAAAATCGTATTATCAAGAACGTCAAATATCGTCGTTATTTCGATATTTATTGCTATTCACGATGTTACTTAGGTAATATGCAATAAAACTGCCAAATAAATCTTTGTAGAATCAGACGAATAGGGACATTGGACATAACCTAGTTTACTTTCAATTTTTCTCATCTAGATTTTAAAGATTATTTAAATCCTACATTCTGTTCTATCGTTACATTCAAAAATGTTACGGTTTGGACTTAATTTTCTGATAGTTTATACTTTCGTAGATTTGTCTCGAATTTTTTCTGCAGTAATGCATACGAAAATTGAGTCATCACGGTCGTATTCCAAAATTCTTGGCGAATGTTGTAATCGTACTAGTAGTATGTGCCACACGAATATACCACGTATTTAAGATACTTCATTTTCTTTTTTCACGTTCTCTTTCGGCCATTCCATCACGTGCGTGGCCATACGAGAATAAATAAAAGGCAGAAAAATAACTAGCGGATTCGGAAACTTATCGTTTTCAAGCCGTGGATTAAATTTGGACACGTCATAAAATGTTTCTCGCGTATTACTTATTCCGCTAAACCAAGATTGGATTGATACTTAAGATAAAAGTCGATTGCAAAATGTACGTGTCACGTGCACCTAGGGACATTACTGGTCACACAATATACATTTGTCGCTTCTGACAGATTTATAATAGAATTCTTTTATTTCATTTTATATGTGCACATCTCAAGGTCACACGTGGTATAGAGGGTTAGAAACTCGCCTTGAGATTTCTCACAAAGTGCAAAGAGCAAGAAATACCTAGTTCCGTTTAAAGTCACATTAATGAGCTTACGGGATAAACATGCTTCTTAGCCTGTTTGCTTTTCAAGAGCTTTCAAGCTTTGTTCTCTAAATCTTCTCGTGTTTAGAATTTTTTCGACGGTGTACGCGACTTATTTCCTATTTCTTTCCCGAATTTACACCCGCGATATCATCGCAAATAATTAAAAAAGCCGTATGATAATCTTATCATAGAATTGATAATAAATTTTAAGAAAGGTTAAGATTTCCATGCACTCGATAATTATCTCAATTAATATTTATTCTAGTCAAATCATCAAATAATATAGAATATCATTCTTGTAGCAATTTCAAGAAACTAAATAGATATTCGAATGAATTATTTGTATCTCTGAATTTTTCATTTTCGATTAATCGAAACATTTGTATGTACTTTGGTTAAGTTTAATTTATACAGGAAACTAGAGTACATTTTGGATAGATAATCAGAAAATAAAAAAGTAAATAAACAGTGAAGTAATTACATTCGGTATTAGCCATATTTTTATTCTATTCTGACCGTTAATATACCTGTACTGACGTAGCTTTTTAGAGTTAGGTTACTGACCCAGTTGATAGTAGTTTTATGACGAACATTGTATGTGATAGTCCTAACAAACTTTTTCTCTGTGTTTGCTGTTACGAAATTAAAAGTGGTAACTAGTGCTCGTTACTGTCTATCTCTCTTTTCCATTTTTGTTTTTTTTTCTGCTTCCTTTTTTGTGCAAGATGTAGGTCAGTTAAGGAAATCAGCTCAAATCAAGCTTTAAACTCGTAGACACGATTAATTACACAAAGCCATTTATAAAGATGTACTGCTTCACATATTCGGAGGTTCTTAATTTAGGTTTATTTATTTATTTAGTCTATTTATCAACGGGTCCTAGAAACTTTCTTAATATTTGTATTATTAGTTGATAATTATTATTAGTATTATTATTATGTAACATTTAAATAGAATTTCATTGTTACTAATAATACTTCATTAATATTTTATGAAGTGTTTTTGAAACTTCTGCATACTATAGTAATTATTTTAAAAATGCTCGAAGAATATACTGAATATTTATCGTAGTTTTTATCTGTTTTGTGCAAAACACTTTTCTACACAAATTAAACATAAATTACCATAGAAAATAATTCCATTAAAAATGTGAATATCATTTGTATATGCATATTTATATGACGTGTGACGGATTAAAGGTAACAGTTGTAATATTTGTAACGTGATTAACAAGTTGCTAGGCTTGCGTTAAACCTGGACCATTAATAACGGTGAGAAATTGCTCGAACTTTCGACACGGTGTAGAATTAGCTTTCGGTTAATTGCTCTCATAGTTCAAAGGACAAATATATGTAACGGTGAAACAAATACACATCGATAATTAACTGGTAAAATAGAGTAATTACACTTTATTGATCGTACCCTTTTACATCAGTTTTATTACTCAGAATTTATAGAAACATCGATATTTAATTTTAGCAAATAGTTTTAATTAATAAAATAACTTGTAAAATCTTCGAATTCGAGTTTTAAAAATTTCAGCTCGCGTGTGGGAGAAATTCAAACTCCACAAAACTCGTTCACGTTGAATGCTCATCTAAACACATTCAGCGAATCTTCAAATTTAGTTCTGTTTACAAGAAACACGGTATTTTAGTCGATGAAAAGAGTGTAGTTTATTCGAGAAGTAGCTCTGAGAAGGAGAAATTTTCGAATGTTTTCGATATTAACTAAGTGTCTTAAATTATTCCGTATAAAAATTGCGACAAAAACGAGGTAAAAAAAAAAACACAAAGAATAACGAAATATAAACTTACGCTTTATTAATTGAGATATTAAGAAATCTACAAACTCGAATTCAAACGCGAAATTTATAAAATTCAAAACACCGAGTGTAAAAATTCAAAAATACGAATCTCGCTATATAAAAATTCGATAACTTGGGCTATAAAAATTCGAATATTCAAAAATAAGAATATCGAGTTATAAAAATTCCAAAAATATTCAGACCTAAAGTTTTAAAAATTCACATACTCGAATCTAAAAAGAAAAAAAAACAAAGGAGAAGAAATTCGCGTTTGGAAATTTCGAAAATTCAGAGATAAGAAAATCTTCATTTCCTCTTTTGCACGAACAAAAGTCTTGGCTAGTGAAAAACGAGTTCGGTGAGGTTCGAAATTTCCATCTCAGAGGAATTCTAGCTGCGAACAAAGTGTTCTCGCTGAAATGCGATTCTCAAGAAGCAACGTACACGAGTTCTGGCAATGTTGCACGTGTTCGAAAGAACAATTGCCTTGAACTACGGATGCAGACGTACAGCTGTGAGAGTTCAGGAGTTGGCACTTTTTGAGCAAAGACGAGGGTATATAGAAGGGTGGGAACACGGTTGCACTACCACTCGCAGATAACACTTAGCCGAGTGGAGACATTGGTCTGTCGGTGAGTGAGTAGCGTGTAACTGTGGTGTATAAGCAGCAGCCAATAGCAGCCGCATTCCTCCATTCTGCCAACTCCTCAGAACCCGACAGTAGTGTTCGAAGGATAGTACAAGGTCACACGGTACAAGATCCCTCTCCTAAGCACAGGACCCTTTTCTCATGGGATCTTTCCTTTTCTTCTGCTTTTATGCCCGTTCTTATTATGACGTACTGGACGACAGAGAGATCTGCCTGTAATCAAGTTGCGTAGTAGCTTCAGAAGAAATTGATGGAACAGGTAAAATATGTGAAAATTGTTTCCTTTTTCCTTCGGTTCTTCTCGCCTTGTTTTTTCCTTTCATTTATCATTTTGACACTCGAATTACCTTCTTGCAAGTAAAGTAGGTAAAAAAGATATCGAGATGTGCTATATTTCAAGGAAAGCTGTGATTTTCTATCTATTTGAATTCTATTCCGAATATTTGTCGTGTTTGAAAGGTAATTTATCCTATAAATGCTCAAGGCTGTGAGATCTATTATCAGACATACAATTTGATTATTTCGAATTAATTGTTATTCTACGATCAATCGATACGTGCAATGATTAGAGAGGAAATTGAGTATAGATTATATAAAATGTTATTTTATTTGTAAAATGTAGCTGGAACTATTTAACAGCAATTTTTACAGATCTTTGTTTCTTCTTTTGTACAGTGTTCGTTGTCGAAATTTTATTTTTACCAATTGGCGAATTTATTATTGATATCGTGCTTTGTATCAGTTTCGTTGAAAATATTAGTATCAACACAATAGCACGATATCTCAATCGTGAATAAACAAACGTCACACAGCTCTATATTTTTGATAACACGAATGTATGGAAAACGAGTTTTTGTTGTTCAGATATCCGAATCCATTCGTTGACTAGCATGTGTATATAAATTAATGAAATACTTTGTAAGTTGATTATAAGAAAGACATTCATAATATCGCCAATAATAATTTTTGTTGTTTATCTAGAACCGCTCGTTTATTTTAAAGTCTCAATTATTCCATTATAATACATTACAAATTATAATGACACGCGATAAACAGTGATAAGTTAACTTGATCGTGTCTAATCAAAGGTAATAAAAATGCATAAAATACGAGTACGTTGGCCATGCGTAAATTTAATATAAATTTGTAAATTTCATTTAAATACGAGAAAAAAGTCTTAAGAAATTCATAAAGTTGATATCGCCGTATAAATTTATTGAAGAAATCTTTCAAATTCATACGATTAATGTAAATGTATAAATCTATTTAAGAAATATTTGTTAAGCTTTAAATTAATTTATTCATTATTATAATATTAATATAATGTTACCAACCGGTAANATAATCAATTCGAGCCTTTAAAATTTAAAAGTATGATGTAATATAAATATACAAACGAACAAACGAGTTCTTTTAATTCGTAAAATTAATGTAACTTTTCGAGTTTTTGAAGTTTATAAAGACAACATAAATCTCCAACTAGAAGGTTAATGTAAGGTAAATATACAAATAAAAATCCTGCAAATCGACGAAATTAATACATCTTTCTTATTAAAAACGAAAGGGCTATGATGTAACGAACCAATTTCAGATAATACTCTCGATTATTCGTGGAACACGATTTACATGCTTCTAGATATGTAGGTCGGTCGTCGAAGTACTTCTTAAGTAGTATAGTAAACGCTTCGCTACAGCTGGTTCTGGAAGTGCAGCGTGGTACTGGCGGGTCTTCATCGGCCTTGAAGAACCGGTTCCGAGATCCACATGTCGATCGTATCGATGTATGAAACCGGAAACGTGTTTTGGGAGGAGGCGAAACGTTAAAACGCTTGTTTATAGGCCTTTCATCGTATAATAAAATCATACACCGCGTTTACGCTCCATTCGATTCCCATTGTCTCTCGAAAACCTCTGTTTACAGCATTTACGCATCGCATGTTTCCATTTTTCTTGATCACTCGGCTTTCAAAGTGTTCGTAGCTACTTTGTCATAGTAAAAGCGTTTACCGGTAGAGCCTTCGATGCAAAGTAAATGTTTTGTCAGAAAGATTTATTTTCGTTTAACTACATTGTATGACTAATATATATAGGCAAACGGCTCTTTCAAAAAATTGTCCATCTGTTTGTACAAAGCAAACGAAGAAGCGGCAAGCAAATATGGGTTATTGAAATTTCATGGACAACTTAATTTCTGACGAGCTTCTCTCTCGTATTTGCGAATATTATGTACAGAGTAAAGGACCTTTTTTGGAACTTGTAAATAAATGTTCACTCGTATCGTATCTATATGCATTTATATTCATCAGTCGACCACTTTGACTTGCGAAGTACAATGTTTATTTAATCTTATTCCGCATTTCTATTAACACTAGGTTTACGGTTTTTTTTCTATACATATTTCTACGGACAGCCGTCGGATTTAGGTTAAAGAAAACCACATATTTTCTTTAAAAAATAAACCATGGGTTTAATTTGAAAACAATCGCGATATTAACAGACTTAATATAAGTTAATTAAATTTGTTAATATCGTATAATTGACGAGTCCCGTAAATCTAGCGTTAAAAGAGAAATAGGTACTTGTCGAACCAGTCGTACAATTGCAGCATTTGAAATTGTAAAAATTTCCCAGTTTCTATTGTTAAAAGGTCAAAGCAAAACCTATGAACAAACGTTCATTAGGAAATTGCGTATACGCTTAATATACAAGCATATATGCCGAACCTCTTCATGCGATTCAGCCTTAACCTTTGACTAGCTTATATCATAAATGGAACTTCCGCGTTTCTGTTTACTACCTGTTATACTGTTTACGATTTTGCCCTCTCGGACACCCGGAGTATTAATAATCGCGTCGTGACGAAATTTCCGCAAATATACGAAATGTCGTCAACGGTGTGACACAATTTTTGGAAGCTTCCTTAATTTATTTAGCCGAGTTATACCAGAATACACTGGCTCATGGATGAATCTATCGATTATTCTCACCGCGTTTGTAACCTAAAACCATATAAGAAAGGATTAACTCTTTGCACTCGGTGACTTTTTTGTTACGATAGAACAGCAATTCGAGGATTTTCTGTCATAAAGCCGATGATACCGTTAAAACAGGAAATGAAAAATCTTAGATAAATTTACACGTAGAATATTTTACTTCGACATTAAACGCATCGTTGCGTTATTTTAACCCTTTTTGGCTATAGAAAAAATATTCAATGTGACACGAATATCGAGAAAGGAAATAAAAATTAAAATTTCCGTATTTCAATCGGAATATTTGCACAAGGATGTTTAAGAACTGAAAATTATTTGTATTCTCTTCGTAGCGGAACCTTCGAGTTTGAAGACAAATTTTAAATGGGAGCCCTCGAATGCAAAGGATTAAATTTAATATATTTATTAACGTCGATTTTTGGAATTCGATTAAACGACTACTGAGGCTTGTCTCTCGAGTCGCAAAGGGTTAAAAAAATTTATCTCTTTGTCCATCTTTGTTCACTCGCAATGTGTCGTGTCTACACGCCCTGGGACCAGAAAAATTGCGAGTATAATAACGCTAATGATGCTAATGGGTTAACAGGAATCCTTCAATTCGAGATACAAGGAACAATAAATCCGCTAGTTCGTAATAAGCAGTCGGAGATATCGGCGTAACTTGGACGCGATAATGAAGCGCTCGTTGTTGCACTACTAGCGCCACCGGAAGCTCGGAAAATCTCGTTAACGTTCTATCTTATTAGCTTGGTCTCGTGCTTTCTGAAGCAAGCGTATAGCTCTCGGTTGCTTCTATTTCCCTAAATCGAATTACAATTCGTCGCGAGGAATCGTCGCACCTGCCCTCTGTAATCCACATCCAAGGTCTTCGCGACGTAATACCTTCTGTCCCGACACCACCGGTGCTGCGATATCGGGTTTCCTAATGTGAACGAAAAAGAATCGGCCCTTTGGCCATTGTTTACTGCGCAGCAGCATTGCAGTTAATTCGCTATAGTTAGTGCGTCACGTAACGTGCATATCTTTGCGTCTTTAGCGGAATCCCTAATGCGAGAAACGTGCAGCTTTATTGAATATTTAAAGCCTCGTGTATTTCAAACTTTTATTAAGCACTAGCGAAATCTAACTTCCGAATGTAACTTTTGATTCGAGGGTTTGGGTTTCCTTTTCGTGGAACTTTCGTAATTCTAAATTTGATTCCATCCTAAATTTCTGACGAACGTAGATTCGAGAGAGTGGGACGGAAATTCTGGTTGTGATAGATTAGTTTGGAAAGAATAATTAAGAATTCTTTGGAGGTTTGTAAAGTTAGTCCAGTAACGGTGAGTATCAATTCAAATCTTGTATTTTTTGAATATTGTTAAGAATTAATAGGGTTCGGTAATGTCGAAGAAATTTTGGATTTAATAGGAGATTGTGAAATATTTTTATGATTCGATATCGCAGCTGTAAAGGATTAATATGGAAAATATAGTCGAAGAAAAATGTTACTTATTTTTGATAAATTAGTAAGATAAAGGATTAATGTGGAAAATATAGTCGAAGAAAAATGTTACTTATTTTTGATAAATTAGTAAGATAAAGGATTAATGTGGAAAATATAGTCGAAGAAAAATGTTACTTATTTTTGATAAATTAGTAAGATAAAGGATTAATGTGGAAAATATAGTCGAAGAAAAATGTTACTTATTTTTGATAATCAGATAATCTTTGTGCAATATCGAAGAATTGGCTTTAAGAAAGAAAAATAGAGGTGTATTTGATTTGTTTCAGTGACTTGTCTTTCCAATTACGTTAAATCTTAGTATTACGTGAAACTTCAATAGTGTTATTACGTAAACACAAAGGTATAACGAAGATGGAATGGCGTTATGGCATTGATACAAATGTGTCATTACGTGTCAACGTTTGAAGTCATCGAACAGGCTCAAGATCGTGATAATTTTCCGAGCTACGAAAAGATATGACCTGGTCTAGTTTATCGGTATTCAAATACAAGGAATGGAGACGAGAAGATAGGTCACCGCTGTGCATTATGCTCTAAAGGTCTCTCGCGAATCATAGAAAAGGGGATCTAACGTCTAGACATTTGCCACAAAACATAGTTATCGTTTTAATCGATTTTCTCCCCGTGGTTTCGTGCTGCCTTATACATTAAAGTGTATGTCAGAATTGTGACGTAACGCCAGAGACCCGGTTACGATTTCCAGTATCAACGACCCGTTAATCTTTGTACACTACATACAAATCCATTTGCTTCTTTCATTTCTTCTCAACCTTTTTGATCGTGTGCTTTACGCGAGACAACTTATGATCGTGTTTTGAACATTTTCTTTTCAGTCGTTACATAAAGACTACACATGCACGTTGCAGAATGATATTTAAGAAATGATTCGTGTGATTATACGTTGTATTCCGAGAACGAAAGAATACGAGGTGATTGTATCATGATTGTATCAAGAAAGAAACGGTAAAGACAATTTTTCACAAAAAAAATTTCTCGTTTCGAAATAAATTTTCTTTTCCTCTTGCATTCAACGAAAACATAGACTATACTTAACGCGTTCGTACAGTCTTCAAAGTATTTGATTTATTAATGACATACGACGCATATTATTTCATAGAGAAACGTGGAAACGTACAGAAATGTATATCGTTGACAGAGAATACGCGTAGCATCGGAAAAATAATTTCTTTATTCTCTAAATCAATGCTCGAATGGAAGAATGCATCCATTTACTGTGAAACATATTTGTCCGATATAATCCTGCACTATATCTGATAAAAATTAATTTCAACGTCGTGCTACTTCGGTCGAACAATAGTGGAATTTGACGTTATTCGATCCATAATTTAAGAACCATTAAACACAACAGAGCGGATTTACCTTTGATAGATGAATTTACGCTCTTTCCGGACAATATGCATATATCTGAACTTATTCAGAATGATACAAAAGGTGTCTGAATGGATTCGGTTCGACACGCAAATATATAGAAACTGAATAGTACCAGACAGATATGATACGGATACCACGGAACCCCTCAGACCGCAACTCACCACCGAGTCCTCAAGCCGTCAGAATAATAGACGAATCAAGGACAGAGAGTTTCAAAGGCTTAGCAATCTAAAGTCTTCTGGATTCTAGAGTCTCGGAAACTCTGGATCCTCGATAAGTCCCCTAGATCTATAGGTCTCCTCATCGAAACTGATGGAGTCTGTATCGAGTCTTAAGTCTAGGTCTATATCGGTTTATGTAGGGTTTATATCCAGTTCAATCGGGTCCAATCGTCTTCGTACGGTTTAACTCGGGTCCTTATCGTCTCTATACGCTGCTTGTAGTCGGATTCAATCGGCCCAGTGCGGTTTGAGTCGGGTCCTATCGTCTTCGTACGGTTAATGTCGGATCCAATCGTCCTTGTCCGGTTTGTATCGGATCCAATCGTCCTTGTACGGTGCGTGTCGGGTCCAATCGTCCATGCACGGCATATATCGGGACCAATCGCCCTACTAAAATTTGTATCGTGTCCAGTGAACCACGTGGGGCTTATATCCGATTCGACGATCCTCGTGCAGCGTTTCTTCTATTGTTTTTATACATCTAATACTGGAATATTTTTACCAAAATATCATTGTTACAGTCGAGTATTCACGTGGGTATAGTAATTGGATAGTGTGTGAGAGGAAAAGTAGTTTGGTCCGTATAGTTACCGTGCTTCGTTTCAAGCTTTCCGTTCCACGTATTTCAGCGTTGAATGGAAATGAACCTCTACTTGTAGACTGCTCTTGTCCGTGCCCAGTGAAGTTCAGAGACGCATTCGTATATTCGTCTCTTCAAGGTAATGTGTTCGTCTAGCGATACATTTGAATGGTCTGTTTTACACGAAGAAACGCTGTATTATTCACGAATAGTCAGCTTGTTAACTTAAGAATGAAGGAGAACATTGTTCCACGAATAAAGACCAAAAAAGTTTGTGAATAACCTTGACGTCTTTGTATCCTCCCTTTTGTTCGAAAATGAAATACAATGTTAAACCTAATATCTAAACTCGAGGTGAAATATTTTTTTCCTATTTTACTAGTTAATTTTGTCGTTAGTTAGCACAATTAGAAGTATTAAAATAATTTATACCATCTTTTTGTTGTTTCTCCAGCATATAGAATTCTAATTCATATGCAAATGCGCGTTGAAGGTTTTATATCATGAAAACAGTGACCATACGTGTCCGAGATTTAAAAATATACATTTCGTGAAGTAATGCTGAAAATATTGTTTGTTTTAATAGGCTACATAATTTAGGAGTGAAATAACGAAATTTAATTGTATTTTGGGACGAACTTCATACTTCTGATCGTAAATATGTTTTCTTTGCACGTGTCAGCCCATTTACATATTGTCTATTTCGAGTTCTGTCAGTTGGACATGGTTAAATAAACAAATCCACGTTCATGTAGATGTTTGAATATATTATCCTTTAGACGAAGTCATTTTTGAATTTTATTTCTCGTGTTATTTCCAGTAGTTACGCATTATAAGATGTTTTTCCGTTTCTCTTCGTGTGCATCTAAATTATCCACGGTGAAAACAATTAAAGAATACGTAATAATACGTTTGCAAGACATTTAATTAACCTATTGAATAAAGTTGCTATTACAGATTTAATTAAATTTCGTTAGGTGTGTTTGAATATTGGCCAACAAAATTTTGCAACTGATTTCGCTATATTCCTCGAGATCGTGGTAAGAAATATGGTCAAGCCTGTTTAAAAGAGCATAATTGACCCTGGAACGTCCTTGTCGCCTACGCACAACAGTCTTTTGCATCAATGCTCAAATATGCATCATTTCTCTTCAGTTCTTCCATCTTTAGACTTTGTTGTTTTATTCCAGAAAATCCTTTTTCATAAAAATAATTTATCTTGTTCTTACTATAAAAATGTATGAGTCATTTTTATTCACAATAGTATATTTTGTAAGAAGTTAAAAAAAAAAATAAAATTCATATCCTTACTGAGCTTTTGAATAATCTTTACAAATTTATTCCTGCGCTTATGATATAATCTCAATTTTATTATACAACGTATGCGCGTACTAGCTTCATGATTAAAATTAATAATTCAACTAACCTCAATAATATCCAATTTCGTTATAAAGCTTGAATACATTCAATAACCTAAAATCATAAATTCATATTCTATATTATTTCGATACAATCGTTGTTTATCTAAAAAAATTTGCATCTACAAATATACAGTTCTCATCAGTCGAACTCTAACACGTTCGAGCTTCGTATCATTTTCCTGTTTATTCGTCTACCGATGCACGTTTATGTAATCGTCACGCATGCGTTTGCCTCGACACTTCTGCGTATCTCGAAGTACCTCTTTTTCCTTCGAATTTGTTTAATTTATATCAGAGACTTGCTTAACTTTTCCGCATGTACCAGCAGTGAAAGTGTAAAAAATTACGACGGACTCACTTTCTTCGATAGATGTCAAAGCAAAGGTGTAACGTGCAAGCAAAAGTCTGTTGTGCGTTGTTATTCGTGCAATGCAGCACGTTCAGTCGGCGCGCGCATACTTTGCAACGGCCTTCCTCGTTCGCTGAAGTGCCGAAGTACCTCGGCTGCGTTTTCATTAATAAACGACTAAAGGCACGGGGGGCGTTAGAATCGTAAGTGTCGAGTGTGGCGACATATTCGCGACGCGTCGAACGTTCGAGCTCTCGAAATAGAAACACTGTCACGTCACGAGAGCACAGGTAAACGGAATCGTAAAGAATGATCGTGAAACGTTTCGCTAGTTTCTGGTATTCGAAGTATCGATGCACATAAACTCGCTACTCTTGTTCGCCGATGTAAATGGATCGGTATACGGTGCATATTGGAAATATTTGTATGCTTTCAATTTTATTTTATATTACGCAATGATAGGTTACGTTTCGAATTGTTAGATTCTTTACGTTTAAACGGAACCTTATATCGACTATATGCAGTTATATTATTAGAAATATCGAATAATGGGTTGTGTTTCGATATAGGTTAGGATCATTCGTGCAACGACACCTTAGCGTGGTGGGGGGAGGACGAACGTTGAACTCTGACAAGCATTTATGCTAAATAACTCGAGAATGTATTCCTCGTGAATTATTAATATTAATGTATCTCACGTTGACTGTTTTAAACTTCGAAATATCATAGTTGATAAAAATATAAATTTTATTTATTTCGAAATAATAATCGATTCTTCTGTCACGAAAATATTCGAACATCTAATATACTTCGGAATTTACGTATTATTCATCCATAATAACGCGTTGGCGAGGTTACGAATTATATTTAAAAGGCGTTTGTTTCAAAGCAGTCATTATCGGTAAATGTATCATTTGTGATGATTGTATCTCACTGCATTATGCGGTCAATTTTGTGAACTTAATCATTGTCCTTGTAAGCGGCAACTTAATTTGAATGAGCTCGCGACGAAATATTGATGTTTCCGTAAGGTAAACAGGAATAGGACGGATTGAACGTATCGTCCGATTCGCGGTACACATGTTGTAATTGGTGTGTACGTATTATATAGCAGGTGTGTTTGCTCTGTGCCGGTAATGTTTCACGGCGTAACCACATTGTGTTTGACATTTTAAAGGTCGATTCGATGAACCTCCGCACCAAACCAAGAGAATACGCTTAGAGGTATTCTAACGGTACGTAAGTTGACAATGTAACGTATTTATAGATTCTTTGGTGTAATTTTTCATCGTGCTCGTGTTTCGAATTTCACTTTTTCGATGACTTTGCTGTTTCAGATATTGTAAGTCTTTTCTCTCTTTATGGATTTTTGTTGTTGTGGATGATAATATATGAAGTAGTTGGACGAATTATTGTTATACAATTTTTTGCTCATTAAGATAAGTAGCGTTCTTAAATATTCGTTGTCCTTGATGCCTTATATGCGCGATAAAACCGTATTGATAAAGCTGAAGAAATAACAATGTAGTAATTTCGATAAAAAGAAATTAACAAAATAAGCAAAGTTGGAAAATGGTTGTTGATATTGAACTTGGTATTCTTTTTTCTTCTTTTCATGTAAAATCCATTGATATATTTTTTCCATCGCGTATGTTTTCAGGATTAATTTTGTAACAAAAAGAAAAACAAAAGGAGATGATATTTTAAGAGAGATACAAAATTAGAAGATAGTGAGATTACACAGTATTATTGGAATGTAATTGAATTTCACTTTAAAAAATTTTCGCACGAAGTTTTATTATGTCATGGTATGCATTTTCTAATATTTTGCATGACTTTTAGTCATACATTGAACTTAATTAGTTATTTATATTCAATGTATAGCACTTCTCTTGAAACTTCCATTGTGTAATTTTATTTTATTTATTTATTTTGTCTGTTATGTAATATGTTTTTTAAGAATAAAATTTCTTATTTTGATCGTCGTGATTTCAGAATTGATCCACTATAAGAAGCACTTGTTTTTTTCGCAACTTTCCAAGGTTAACCAGTAAACGTTCACTTCCCCTAGGGTGACTTGGATTGTAGGAGTAATAGCTCTGGAAGGGCTATCGCCTTTGCGCGTAAACCCCCATCGAAATTGCGCCGAAACCAGGAGTTTCCATCGATCGAGAAGGGAACATTTAGGAAGAACGTAGTAAACTCTCTAGCAAGAAGGGTGTGATATTAAATGCAAAACGAACGCGATAAATTAGCACTGGAATATAGAGTAGTATACAATCAATTTCATATTTAAGTTAAGTTACGTGAATCACTTGTTTTTTTTTATTTTTATCGATATTCAGTAATATTTAAATCTTTTTAGTGAAACTATCAAGAATTATTATGATACATTGTTCAAGGGATATGTAGTATTGAAAGTGGTAAGAATTTATTATTAGTTATTTACTGTATAAAATTTCATTAATTAATAGCTTAATAAATTTGTGAAGGTCTTCAAGTAAATAAATAGAAACATATTTTATTGAAGTATTTATTAGTATCACTGAAAATTAATAAATTATATTGGAAGTCTTCGTTATCGTTTAAACCGTATATTATTCTTTCAATGCGTATTTCTCTGAATGATATGCTGGAAACGATTTCCGTTATAAATGCTATGCGTGATTGGAAGAACAATGATTCTGCGGACGTCATCATGACTTATTATCCCACTATAATTATTACATGATATGTATTACATTTAACAAACTTTCTCAATACTCAAAGCTAAGCTTCGTTGCTTTGTATTCAAATAGCTTAAATTCTCAGGCAATAAAAGAATATCGAGGTTATTAAAAACCTAGATTCTACTAGTTCTAGCTTCTATTACACTATGTCAATGATAATGAGTGTGGAAAATTTATTCTTTTTACATTTTCAACTTAAGCCACTTTAATTATCAGCATACATATTTGCATATATTAGGTCGGCCAAGTAATGTATTATATTTAGTGTAAAATGATAATTTATTCGTTTGAAATAGTAAAAGTCTTGTTAAATAATATGCTGATCATTGTTTTGTAGTGAACAAAACAGATATCTAATATTATTTCAGTGTATATATATACACATATTACTAATGCAGTTTGCGTATAATTCTCAATGGAATATGTTTTTATCTTAAAGCTCGAAATATCTTGGTGCAAATAATTTTTTATTTCCTTACGTAATAAAGTTCCGAAGTATAATAAGATGAGCGAGAGGAAAGGAATCTCAGGAGGATGCGGGATCGCGATTCCAAGTTGGCTTTCGGTATTGTTGCCCAAGAGTTCCTTGTCTTAGCTTCTTCGACCAATTTTACTCCTCGTTTCGTTGAACAAAAGAGGTAAAGAAAGGAGAGCTATAATAATTTCTTTGAGCGTGCACTCCTCCAGAATGGGCAGACAGTCAATCGATATGACCCAGTTTCCTAACCACGACCCCGAAATTTGCCACATCGACGACCCCGTTGTCAAAATCGGGACATTCCTAACTATACAACTGAGAGGTTAGCGCCCCGATTTCGACTTCATGATAACATTGGGATTTAAGAAAGCGTGAACGTTCAAACGATACTAAAGTAAATCGGTCTTACCCTCTAACTGGTCCTTAAGGAAGCATTCCAACTTTTATAGAACATCTGGAAGAAATCTTGAAAAATTCATAGCTACAAGATATTTGAAAATATTTATATTATTAGTTATGCGTCATTTTTAATTTTCTTCTATTCTCTGATAGCTATGCTACTGTATTATACCGATATATCATTACATTAGAACCAAATTACGCAAATACAATGCAATACAACACAAGTTATTCAAGATTTTTTCATAGTATTTATAAATGCTTAGATTTGAGATTATGATACACAATTGTGTTCAAAATAATATTTTCTGTTATAAATAAATGAAATTTAAATCATAAATGGTTAATATAATTTTATATTAATACAATCGTATAACTTAACGATTTAATGTCGATGTAATTATACGATTCGTAATTAAGATTATTTAAACGTTAACCGAAAGAAAATTTCATCTCATTTGAAATCAGTTGCCCAGTATGAAATTCCTTTATTTTGAGTAATAGGAAAATGGGATCATTCACGTAGAAACAACACGATAATCGGTAGCTCCGAGTACTTCCTCCAATCTCGCAATCAGTCGCATGTGCTAAATGCTTCCTCCTGAATTCTAATTTAACCCTCGAGGATGTGCCTGGCACATCAATTCAAGTGCCATAACACACGTTTAAGTAATACTTACATTCGTCGCGCATTTGATTCCGTATCCAATCGCGCAATTTGTCATTTCGTTCCTTTCAGTTCGCTCTTGTTCAGACCGGATTTGTTTCCACGTTTAAATCTTGAGCAATCGACGATAAAGTTTACTTGGTAACAAAGTTCAACGAGCCTGTCGTTAGATACTTAACGATCGAATTTAATTGAACTAAATAGTCTTGCTTCTGGAACGGAAGAGTTAGATCAGACAATTTCTTACCGTGTCAATTGTCTTCCTGTTTTGATTTGCAGAAAAATTTGCTTTTCATTCTATATCGGTAGCTGAATGAAATTACACGTTGGCAGATTTATGTTGGTCATTGAAATGTATCAGCCGGCATCTGATATCCTACTAAACATTCTTTTTTTTAAAGAAATAAAAAGATCCTTTAAAAATTATCCGAAACGAACGTTTGATAAAAAAGGAGCGATTACTATTAATAACAATGTTATTTTCTAATCGATACGAGATTAAACATTTCACGCCATCTAAATTAATAAAAAATGATTTTAAAATAACAACCTTGACATTAGTATAACCGATCGACTAATTACAAACTACGATGGCCAACAGTACGCTTAATGTTTATTTATTTCTTATATTATCATAACATTATCTTAACATGCATAGAAATTTGCAATAATCCATTTATCACTATGCGGCAGCTGAACGTGCGGAAAAATTCCCGTGTGTTTTTAAACTCCACCTGCGACGAATGATTTAAACGTTAATGTTTATCGTACATAATGTTTAGCGTTTAAATTCTAAGTATCAATCGAACGCGTTCGCAACTTTGCAATCATGCCAGATGCGCATGCAATGTCCCGTATCACGCGGGGAATCGTGGCTATTTCACGAAGTCAGTTGTTTATAGATGTCGTGATCATTCACGTTGCCAGAAATTGATTCGTCCTTATGTGCGAATCTAAATTTCGATTTAAATTTCGAACTATCCCATGCATAAAGCCATTTAATCGCCGATGATCGGAACGCGTGCACATCCGTAACACGAGGTCGCTCGTAGCATAGAAATCGCGGATACACACAGCGTGCATTCCGTACCATTTGCAAGCAATTCAGACGGGTTACAAGTATTTTGCTCCCAGTTCGTTTGCGTCAGCTGCAAGCCAGCGAGTAAGAGTTCGAACCTCTGCTAAATTTAGGAATTTCGCGACGAACTTCATTTTCGACGAGGAAATCCGTTGGACAACATTAATCTTCGTGTACCTCTCTACTATTTACGCGAATCGAGCAGCAACGGAAATGCTCGGGATTTATTTCCGCGTTTCGTTATTAAAATACCCAACTGTGCCGTCATGAGAATCAGCAGTATCTTCTGCACGTAGATTTACCGTCGACCAGTCGGATTATACCCATGGAATCCACGCTATCGATACGTCCACGTGTCTCGAAAAATGTCCACTTTTGTCTATTCTATTAAAATAGCACCTGATTCTTTGTCACAGCCTCGCCGGAACACCGTCTTCCCAATCTCGTTTAAAGAACAACGACAAGATCCCGTGGATCATCCAGCGACAACGAAGCCAGAGAAGAAAAGACTGCTCAGATACCTGCCGAATTTAGAATCTCCAGTTTTAAACGATAAGGAAACGACGAGGGGAAAGGAGGATTTGAATTTTATCCGAAATAAGAGAAGTTTTTATCGCGCAAGATGCACGGAATAAGCCACCTATTATCTCACCATAACTCTCACAATGGCGACACGAGGACAGTCCATCATCATCATCACCAGGACAAGAGATCCTCCGCGTCTGACACCAGACACCACGACACGAAGATTCTACAGGAGCTGTTAAATCATAAACACATCCAAAGACAAATTTCCAGAGGTTCAGTGAGCTCGACCTATTCTTACGGTTCTTCAACGTCCTATGGCTCGTCTCACGGGTCCAACTCTTCCAATCACAGCTCGTCCCATCATCATGGCGTGCACCATCATTCGGTGTATCACACCATCCACGGCAGCAGCCATCATCACCAGTCGATCCACCACCATCATCCCCTTCATCACGTTCATCAGCTGCACCCACCGCACCCACAGCACCATCAGACCAACAGCGGAAGAGCCTCACCGACGTCGCCAAGTCCGACTGGAGATCACGAGAAGCCTCATCATCATCATCATTACAGTATTCAGGAGATGATACGACACTTCGGGAGAAGACTGGGACACATCAGACGGCAGAGCGAGTGCCAGGACCCACCTAGGAAAAAGGAGGAGGATTTTCGGAACAGAAGCCAGAGTCTGGATGGTGGCGCGAGGTATCCTAGTCTGAGGGAGGCTGATTGCGAGACCACTTACAAAATCTACGAAAGCATACTCAGGCAAGGTAACGACGTTTCGAATTCTGGACCGTGGGAAGAGTTTCGATTTGGTCAGTTATTTTTAGTCAATTAAATATTGTTATTATCTTCTTTTTTTTATTGCCATTTTAATCTATATAGCTTGTCTGTTAACTCTTTTAACATCTTTGTAGACTCGATATTAATTTCAGTTATAGCTACTCTAGAAATTTATTTAACACTAGGTTTACGGACGTTTTCGAATACCTAATCTTTATGTAGACCCGTCAGATTTACGGGTAAAGAATACTACGTATTTTCTTAAAAAATAAGAACATGAGTTTAATTTAAAAACAATTACGATATTAACAAATTTAATATAAGTTGATTAAATCTATTAATTTTGTATAATTGGAACAACTCACCCGTCGAATTGACGGGTACCGTAAATCTAGTGTTAAATTAATTCCTATCGATTTGCTTTACCTAAAATAACGAACAGTTATTAGAAAGAAAATTGAGAAAGAGTTAGGAGTGCAAAGGGTTTATTGGATTCAAGAAGTTGTTAAAACATTTCGTTTGTCTGTTTACAAGATGGACGTGTAACAATGGTTAGAAATTTCAGTACTTTTCTTTTGGATCAGAAGAAATGTTTTAGCTTCTGCCAATAGGAGAATCTCATTGTTCTTCGTTGGTTTTAAATCGGGAAATTCTATGTCTATTTATGAGATAAACTCGTTGATTGGAACTTTAGATTTGATACTTTAGAATTGGATATGGTTAAATTTTTTCTTTTTGGAACTTTATTTTTATTTCCACAGGGATAATTTTGTTATTGGGAAGACAACCGTTTCAAGATGAAATGGTCCGCTTAAATGGAGAAATAAGTACTTCAATTGCCTCTCTTTTCTCTGTTTTATAATTCGAATAATACCGAGCTTTTGTGTTTGTTTACGACGTAAACTTGCGAGAGGTGCTTATTTACGACAGTGTTTGAACAAGTTGTTGGCAAATTCCTGGCGTTAATTTTCCGGTTACGTTCCGTTACGCAATTTGTTTTCGTAACGATCGAAGGAGCCTATTTCCTTCATTTCGATGTGCCAAATTCAGTTAGGTTGTCTCGTCTCGAGTCCCTTAAGCGTTATACGAGAATTGGGTAAGACGTCGTAGTCAGAGATCAGCTCTTCTCGTTGACTCTTCATTAGCATTAAGATCCACCGGCATGTGTGGCGTGTATTTAAACATAGTGTACATAGATAAGATTAATTAAAGTGTTATAATGAAAATAACTAGGTCTGCGTAATTACTTTTCTATCTCGGTAAAAGTTAATATTAATTTCTCTCAAAATAGATATACTCTTTTGTCAACTTTATCTCTTTTCATAAACTTAAAACATTAGAAAATTGGTTATTTTGATTTGTTCGATAGTTTCAGTTTGGATAGAAGAGGTTTGACTCTCACAAATTTTTAGAAGAAAATTATGTTTTCGGTTCGGTTAAATTATGGATGTTTTCCCGTAGTTGTAATAGACACTTGCTTTCGAGGTCCAAATGGAAGTAGCATTTCCGAATTAAGTATCTCACTGTTTGGCAGGAGTTTCTGAAAGATAGCGTCTTCCACCCGCACCAAGTACATGTAAAATTTAATATCGATACTTGCCAAAAACCACTTAAATAGCTCGCTATAATATATATAAATAAATCATTTACTTTTATTTCATGTCGTATAACTGTACGTTCAATGTGCAATATATAATTCCAATTGTTTTTCGTATCTTTATTTCTAACTCTTTTAATGAAAATTCGACTGATTTTTTCTGGCAACTTTTATTTATGTGCTATCAATTCTCCCAAAATTTGTCTGGTCAGTATTGACTAATAATTATTATTCGAATTATATTTCCGATGATTACCAAATTTGGAAGCACAAGATATAACGATTATGATATTACGTTCGCCCGATTTCTGTGGAGATTTATTTTGGGACTTGGTCAATATTTTAAGAATTATATCTCAAGCTGGACGTAGCAGCGTACATCTATTTTTGGCTCAATGAATGAGTTTGCGTAACATTTTATTCCGCAAGCTCAACCTTCGTAAAGTTCAGTTACCATTGAAAGACCGAGAGAGTTACCTTGACCCGATGGCATAGCTAATTCGCTGCATAAGTGATTTTTGAATTTGAAATCTCGTTACAGATTTTGCCAGCTGTATCAGCCATTCATGTACGTTCTATACGATCTTCCTTCGGTCTTAAATCTTGCATGTCTCTAACGCTCGCCAAGCAGAGGTACCTTTTTATCTGATTCATCAGATTATAGCTGACCTCAACTTTTACTTCGCCTTCGTAGAAATTGTTCGCTTCATTGCCCTCCTTATGGTTTGTTCTTAGAATGTTAATTGTTTCACCGATATTTAGAATGTTCTCTTTCATTTTTCCTTTTATCATTTATACTCGTATCCTTTCTTAAGAGTGATAATAAACCTAGCAAACAATTAAAGTAATTTCATCGTTCGAATAAAACAAGATCTGTACGCAGATACGTAGCTAGGTGTATAATTATAAAAGTTATTATAGATTTTGTCTTATTTTATAATTTAATCGCATCCCGTAAAATTAAGCGAGCATGCAGATACTTTCCAATGATGGCATAGGTATTTCTTTAAAGTCATAAGGTTTAACAATTACAATTTATTATAAACGATAAATTCTGCGAGTTCATTAAATGACATTTCAAACAAATGAAATGTTGTAAGAAAATAAAAGACGCGTTAATTTATTCTATTCATAGTATATGTGACTCTGCTTTAATGTTATTTTTTACTGCATTTTCATTTTTATTATATATCATATATATCGATAAGGCTACGCACCTTGAATTTCATCGAATGATAAAACATTTATTTAGAAAAGTGGGGATTTTCTCGAACGATAAGTTATCTCGTTTTTAATATTTATGCAGTTTAATATGTCGGTCGGAATAGAGGATACAATTTTGGTGTAATTTTATGCTTCATTGAAGTGCTTAATGGGTTATAAGCTTCAAACTGCTAGACGAAATGGTTTAGAACCTCATATAGATAATTGCAAGTTAGAGAGGCCAATTTACCAGGAAGAATAAATAATCAGGAATATAGTTAAAAGTTAAACCGGTGATGAAGGACTATCATTTTACTCTGTATCAAAATCACAAAGCTCTGTTTCACGAATTTAATGCATTTATCTTGTAGAAGTGGAAAATACGAAACTAAAAATACAGTAGGGAAGAAACGGCGAGAAAATACGGTCAAAGTTTATATTGAAACGAATGGTCGACTATTTGAACGGTTTTATGAGAGAAAATTAACTCCACGAGGTGCTTCCTTTTTTTAAGGAAGAATTGCAACCTGATAAAAGTCTGTTTTACTCTTCTTTTTAAAATCTACCTGCCATTTAACTCTTTCCTGAGTTGCATTAAGTGAACGACTTTCAGAACCATATTCCTTTGAAAGATATTATGTTTGACCATAAAGATGCCATGAAAATAAAGTTCATGGTTGAAGTAAAAGTAAGGTAGCGAGATAAAAGGTAAATGTGCATTTGAAGATGGTGCAATCAGTCGTTCTTTGAGTAGAAGTAAATTGAAATCTTACAGGAAATTTCAAATTTTAAACCATAGTTGTTTTCAAATGACTTTAAAAGTTATTCGTAAATTTTGGACCATTTTTTGCCAAAAAATTTCAGTGTGAATTTTTAAGTCGACTTTAAATATTAATTCGAATATCATGGTATAAAATTTGCATGTCAAAATTAACGTGATGGGTAGGTTAAATAATTCAACATAAACTTTCAAAAATAAGTCGTGTATTCCAAGTTATCAATGTAGTCATTGATACATAGTTACTAATTTTGTTGAAATGATTTAACCCTCTGAAGGCTAAAATTCATATCTCCTCGACTTATTCTCCTAATAATCCTTCAATTTAACGATCACTCCGGTCAGAACCACATATATTATTCATTTTATTCGCATTTTACGATGTTACGAGCGGGATAAACAGAATAATCATGCAATCTGAATTTCGCTATTGCAGATTGCGTACTAATTTGAATTTCGAGGCAAATAATTTCGCAGTATATCCATTACCGTCTTTCTATCACGCATTGTTTTGTCATCCCGTGAAATGTCGTGGACCTATTGTCGGTTATTTTTCATCACGTATTGTCAACCGATATTATCATCACCCTAGTTTCCCTCGTTGCTTAGGGAGATTTGATGACCCTGTTTCAGCATCCATCAATCTCTACGTCAGTCGAACGTAGTCCTAAACATCTCGGAGCGTTCCATAAAATTAATAAACGTTCGTTCGACGGTCTTGTTCGCCAGTTGCATACGTGCAGCTGCAACGGGTACATTGACGCAGTTTCCTTCGAATCGACTCGACGATCCAAGGTCGACGTTCAACTTTGCTCGCTTAAAATAAACTAACTGGCTTCTTTAAATGACAATAATTAATGTTTTCTATGGATGCATCAATAGACTCGATGTCTTCGTTTTATAGTTGATCGTTGGAGGTTTGGTAAGGTAAGAGAACCGCTTGAGATGTCGATTGCTTGGATAAAATTAGGCTGAAAATATATAGGCGAGGTTAAAAATCTTATCAATTAATATTAAAGTATTGATATTACGGTAAATTTATTAGTATAATTAATTGTGACTATGAAATACGTACGTGAGAAGTGTTATCATCGAACTAAAGTTTTTTGTATGTTTAAGAAATCTACATTTGAGAATTTGAGAATTAAAAAATCGTTGATCGTTGGAGGTTTGGTAAGGTAAGAGAACCGCTTGAGATGTCGATTTCTTGGATAAAATTAGGCTGAAAATATATAGACAAGGTTAAAAGTCGTATCAATTAATATTAAAGTATTGATATTACGGTAAATTTATTAGTATAATTAATTGTAACTATGAAATACGTACGTGAGAAGTGTTATCATCGAACTGAAGTTTTTTGTGTGTTTAAGAAATCTACATTTGAGAATTTGAGAATTAAAAAATTCGAATTTCAAAATATCGAAATTCAGTCTAGTAATTATTGATTTAAAAATTCACGGATTCCAAAGGACGGATATTGGACAAATATCGAATCTATTTTCTGCGCTATACTTCTCGAAGAAGCTTACACAGTTTGACTAACGGCAGTAGTTTATACGTTTTCTAAATACACGAATGACAAAGTGGCGCGAGGATTCTGTTTTTAGCCATTTCAGAAGTTGTGACGCTCGGAAGGGTATAAGTCGTGGGATCGAACAGGAAGACGAATAGCTATATACAAAATATTAGTCACCGCTTAAAACTGCGCCAGGAGCTGCAATATTAAATTTCGTGCAGCGTTATAAAATTATATCTGTGTTTCTTTCGGACTTATGTTTTTATCCGTTTCGCACGTATCAGATATCTTGTTTCTTTTAAATAAACCACGTCGCGACATTGAAAAGAGGTATAAACCTTTTTGTACATCCTAAAAATTGTTTACATAAACGTGCATTTTTCTTTTACCTTTAATCTCGAAATCCGTCATGAACGCATCATTGAATATTTCCGATAAAGCTCACTATCCTTTTATTATTTTCACCTGAAAGCTTCATCGACTTTCATATTTAATGAAAGAAACAACGTGCCTCTACAAAAAGTACTGCCTAAAAAAAAAAAGAAGTTATGAAAAATTCTTGATTTCTGATTTTCTTTTATTTATACTTTATTTGTTCAAAGCTGAGCAAAATATTTCTCACCTTGTGTTTTTGTTTTTCTTCCGTTGACAGCCGTTTTATAAATGATAAATATAATTACATCTAATTTTAACGACATTTGAACTACATGTTTTCATAAAATCGGTTCGATCATCTTTAATACATGAGTAGACGATGCTGGATTTATCTTCGAGTTCTTTTTTCCTTTTTTTGTAGTATCGATAACGATAATTGTTTCGTCTTGTTACAATTCTTTATCTTAAACAAGTTATTACGATGTTATTTTCCCGAGAATGTGAAATATTGAAGTGGTATTGGTCGTTGATAGATGGCTATGTAATATTTAGTATGTGTATTGTGCATGATCAATACGTATCGCATGATATAAAGTAATCTAGTTGAAAAATTCCGAATTCTCGTACGTTCTGCATTTAGTTCAGCTATACGTTAAAAATTGAATTATCGGTGATGATTTGTATGCAAAGAGGATTCAAGATGTCAAGAATATAAATGAATAAATGGTTTATCAGTGACTGATTACTTGCTTGTTTAGTATTTAGATCATTGAGTGACATAAAGTGCAAAGTATATGTAAGAAAAAAACTATATAGCTTTGCAAACAAATTAAGAGTATTTCAGATTGTAGTGAATAAATTGATCGTTATATGATATCTTTTATTACAAGTATTTGTGTCCATTTTTAAGGACAGCAGATATATAATTAAAAAGTCAAAAACGTTTAAAAGATGTTATAAATAATCAGAGGTTCCTGTTTACCAAATATGTAATCTTAAATATCTGAGCAGCACGTACTTCATCTTCCGTATGATTACCTTTATCAGTGAAGCTGTTGAGATCATAAAGTATCTTTAGTTGTAATTTTAATATTCCAAACTAACTGCCGGTTTTAATTCAGTTCACTTAGAAAATCGTGCTTCACTTTGATCATGTGAAAGATTTAAACTTGAAACGACGTGGAGTTCAAACATGCAAAGTGTATTCCCTCTAAAGTATCCTGAAAACTACGCGAGGGAGAAGAATCAACCTA
This sequence comes from Euglossa dilemma, assembly GCA_002201625.1. Taxonomy (NCBI): domain Eukaryota; kingdom Metazoa; phylum Arthropoda; class Insecta; order Hymenoptera; family Apidae; genus Euglossa; species Euglossa dilemma. The sequence continues at coordinate 206,480 of NIJG01000215.1, forward strand.
TTTATTTGTTCAGTCGGAATTCGATTCAAGTTCCTCAAATTTCCACACCACTGGTCTAATCAATTGAGCTTCTCCGACCGCAAATAAGTTCTTTCTTCTTAGATTTAGCACTCAAATATACCATCTGGAATAGATCAGAAAATCAAGGTTAATTTTAAATTACAGTATCTTGTTTTGCGTAACTTTAAATTATTCCAAATATACTATAAACACTCTAATTTACATGCAAATTAAACAAAGTTTATTCAATGCTTTTTAATTGTAAGATACTTCATGTTTATTACAAGTTACAATTAGTTATTCTAATTTATTTTAATCTCTATTTTAATTTACTCTAGTTAATATAAATTTACCCCAATTTTAATTTCACCTTCAATCTCAGTTTTCGTAATTACTCTCTACATTTATTTTTACCTGATTTTAAATAGCCCCTAATTTATCTCAGTTTCAACGATTTTTCTCAGCTGTGCCATGCTTCTGCTGAATTTTAAGTTCCCCCTAAATCTTTCTGGTCATCTGAAATTTACTTGAAATTAATTTATTTTACATCCAGGGTATTTCGTTTAAAATTTAAGCTGAACGCGGTAAAAGGAATGACTGAAAATTTACGGCAGTCCGTTACATACGCTGACGCAGCAGATTTTCATCGAAATCTGGTAACGCATTATTTATTGTGCAATATATCAGTATTCTCGTGACTCGTCGACCATTGACGAAGAGCGCGCCAGTCTATGCCCATCAAGAGAATATCGTATACGGGAATGCACCAAAGAAATAAACAGCCATGATAAGCCAGGGATATCAGGTTAACATTTCCAGCTGAGGGAAGCGGATTTAATCGTTGAGACGTGCAACAGCGATCCTCGCTATGAGAAAAAAGAATTTTACTTATCCACGTTAAGATACAAACTTTTCTCTATCAGAATCTTACCTCTGATTTCTTCTTTTCATTCATTATACGATGTAAATATCTCATGATATCGTATTGTATGAATATTTTATTACTTCGGTAGTAAACATCTTTTCCTCATTTTCGTCCATTCGATTTTTATTTTCATATACCGGCAGAATCCTGAAAAAATATACACAGGCTAAATTTATTCAAGGTAAAATTGATCGAGAATGTCAATTAACTAGTCGTGGGATGAAATATCATCCGAACGATGCGAATATGGAATGTAACGAGGAAACCTCCAAGCTGAATATTCCTTTTCCACTCTGTCTATTCCAAAAATCACTTCTTCCATTGCGCGTCAATGAAAAACATGTTTGTGAAATTTAACCGTAAAGGTTAGTCATACAGACGAAAAACGAATGATGTACGAAAAATACGAAGTCGTTCGCGTGATTAGGTTAAAATGTTGTTATGCGAAAATGATTTCGCGAATACGGTCACGTTTTCATGTCAAATTTTAACATGCAAATAAAAAATTGAATAAATCTTTTGTGCGCGATAAAATAACGTTCGATCATGATGGAAACAGAGGACTGTTGCTTGCAATCGAAGAACGAATTCCGGCATTTCGTGGCTTGGCAATCCTATACATTTAGCACTTTCGGCGAGAAAAAGTTTATTTTGCAAAATATTCAGCAATCGAATCGAATAGAACGTATATTGCGCACATGGCCGGTGCTTCGATATTCTTAAGAACATGCATAATTCGAATCTTTTATTTTTCGCGTTCCGAAAAAATGCAAACGAGACATTGCGAATAGAAATTGGATACTCGACCACGTGATCGACGTGAAAGCCTACTTCTTCCTTACGAAGGATGTATAGTTTGTTACAGCCTTCCTCCGCCTGCCACTAGAGGGATACGAGCCTAATAAGATTTCTCGAAAGTTGCCGACCTCTCTTTTGTATAGACAGATCTTCTGACCTAGCCTTTACTAATGGCCACGGTTAATGCGTGGTATTGTTAGGAAGCTGTAATGATGTGTCCGCTAGAAGACGCTTCTGAACGTGAAACGTCAACGCCATCTTCGTTTATTTATTCTCTCGCGTGTCTCGTTGTTATTAGGAAGCTATTAGTGTCGCATCGTTCAAACAAGGTAAATATCAAAAGAACGATTAAAGCGTTTTGGAAATTCTGTTCAAATATCTAAAATCTTCTTCAATTGAATTTTGTTAATTTAGTGTAATCGTGAAACGTATTAAAGTTTAAATGTTGACAATAATTTGTTTCACGCCATGGTGTATTATGATAATGGATATTCTGTTTTCGTTTTACAACGTTAAATAATAACAAAGATATTTTTAACGCGATTATGCTAATATTATTCATATCTCGATAACAGTATTAATTCGTGTAATCGTTGATTAATGATGGTTTAAGGGCTTATTCTTTTTACGTTTCTCTAATCCGAATTGACAATGTCGTTTATCAAAAAGAATCCTTAAATTCAACGTATCGAAGGATTATAAAAGTATTGTATCATACTTGTCTGAAGCAAAGAAAGAGGTTAAAAAAAGCCAAGAGTCACGGAGATGAATTATGCGCGCGGGTTCGATTGTGGACACAATTGAAATATAAATGAGTCACATTTTACGTAACCCCATGGAAGATTGTGTACGTCTCTTCGTAAATGTGTTAAACTATAACGACTTAAGGTCAGTGTTGTAATTCTCGTTCGGATTAATTTTCAACCATCAGGGTCGGTTGGAAAGCGTGAGATTTGCCAAAGAAAAGAAAATTACCAGTTTCGGGTTCGTGGAATTATATATAGGTCATAATAATTCGAACTTACATGTCTACTGAATTATAGTGGTATATGAAAGAATCGAGTCGTGATATTCGCGATATAATTTTAGCTTGAAACATTACAGAAGATTTTTTAGAATAGGAGATAGTTAATATTTCATATACAATTACATTTCGTAATAAAATAACACTGAATTTCTTTACTTTACGTCATGGTTAAATATATTTCTGTGCTAATATATATCTTTTTTAAGCAGGTAATTGTTATAAAATGAAAATGTTATTGAAATGAATAGGATTTAATTGAATTTAATCGAAAAGATTTAATCGATCGGTGTGTTTGATAAATGATGACAAGTTTATAAAATGAGATAGTTTCTGCATTATCCATAGATGGAGTTGGTGAATCTTTATCAACTATGGCGCTCGTTCATAAAATAAGATGAAGAATGTACAAAATAGAAAAACCGATGGAACTTTTAATGGATAAGACTTTCCTTCCTCAGACAAGTTACTTTTCCATTTTTAAATAACTCATCTTGTGAAACACCAGACCGTCTTTCACTTTTGAATAAATTAACGCACGTTCGGGATATCTCGTTTGTCTCTTCCGCCTTCGCATCCCTGTTATTTTTGAAAACACAAAGTAAGTTTGATAGAATGTCATAATAAACAATTTCGATTTTAAAATTTCATTCTTTCCATATTTTCAAGGTAATCAACATTCTGTACATGAATATCAATGATGTACTTTTGTTTTCATAATATTGATGTTTTGTAAATGATATATTTAACTGTGCATAATTTGTTACGCTCTAGATAATCTTGGATAATGGTAAAATATGTCGGCCATGTTGAAAGCTTATAAAATGGAACTTCCGAACGTACATCATTGTTGGTTAAAAGATTTTTTCTTATATAGCTAGGCTATCTTTTTTTCTTCTTTTTTACAAATTTTGGTGGGTGACTAAAAATAACAGAGATGTAAAGGCTGACAAGATAAATGGAACGAGAAAAAAGCAACGACTGAAGAAGCATTTCTTTGCCTCGGATATGCAACGTGTTAACTGATCGCTATCTCTGGCGACGCCAAGCATACTACAAATGATTCTCTTTTCTTTTTACTTTAATACCTTATTTTAACACTTTTGATAATATTAATTTTCTAGAATCAACAAACGGTATATTAATGTATTAATGTATTACATATTATAATTANATATAATATATTTTATAATGTTGATATCATATTTATATAATATATAAAATTTTGTATTTTTAATTTTTAATGTATTTTAATTTATTAAAATTTGTTATTTTTAGTTTTTAATTTAAAAATTTGTATTTTTTAATTTTATATTTTATTCTCTTTTTTTATTCAAATTTAAATTTTATTTTTATTGTTTACACACCTATAATATATCAGACACTCGGTTCTTGTATATTAATCTGTGCATTACATTAAAGTAACAAGGTTAACTTCAAATATGAAGTTAATTATGAATTGCAAATTACAGGTGCACTTAGGAGGAGCTCATTGGATCCTGGTGCCAGAAGATTCTCTTTGGGTACACCTGCGATCCCTCATAGGGCGTCAGATGCATGCCTGGACCCTGTGCATGCCGCGATCCTCTTCAGGGACGCGAGAGGAGTAAGTGTTAATTTTAATTTTCAATTAACGTCCAAGGATTTTTTAATTTGATTGGTGTCTGTTGACGTAGGTTTTTGTAATCAACAGTCTGACAAGCATCGTTAGGTTCCGTGTCATTAGAGGAAGTCATACACAGGGTGATCCAAGTAACATCGAACTGAAATATTATGAAATATCTTTATTATTATTGAAACTATAGGCAAGTGTACTAAATTATCTTTCTCTCGAAATTAATTTATTCTAGTCGAATTTAGTTAATTCTGAACTGTAATTTGTTATAATTTAATTATTTAATATGTTAGGATCGGTAACATCTGATAGAACTTATATTGTAAATATAGAAATTTTCATTGTAGGCTTTTAAAATTTTAGAGTCTCTGCGTTTTTCTTGTAGAATATAAAGACTGAAAAGTTCATTAATATGGAATATCTTGTTCAGAATGGCCTTAAAAAGGAAAGTGTAATATTTCGTCTGAAAGCGAAAGCGAATGAAGCTTATGAGCCTTAGCGCGTGGATTATGTACATGTATCTGTAGAATCATTTTCATTGTAACGCTTGAAAGTCCAAAAGAGTCGTATATTCATCACGTTAAGAGAATTTATTGAATTAAATGATAATTTTCTGCATAATATTTTTAAATCAAAAGAAAATTAATGAGAGTTTTGGTAAAATTTATGATACTTTCTTTTCTTTAACTTTGTTGATAGCAGTGCTCCTTGGTGCGTTAAATTTTTGTATTATCTTGCATTCCATACGATACACGAACTTCGTATTTGCAAAATTCGACGATATACAATATCTTCATCGTATTGCACGTCCGTAACTTTCTTACTCTATGATTTCTACACGAGCTCTTTGATCAGTAACGAACGAAACGCAAACAAGACATGTGTACTCCTTTATTTCTTTACGTTTCCCCCCTAACGACTTATTGTGTGTGCACCATTTGTATATATCGATTCGACGAAACGCGAAAGAAGCAATCTAGGTCACGATGAAAGCTCGAAACGTAAGAGAGAGGGAAATTCAGTCGAATCTCATAGAAAAGAAATGACGTTCTTATAGTCGCTTTATCACATTCGGAAAATGTGTCGAGGTTACCCCGTTCTTTATGCAGCTAGTTACATACAACTACGATGTACTCATAGGTGAAAAGATCCAATTTGATAATGTGTTCGTTAATTATTTTCTTTTTTTTTTTTGCTGCTTGTATATATCAACGATTTAAGCCAGTTCTGTTGGTAAGCAATAGTCGACAGTCGGTAAAACCGAATATCTGCAGTTTTCAGTAACATTTCTCAAACGGTCGGATAGTTGCTTTCCCACGTTACCGACATTTTCCTTTTTTATCGACAGTTAATATTCTTTAAGCAGATTACAAATTTTATCTTTCCATAAGATGGTATACAATAAACAAATCCATTATATTCTGATGATATCAGGAACCGTGGAAAAACTGTGTTTTAACTGTGAATAATTCCTACATTACCTTATATTGACTTAATCGAGTTTCTTTGGATATTCTTTAGATATTAAAATTTTTACTGTACTGATTTCTTTTAATTTTTCATAGTTACTTATTTTCAAAAACACTTTATGGAAAGTATTTGTTATAACTTCCGGTCTAATATTTCTCCATTTTTTATTTCTTTTTCCTTTAACAATATTTAAATTCCACTCATATTAACAAAATCTGTTTTATCCCTGAGGTGGATATATATCTCATCTAGTCTCCATTTAAACCTGTTGTAAAATAAAACTTTTTAAAACGTACCGTTAAAAAAAGTAGAAAATAAGATACGTTACTAGATAGTTAGCAGTGTATAATGTATATCGAGACTTATGAATCATACATAGCGAATATGATCCCGATACTGAAACATGTATTTACACGTAACTTACAATTATTTGCAAAGCGTTAATTTCCTGATCGTTTTCAAATGTCGACCCAGTGAAATTTTTCATTTTGTAAATATTTTTACTGTCAGTTATCTCGCGGATTAAGAAGCGTGTGTACAAATTCACATATCTCTACACGTGTTTCACGAACAGGATCTGTTTAAATTTTCTTCGAACCAGGGAACAAATTCAAATTGACAGATTTTGGCAAGCTGCCAGCAGAGAATGGCAGCGTTCGTTGAAACTTCATAAATTCATGCCAGTTACAATTCCAAAAAAATCTCTTCTTTTTATTTTTCTATCCTCTTTTTTTAGCATTTTATCAGAGTCTTAAATTTCGTAGACGTGAGAAGTATTTCAATATATTTATTTACGTGAGAAGCATTTCAAGGAATATTTATGTTTTCATTCAACAAGTGAAGAGTGTGCTTGCTGAAAGAGTAGCATAATTTTAAGTGCAGAGTGGCGATCAAGGATTTAACGATTTCTTAAATTGCATTCTTGGAGCTTTATCAAGAATGCGTGGCAGAAAGTGTGTGAAAATTCGAAACGAGCAATACATAAATTTACAAATAGTTTTGGAAAATATCGTGGAATGATACAGAATATATATCCTTTACTCTCTCTTTCACTTTCTCTTCTTTGCCTTTCTGCTTTGTATTCTTATTTATATTCAACGATTCGAATTCCTAAGATTTTTTTTTTATACCTCCTGTTTTCTCGAGCTTATAGAATTTCTTATTTATCCAAAGCGTTGTTTTCCAACTTGCGATTTTTCTGGAATTTTACCAAGTTTTATTATCGTATATTTAAATAAATTTAAATAAAATTTTACATTGATAATTATAATTAAATGCAGATTTAGAATAGCTGAAAATAAACAATTATATCTTAGCAATACGATTATTACAATAAAATTGGAAATATAGATATCCCGAAAAAATTAGTTTGATAGATTTGGTACTTTTAGTATTAAACCAGTGTCTTTCTTTGTTATGGTTTTTACTCTGCCTTAACACTAGATTTACGGGACCCGTCAATGGGTTGCTCCAATTATACGATATTAACAAATTTAATTAACTTATATTAAGTCTGTTAATATTGCGATCGTTTTCAAATTAAACCCATTGTTTGTTTTTTGAAGAAAATATGTGGTTTTCATTACCCTAAATCTAACGGGTGTCCGTAGAAATAGGTATACAAATAAAACCCCGTAAACCTAGTATTAACATGCTTATCGACGAAATAATATTCCGATATAAATACTGAACAATTTTAAAACGTGTATACGTTTCGTATCAGAGATCAACAAATTTGGCGAGGAAGCAAGAAGTGTAGTGGCATTCGAAAAGATTTGACATCCGCAGTATCGAATAATAAGTCTATAGCACATGCATTTCAGTCACCTTTCCACTCGTGTAAGAACAAATTCACTGTCTATGTACCAAAACAATCTCNAAAAAGTGGCAGAAGGAAAAAAACTAAACGAAAAAGTTCAAAATATTTTCCTATTTTCAATTGTTAAAATTCAAATACAGGTTCTTTGTTTCGTTGTACTTTCTCTTATTCACGTTGCGCTTATGGCACATGTTCCTATGCTTATCTGAAGTCTTATCGCTCGAGTAACCGTAGTTGAACGACTGCAACAGATAAAAAGCGGTTACATTCTGCGCTGTGAACGCACCTAAAGGCCATATGCATGTTGCAATCTCAATACGAATGGTCTTTCGGGTACAGTTACTTTGAAATTCTCGTAAATCGTGCCATTAGAAAATCTCGAAAATTCTTATCTTACACCATTAAAAAAATTGCCCCATTCTAAAGACTGTCGAAACCAAATTTTCACCAACTATCACATGGTTACATCATCGCGTCGTTAATTCGATTATGCCGATAAGGTAATTCGTAAAACAACGACTTCGTTCGAGAAAGTCAATTTACGACACGTACTCATGGCAAAGATAATCTTGCAAGTTATATCAGCATCGATTTGGCTATCAACCGATCCACAAAAAAGTTTGTTTGCCCCAAAGTGTTATCTGTTATCCAGCGTGTGCTTAAGTTGTATAATTTGCATGATAACGCTCGTCCTTACCGATCCCTCTTTGGATGTTACCGATGTTTCGTGAAGCAAAAACGAGCAGAACAGTTTGCAATATGCAAAGCAAGGCCTGGGGTAACGACGTTTGTTCGGGACGTAAAATGCAGCCGATTATTCGCGGTTCAATTACTTGTATGTAGAGATGCAGAGGAAAGCATTTCAACGGCGCTTAGATAATCGATATTCAATCGCACTTGTGCAACAGCCTTTACGTGAATCGCTACATTCGTTGCTTTATCACGAAACTTCAACGTTGATTACGTAATTCGCGAATTTTAAAAGATTTTTCAATCACCGAGTAAGCGTTCTTCCTATATCCGCTGTGAAAAATGTTAATCTTGGAAACCCTCTCCTCCCCATCCCTCCCCCTTCTTCATTTAATTTAATTTTATCTCGTTTCCTTATTCTCGCAAACAAACGATAAGCTTGCTTCTATTGTTTCAATTTGAAATTTAAAACGTGGTATTTTACGATTTTAGAATGTATCTGTGACTCATTGAAAAGTATAATTTAGTTGCTGTGGATCTCGGAATTGTGTTTCATTTTACGCCGTTCCTCGTTTTATGTTTTATTTTATTTCTTATTCTCAACCGCGCGTGATCATTGCATTTTTATGTCAATGTTGCGTGAAGTTAACCGAGTGCAAATTCATAAATTTTGCAACAGATATTAAAGTAGTTTCGCTTTGTTTTATTCTTTCTACAAGATTTATCGAGTTCAATTACGATTTAAAGTCGAATAAAAAAAGCTTCTTAATTGCTTTTGAGAAATACGATTTTCAGAAATATAAGAACATCTTAGACAATTTATAGTATATAGAACAACTTCCACCTGATATCGTTTTGTACCTATAACGAAAAGAAAACTGTAATTTTTCCATGTTTACAATGATTAGTAATTATATTTAGACGTTATTAAACTTAAGACTGGAATACAATGAAGTCACACGTGACTTTGATTTCATCATCCCGGTAGGTTAAACCACCTTCCTATACTCGACAATTGAAAGTTATTTCAGTAGTCAATCACATGAACGGTTAATCAAACAAATCCCGTAATTCTCTTTTTACCCTCCGCAATCCACGTTGATATAGATATTTTCCAAGCCCTTCCGACTGACGAAACACCCGCGCAAATCGACGACAAGATAATCGACGCAAAGGAAGATTCACGCGGCACACGTGACTTTCCCAGGGAGAGAAACAGAAAGTCCGTGAAATTGCATCGGTTGGGTGTCGCGCGCGCATACGAGCCGATGCGCCGTAAATTCCGCACAACGTGTCGCGGACTCCGCCGGCTTGAAAGCCGATCCAGTTCGCAACGAGCGACCGCGCTGGTGTCGTCCGTAACACAAGTGAAATCCTCGCCCCCGACTTTAAACGATCTCGTCTCGAACCGATCTAAACCGACTTGACACGATCCACCACGAATATCGTCGCGTTGCTTCCGAACAATATCCACATAACCGTACTGCTCGATCGTTCAGCTGATAACTTCACGTTTCATCGAGAAACAAAATCTTCGTTTTATTAATCGACGAACAAAAGACGATTCGTGTGATCGACGATGTGACGATGAACAGTAACAGTGATTTAGGTCAGTGTGGTTCAAGGTGAAACTGAGTCTAGCCAAGTGTGAGAACCAGTTTTCCCGAGTTTCCCCTCGGTTACGTCGAAAGTTCGTAGATAGGTCAATAGATGGTGGTCCCGTAATTCGACACGTAACAGTCACGCCGAACACGGGAAGTCGATGAAACATAAATGTGTCTTTGAGGTTGGGTCGTTCGTCGCAAAGATCTCGCTTCGTAATCTTAAAGTAGTTTCGTAAAACCGTTCGATTCGCCTGGTGGAAATAAGGAAGGGGACGCGAGAAAATTGCCGCCTCGAACTGATAAAACATCGACAGTTGGGCGATGGTGCGTTAGGTCAGTGTTGGTATTGAATTCGTGCAGGATCAAAGACCGTTGGGAATGTTGTTTCCCTCCAGACGGGAACACTGCTGCGGATACTGGTGTGGGCTTCGTTACCGATGGACAGCCACGACAAACACTTGTTGCTAGAGACGTGTGTCGAACGAATGGCTGCTCCCGTTGCACTCTGACATTGTTTCCTGCTGGAATTATTACGCTCTTGGGGCAGAGTCGGTTCTTACACTCGTCGAATATACAAACTTATCTCGGATACCGTTGATTCCAGGTGAATAGGGAAAATTATAGTTTTCTAGCCGATATTTTCCACGCGAATTAGCGTGCAGTTTAAAAAACGTTCTTTATTCTCTGAACGTAAGTTAATTTTCTTCCGAAATATAGAGATAGAAAAATCTTGCTGTACGAATTATATCGTTAATTCAATTTTCTTCTATATATTTTTCCACCATCTTGATGTTGTAACGCTGTAAATATTTTCAAACTTTAAAATCGTGTTTTGCTTTGTGAACGTTTTTGATTATCGATATCTTCTGTCGATAGTCCATTGACGCACATTTTTAATGGTTCTCTGTATTCGTGTCGCGTTCGCTCGACACGATGGTGTCTATAATGGTTTACCGCGTTGTTAATTAATTTCCGCACGTTTATCTTCACGCGACTGATAATGTTTACTGTGACCGGTTTGTAAACATTTTCCTCGGGCAAGTATATTTAGATTCTCGTTGGCTATTCTGTCGCAAGAATAACGAGCATAACGAATAATGTTCCACTCTCTGGCACATGGCTGACGATTTTCGCAAAATAAATTTTGCTATTATAAGAATATCGGTCATCATCCAAAGCATACACCAAAATGATATCATAGCAATGCAATGAAAATTCACGCGGTCAATGTTTATGCATGTATTTTTTCATATTCGTATGTTTATTTGCAAAATTGAACCCTCGTCTGGTGTTTCGATCTACATAACCTAAATGCGTCGTCGGATCAACGTAACCTTTTCGTTCTGAGTTGTGCTAAGATTAGATTTCACAATTTCGTTAGCTTTCATATTCATCTGAAAAATTCCAATTGTTCTGCGGCATAAATTTTCACGATCTCAACGACACAATCCTTTTTAATATATTAACCGTTTTTGTACGAATATAATTTTCTGCGTCGTTAATTCAATAATATTCGCTCGATGATATCTATTTATTTACCGACAAAACTTTCTGTATTTGAGAGCGCCGTTATATTCGTATTTAAGGTTGGATTAAAAAGTGGTAAATTAATTTTGTAATTTAATAATGTGTTTGTTAATTTAAAAAGGTTTGTTTAACCCTCTGAGGTCCGAATTATATTTCAATTTTATTACCAGCAGCCCTTAACGCTTTTGAATCTTTTATTTGGAATTTACTTCTAATAACAAATAGGGTAATTTAAATATATAAAAAAAGAGACAAAGAATCGATTAAATGTCTGTTTTATTTTACTATAGGTATGCTTTGTAATTTTCAAGTGCATATCTCTCGAATCAATTTTCCGATGTCGAGTGAGACTCGACATCGGACTGCAAAGGGTTAATCGTGATAATGTTTGAGTAATTCGTTCGTTGATAATATTCCATCGTGTAATAAAAAATTGAAAGAATCTATAGGCAGGTAAAGTCGATGAATAAATATTTCAGATAAATGTAATCGATATTAGCAGTGTCGAATTCATTTCAAAATTCAATCTTCATTAGGAAAATTATTTGGAAATCCCATGTACTGCGACTGCGACGCGTGACTGATGTTAAAATGTCACGTTTGCAGATAACGATTCTCGTGTCATTTACACGGCCTCAAGTACATTGACGGAATTTTCGCGTAGGTGTCCTATTTAAATCCAGACTACTCTGCAGTTGTATGTCCGTTCAACGACATTCGACAATGAAAGAAAGCTAGAAATGAAAATCGTCGATGGCTCTCGTTTCTTCGAATTTCTTTCCTCCCGTATTTCGTAGTTCAATAACATCGCTGTAAACTTCAGTTTTGCAATGAACGGAAATTTTCGCGCAATCGATACGCGATCGACCAGCACTTGCAATTTAATCGAACAATTTATTCTAGCAAACGGAAATAGTGCAAAAATTATTCTTATCCAGGAAATTTATTAGAAATTTTTTCCTACGTTTAATTTAGATATTTCGATTTAGTTTTTTAACGAAATGTAATGTTCATAGTAGGTTGTATTTGTCGAATAATAATTATCGAGCGAATGTTTAACGATTAATAAATTATCCGGTAACGAATACTTGTCAGTGGAGTTGAAAATGTCGGGCATAGGGAATTCGCGATATCCCTAATAATTTATGACTATTTGATTGACTGGTAGCCGGTGTGTTCGATGGCCGATCGTCGTTGAATACACGCCAGAAACTAGGGGTACGTGGTATTTTTAGAATCGACTCCTTTGCGCCTTTTTAAGCTCGAAGTCAACAAAGATATCGCGGCACAACGTGTAATCGCCAGTGCCAAATCAGCAGTTGCGTAAAACGAGTTCTTTTCAGACGAATTTCGATCCGTGCTTTCTTCTTTCCAATCGATCCTCCGAAATAATATTTTTTTCGCCGAGCTAACTTATTCTACCGGTAGTTCACTTTTGAAGCGAATGAGTCGTGCTTCATACGATTTCGAAAATTTTCCTTTGATTTCTGTCATGAAACACGTTTACGAAGAGCGTTGAAACGTTGGATGACTAATTTATAAATATTTATCTCGTAAAACTTTGTAGAAAAATGGGATTTCTATCTTTAAATTGCATTACTTACCAGATTTTCTCGCTTTTATTATCTTTCGCTATTATTTGCTGTTATTATTATTACTTATCACTGTCGTTATTTTCCAAGAAAAGACGAGAAAGAAATCTTTTCTTCTTGTCAAACTACGAGCATTTTAATTTTCAGTTATTAGTTTCGAAGTACAGGAAAGATATATTTAATCCTTTCATTATATTCGTAAGTCTATGGCAATTATACCAATTATTCCAATTATGCAATAATTATGACTGCCTCGTATCTTTAACAAATCTAATAAAAAAGAAAGAAAAAACGATTCATGTGTTTTCAGTTATATAGACGAAATAAAAGAGAAGCACAGAAATAGACCAGATAAAGTATCTAATTTCAGGCAAGTTCAATGAAAAGAGATTATACTAGTCTAGGAACACAATTAGATCACTTAGACACGGGCAAGATAAAAGGAGCAAACGAGACAACTTTGGTACCTGTAGAGCTATAATATTATGTCTGCGTTACAACATAATTCATTCTTCGAAGACCTGGCACATCTTCAAAAACTCGACGTGGCGCTAACGAAATAAAAAGAAAAATAGACGACGTTTATATACACCTCCGAGTTCTTTCTTAGTGTTTACGAATTCCCCGAGGAAATCGCAATGATCGTAAGGAAAAACCAACACCGGATATCAGTCACTCGTTTTATTAACCCTCTGTAACGCTATGAGACATGGAAGCTACCCTCTGGTGTCTGTATTTTTTAAATTTTATCTTCCCATCGCTGTATTAACGTGACGAATCACCTGCTTATCGGTATAACGATGATCAATTTTCAAATTTCAGATGAAGATAAAAAATTGGAAGGGAATTGCGAGGAATGAATTTTCATTCGAGACATTTTTTTCATATAGGAATAATTTACACGTAATCTCGAGTTACACACTTGCATGATTTGCCCTGTACAAAGGCTTGGAAATTCGTGACAAAATCATTCAGGTAAATACAAGAATCTTACATATCCTATCCTGTTTATTTCCTCGTTATATCTTTAAAAAGTTTCCATTGTATTTTACTTTGTAAAAGAAAATACACTTGTATCAGTGATCACACGTTTTTCAGTGATCATCCTCAATTATATTTCTTTTCTTCTCAAGCAAACAAATATCTAGTTACAGATGGTTAAGTCTCTCCTCTCGTATCCTCTCCGAACGTGAAACGCTGAGAAAATCGTGGTGGATATTTTGGAAAGTTACCGCGTTTCCCCCAGCGGGATAGCTGGTTGGTGAAATAAGCACGTCGATCGCAATCAACGGCGCCTACCTTGTTCTATCGTGCGTTCGTTTATTGTGCTTGTTACGTGTATTTTCTTCGACTATCTACGGTATCACTATTCTTGGCACGGATCGAATGAGTCTGTCTCTCGTGTGTACGTGTGTATGCGAGTGTTGGGCAAAAAAAGAAAAAGAAAAGAGAGAGAAGAGCTACGCCCATGGGAAGAGAAGAAGGCGCCTGGTGATTGGTGATTCACGAAAGACGCCGGTTTCTCGCACAGTTTTCGCTTGCCAGTTTCTTGCGGATCCTATGGATCTTCTTAAAACATTTTCGCGGGAATTGTCATCGTTTTACCTATGTCAGTTCCACCAGAGTTCTTTTGAACAAAGGTGCTCTGTATTTGTAATTCACTTGCTCTTCTCTTTTCTTGGTCGAGATTTATTTTCAATACTATTTGCTGTATTGGAAAAGTGCATTAGCTCGTATCGAAGATTTATGCGTATGATAAATCCTTGCATTGTGCATTGAAGCATAGGTATAATGGCGTAGGCAGATTTAATCCGATAGTTTCTCGATGGAAATCAGGAAACAGAGTATCGTTGAAAATTACCTTAGGTAGTAGAAATTGAATTATAGTTCTGAAGATAAGAGAGCAGTTTGTGTCTTCAGGATTTGAGAAAGGAAATTAGATTTCTTGTACCAGAGATCGTATCCTATTTTATTGAATGTAATATACCTTTTTTAGTTTTGACCACTATAATCATTATCGAGTTAGATTTATTTAACTTCTTTTTTTAAGTTTGTAGACTTACCGCTATAAAGAGATTTTTATTTCAAACAGTATATCCAGGTATACTATTATACTTCGGTACTCAAGGTTTGATATTACTGTATACGCGGAACAAGCAATTAATTTCTTATCTCAACGATTAATCTCAACCTACATTAAAGTAATATATTCCGAGTACATAAAGGTGCGGTTTTAAGGGACAGTTTGATAATGATATAACTCTAGATTAAAGTTTGGCGCAAGAAATCTCGATAAGGATGTAATTCAAATATATAACGTGATCGCAAAGGAGTCGATAAAATTTCTGATAACGATTTTCCTACAACTCTGGCAAATTTTTATCTAAATTATTGTTCAAACAAAATTTATCGTTTATTATTAACGGTCCCGAAAATTGACCAAATCTTTTTAATTTGTGAAATAAATATTGCGCAAATATTTCTGACTAATATTTTTATCGTACTAATTGTTGCCTCAAAACATTTTAAGAGGAAGAAAAAATCTTTTAGAGTGCTTTCAAAAATTCTCATTGAAAAGTCTCTCATCTAGCTAGAATTTTTCACATATGTGCTTCAGCGAAACTTTGTAGTATTTATAGAATTTTGCCAAGAAACTCCGCTTTTTATTCGCCACTCGAGTCATGGTAAGCTCGTTAAACGATAACGCTACGCGAAAACTAAAGAACCGACGTGAAAATTAGAAAGTCGTCGACGGTTTTCACAAACTCTCGACAATGATGCCGGCAGACACTTGGCAAACCGATCTCTGTAAACTTCTTACGATTTGCTAGAACCGCGGAAGAAGCTGTGTGGTCGCCTAGAAGAATGTCTCGTACAGTTTACTGAACGTTTCGTTTTGTTCGTAAGAAAAGTGTTAAGTGGTCTTCTTGCACGTTGTTGTCGCAATGAATTCTTTCGGGAGCAGGACACCGGGGACAGTTGAGAATTTCCTTGGAAAATTCATTTTTATATACATGTTTCAAGTTAATTATCGTTTCCAAATTTCGTTTAGTACGAGCGAAGATTATGAAAAGAAAAGAAGAAAGAAAGAAAGAAAATTACCTTTCATCTACATTTTTAAGATTTACCAACGTGAATTTAAGTAATTTTTAAGTAACTTTCAATTGTGTGTATGTGTGCATTTTTTATAATAGGGGCTTTTAATTGTCTATAATATTTTTTATTTCAATGTTAACGCTTCAAGTGACCAGAAAATATTTTCTATTTTATTAGAGTTGTTCTCGAAGGGAAAATGTTCTTCGTTTCTTTATTTCTTTTTTCTCGTATATTGATAAATAATGCTTTTAATCACTAAGGATCAAAATTTCAGTCTAGAGGATTGTAAATACGCAGCTCGACAACACTATAATATATACAGGAATGATAAGCGGATTGCAAATCATTTGAATACGCCGTACAGCGTCCCATCAACGATAAGACGAGTGACAATCTTTAATTAAACAAGTCTGCTACGATGCATAGTATTGACAAGTAATATCCATAATATTTATATTTATTGCGTGCCACAGTATCACAAAATAATCTCTGTCATGTTTCTTTCCCGTAATAATTTATTATAAACGTTCTTTACTTCGCAGTATTTCCATTAAATGCTATATAATCATTTCCCATGAATAATGTTAGAATTATATATCAAATTCCATTAATATTATTCTCGTAGCAAATTTAAGGACTTATTCATCTATTCCTAATCGAATTTTCCACTAGGCTGAGACTTTGTTGAAATTAAAGGACCCTTAATTTCAATAAATTCACAACTTAAANCTATTCCTAATCGAATTTTCCACCAGATTAAAACTTTGTTGAAATTAAAGGACCCTTAATTTCAATAAATTCACAACTTAAATCGACTTGGCCAGAACTACTTCTTTAAAGGTTTCCAAAAAGGTCTTTATGGTTCAGTTGGTATCGAGGATGGATCATATCACAGAGGGAATCATTTCTCCCAGTGTATCGCTGTGTTCGACTCATTCGTATTCAGAGCCAGCAGTCATCGGCGTTCAATGCCAATGTGGCATCTGTGGTACTCGAGTCAGTCGTTCTCGAGGACACACGGTGTATTCAAGAAAGTCGTGTTATCGAAATCTTCTTACGATATTTCCATCTGTTATCTTGTTGATCGTTCGATGGACCACAGTTTCACATATGTATAATTATCGAGCAATTTTTTTTTTCAATTCCACGTTTACAAGGAAGTGAGTGTGTAGATATAGCTTCATATAGTGTCATGCTTTCTTTTGGGATTATCTTCGCTTTATCTAAATAAAACAATTTATTCATAATTGTGATATATATGTAAGAGGTCATCGCTCGTACGAAAGACAACCTTTTTATGAATGAATGTAGATTGCACGTAGATTTAATGGGTCATTCCCTGAAAAGAAG
Source organism: Euglossa dilemma (assembly GCA_002201625.1). Classification (NCBI taxonomy): domain Eukaryota; kingdom Metazoa; phylum Arthropoda; class Insecta; order Hymenoptera; family Apidae; genus Euglossa; species Euglossa dilemma. The sequence goes on from NIJG01000215.1 coordinate 223,990, forward strand.
TAATAACAAATGGATTCGGCTGTATTTTTATACTTCGGGAAGTATGTGATTGCATTTAAGAGGATCGAATGAATATATTTGTCAGTATCGAGTGCAAGTTCATGATTGAATATTTAGGGTACGTGATCCAGTGTACAAGGGTACGTGTCAAAAAGCATGACTGAAAAAGGGAGCATGAGTATAAAAGAAGCACATTAGGATAGGAGCTGACCAGTAAGTGATTGGTTGTGAGAAAGTCATTAAGAAGTCGTGGATAAACCTATATTATTATTAAAAACGTATTTTCCGTGGCCTACCCGATGACAAATCTTGCGAAATGAATTAATTTATGATGCAGGGAATAAGTTTTTTCTATTTTTATTTCGTTCAAATGTTCACCTTGTAACTTAAGCACTCGAAAGTTTGAAATAATTTACACTTCTAGAACTCCGTATGCTAATGGTACTCCTCGTTATCCGAAAGTTAAATCTGAGTGAAAATGTTGCAGAATATTAGATTTTTAATTTTTAATTAGAGAAAAATTGTACTTTAATTCCAGGCATTCTGATCTTCCCTTGCAATTACTTAATTTAAACGTCTTAATAAAAATACTTTTCTTCGTCGAATAGGAATCTTCTACTTACTTCTTCTGTATTTAAAAATGTATTCCCTCGTATCTTTTTAGTATTTGATAAAGTATTTGATAAAAATGCAGTTGCATTATGGTCACAGATATTTTCGTTTTAGCACTAACCACGTCATTCCTATAAAGAATCGAGAAGATCATTGATCATGCAAGGATTCGTGGACTTTGCTGTGCTACCAGATTACTAAATAGCAATTACAGACAGTTGACCAAGTGTACGGATGTTAATTTTAAACCAAGTCGAGAAATCAAATCTATCATAAAAGTGTAGACTGCGTAGTCGAGGAAGAAAATCGTTAAAATGTGTTTTATATGTTGCCTGCTGATCTCGATGTTCAATTATTTTCCGATCACAACGTAAAGAACTGGTTGAAGAACAATCACGATGTGACGCGAGCTTGCCACTTCGACATAGAAGATTCGATCGAAGACTGTCCTTGATGCTCCTGAGGAATGCTATGCTCAAACAACCGTGAAAGTTAATAGACAAAACTAGCGAAGGTTCTCGTGAAAGAAAATCTTCTCTAAAAATTTCGCGATTCCGTTGAAAGAAATATGAAATGCATAAAAATCTATCGCGATCGAGGTAATCTTCTTTAAGGAACGAGCTTGTCGTTAGACAGGAATAAATACTCGCAGGACTTTCTGACAATCCAATTGTTCGATAAACATCGTATATGAATTGTCTTTCCGTGAGAATTAAGTGAAATATTCGTGTAAAAATGGTGTTTCGTCGGCAAACCAGCGAACCGACAGGAAGTGTCACCAAAACTCCCAGCATAGCTCACAGCACCAGCTCGTCTGGCATTTTGTCGAACTGGTACACGAAGATCACGACAAATGTGAAGAAGAGGCAACCATTTAGTCCGAAATCTTTGTTGAAGAAGGCGTTGGTACTTATTGTCACCATTTTTACCATTTCTTCTTTTTTATCTCTAAGTATTATTCAAGTTCTTCAAACGCGATTAATTTGAAGGAAAAACGAAAGAGATATTTGTAGCGCGACTCGAGGACCATTTTCAGGGTCCTGTGTATCCTTGCTATAAATTTTCAGATAGATTTATTATGTACAAGAAGTTCCATGAAGTGTGGGTGTATTACTTCGAAGTGAAACGACCAGCGTGGGTGTTTCGCTTGACAAATAAATATTTCAAATGAAGCTAGTACACTTGGAAAATTTTTAATGGTATTTATAGTGAAAGGCGCCGAGCTGCTGACGTAATACAGAAAATAGACAATGCAGTTGTTCCCAGGGATTTGTTTTATTATACGTTGGCGGAAGGAATATTGATATCAAAGTTACACCCACGTTTTATGGCACGTGTATTATTTTTCTCTATATTCGAGATAATTGCAACCACTTGCACGAGGAACTTTATTGCTTGTTTTATTTTTTAAATTACCAAAGTGCAATAAAATACGAGAATTATTTATAGCGAATATTTTTCAATTTTCTTTTTTTATACAACTTTTGTCGAAGTATGTTCCATATTGCGTTCAAAGCAAGAGGAATGGTAGAACCGTTGGTAAAATTGAATATATGAGATTTGTAGCGAATCGATATTCATTTGTATTCTTAATTTTCAGCTGCCGGTTGTGGATCCCTTCTTGGAGAAAGTTTCGCTCTCTGATCTCGGTGAGTCCTGTTCCTTCAATTATTTACATTTTACTCTGAGCTACGATTGGTCTTCTGGAACTCGAGGTTGAAGTGCTTGTCGACGTTTTGTATAAATAATGTAACTCTTTCATTTGCATCGAATAAAATATTTTGATAAGAGTTAAAAAGAATAACGAGTAAGGAGAATAACAAAATAAAATTGGACAGATTTATCAAAATTATAAGCTAATTCCGGTATTTCGTAATACTATTATATATATAGACAGATAAATAATACAAATTTTCATAAACATCGTATTTTAAGCACATAAAAAATCCAGAAGGCTTATCACGAATAGTTAATAGTCTTTCATAGATGATAATTTTCTAAACGATGTCACAATGTTTAAAAATCGTAATAAAAATAATACAACAGCGATATAATTACATAGTAATAATCTGAAAAAAAATTGGGAAGGGGTATTTTTCTTTGTTTTACAATTTCGTTTTATTTCGTTTTCAAATATTGGAAAATTGCAAAAGTTCTACGCGCTGGTCTCGAAATAAATCTCAAGCTTCATTTTTTACTTTTTTGAGTCTTCCTCAGCGTACATTAGTCTTATCGCGTTCCATCTTGTTTTATTGCTCCCGCAATCGAGTATACTCAGGTGATAGAATGCTTTCGCGAAAGCTCTCCTAGAGAAAGAGGGGAAAGCTGGTAAATCGATGGAGCAAGTAACATATTTATAAATAAGCGCCAGTGTGTAAATAAAGGGTGAAGGGGGGAGGCGACGTGAATTATAAAATCGTACAATTTCACTGGAGTTTGTTTATTAATCCTATATAATAGCAAATAAAATATTATTTCGAAAATTTATATTTTCATTCTTTGGCGACAAAATGTTATCGCGTTAATGTTGATTTCATTTCGAATACGATTCGAATTTACGCGACGAGTAGAATAAAAAGGAACGCATTAGCAAGTAATTCTATAATACCACAACTTATTCGTCATTACATCCCCAAAGATAATATCGAATTAAATTAAATCAAATTGAAAATGTAGTAATTACTAAATTCCGGAAAACAACACTCGCCTATTCGAAGCGACATACACACAGTAATCAATACCGTGCTAATTAAATGCACACTACACGTTGATTTTCAATCTCATTTACATCCAAAGTTCACTAAATTGTCCACTCTGTTTATTTCTCTACGCCACAATTTGTATAAAATAATAAAACAAAGGGATAGCAGAACAAAAAGGGAAAAGGGTGAAGAATAAGAAAGATTCCTTCCAATTATTTTCTACCTCTAAAAGAAAGTATAAAGTTCATGGAAACAGAAAGAGGAAGGAAAAAGGAACCAAAAATCAGTTAAAAACTCGCCAAACTCGACGAGAACAAAAATTGGCTGTGCTGTTGTGTAACCGTGCAATATGGTTGAACTAGAAAGGAACAAACACAAGAAATGAAATTTCACGAGAATCTGCAATCGTACGTGTACGAGTTCATCACGGTGAACGGAAAATTGACCAGTTAATTCGCGCTGTATTTCCTGGCGGGAAATAACGTATAAACTTATTGGGAAAAATTCCAAAATCTCACGGTACTAAAAAGTGCTGACGTATTCTCTGCTATTCGATTCGACCGATGACGCACCATGTGCATCTGGGAAGGAAATTGATACCATCGATCGGTACTCAAAGAAGCTGTCAACCATGTTACACGTAGAAATGCAACAACGGAAGAAAAACAAGAAAAATCGTGGAAAAATCGAATCCGACATTGGCTCGAAGTCAAAATAAAAGTAGCCCAGGTCAGTAACCAGGTCATTGGGTCTTCAAAATATACCATTTCCTGGGGCTCGTCTTATAATTAAAATGTTATAACACAATTATCCACCTTTATTAAAATCCTCCCCAATTTTTCTAATTTTCTTTCTCTTTTAGAATATAAAACATAAAACCGTCTTAAATTTTTCCAATTCTCTTTTAAATCAAGAAATGTAATCCTCTTCAATTTTCTCCAGTTTTTATTTCTTTTTTTAAGATAAAGCATGAACCATACAAATTTTTCTCATCCCTAATGGAATACGTTATATATATATATATCATTTACCAAGTACAATCGATCAATTACCTGGAAACGAACCAAACGTACCGAGGGGGGTGGTAGAGCATCGGGTAGACGAGGGTTGGTCGAATGATATTCGTGTATCCCCGGATCGAGTGAATCGAAAGCATGTTTAAACGAAACCAGGTAGCGTTTGCCACGTGCTCGACGGATCTGTCCCTCGAAATTGTGGTACTGGGTTCTCCGGTATCGCTCTTGCCCCGCCATATCTGTGTCTAGTGGGTGGATGGAGTCGATCGATGAATTCCCGGGAGTCCAGCTCGCTTGCGTGCACGATAGACAAAGACGGAGGATCCCGGAAGACCTGGTGTGGGACAGAGACAGCGATAGGTTGATTCTTGAATACGCGGAACCGGATGGTGGATGGACAAACGAAGAGAAAAGGGGATACAATGGGAACGTGAATCCTGGAAGAAAGGAAAGAAAATGAAAGGAGATAATGATGGCTAGAGGGATAGAGGAGAGAGAGATGTATGGGTGAATGAGGTAAATGGAGAACATGTGGCATAGAGGGATGTGGTCTCAGGGAATTTATTGCATTATGCAAAAGCGGTGGAGATAATAGATCGTAGTCGAAACGTTAGTTCTACTCTTCCAGGTTAGAAGATCTTGCTTCTATATTTATAGAAAATAATCGATGTCCGTAGCAGCTAGAAATAATTTTGTATTTTCTATTCATTTTTCTAGTAACCGGTGAGGTATCCACAAACGAACGTGTTTATAAAACATTTAAAAATCGGTATTTTTGTCATACGTATAACAACACGATATGTCGAAAAGTAAAGATAGAACACGTTTGTTTATTAAATCAGTGAAATAATTAGTATTTTCATTTATTTTAACGTATTAACCCTAGATTCATAAACACATGTCTCTTATACACCATTAACTAAAAGAACTCTTACAGCATGTGTATGGAACATCGCGGTAGTTTGTGCCTAGAATGCTCAATTTAATTTTTATCAATTTCTTTTTCATGTTTAAATTGTCAATAAAAGTTGTTTCTAACTAATATTCGTAGATTTTTATTAATATCTCCCTTAATACTTAAATTAGGTGACCTTAAAAATAAGGTGTATCAGAGACATATGTTTATACACTGATTTTTCGATACAAAGATAGTAATTTGTATATTTTTGCATGTACTTAATACGTAAAATATGTACTTAACCCTAGATTCATAAACTATATTTACGGTTACAAAGTACATGCAAAAATATACAAATTACTATCTTTGTATCGAAAAATTAGTGTTTATTTACAACTCTTCGACGGAAGGTTGGCAATATTTCTTTTCCGTCGAGTCACTTTTATGAATTAGTTAGAAGGTTAATTAACTCGACGAATGATCTCACTGAGAAAGCACACGCCTCTGTTAGAAGACTTGGAGCGGTCAACAGGTGAAACACGGAAACACCTGTGACTCCTGAAACCCCCAAGCGTGGTGTAAAGCCGCGGTTCTTTTTTTACGACTCTCATACACCGAGCGTATATCCGACGTTTCGAGTTCACGTTCTACGCTACGTATCGTGGCGTAGCGTACACGAGTCGACGTCTAACTGGAGGGATGGCAAAGAGAATAAGGGAGGAAGAGGTTTTCGGATTATACAGAGACAGGGTAAAAGAAAAACCGTGGAGCAAGAGGGATGAAACGCGAGCTCTCCAAGGGAAAGGATAAGCTCTGGCCGGTGCAAGGTCGGCGAGATTGCATTCTATGACGCATTCGCACATTTGTATTTGGGTCTAGGTCATGGGGCGGGGTGCGTTCGATATTACGGAAACTCGAGCAAGGCGAGTTAATGGAATTTTTCTACCGCTTCATCGATGTATTATCGAAACGTTGTTTCAGTACAAGTTGTTAAAGATTCGAGGGATAACGAGCTTCCGTTGTGTTTGATGGAAAGGTGAAGGCTCGCGTGTGATACAGGACGTTCCATTCATGACGAGCATCTGAATTACTTTCACCGGCGTGAACGGTATAGGAAATTAAGAAGAGCGTGCGTAGTTCACTTAGAATTTTCATTGTTGCTTTTTTTAAACACACGGGCTGAATCATCGTTTGTACTTAAATTTGTGCTAAAGTTTGCATAGATATAAATAATATTGAACGGTATACGTGATATGGCGAAATTTGATGAAATTTGAAATAATTTTAATTTCACGTTTAATTAGTATTTCCAAATATAAAACTACTTACTTAACTAGCCAAACTGTGTCAACCAAAAGCAGAACAAAGTTTAATATGCCGTGAAAAATGTACAGTGAGTCATAAGAATGTTTCGACATACCTGTAATCCGTGTTTCATATTCTGAATTCTAAATAACGCGATATGAAAATTAATAATTAATTTCGAACACGAATAATAATGGCAATGTGAACCGTATAGGTTATATAGGTTACATTAATTATATAGATTATATTAATATAATATAGATCATATTGATCGCATAGATTATACTTTAATTAACTAATAATTAATACAGTACGTGATATTTTTGAAACGAAACGAGTAATCAAATTATTGACACGACCGAATGTTTTCATGATAGTTAGTAGGACCTTTTCCATCCCCTCCATTAATCTAGCTACGATCGCATTCCGTGAAACACCCTGTACCTTCGCTTTTTCCACTTAAAACGATTAAACTTCTGCGCAGTGTAGTGTAGCTGGATCGGTAAATATATATATATATAAATCTCGAGTGAAATATGAAAAGCACAGGAACGTATAGCAGGGAATAAAAAGTTTTAGCGATGCTTTATCGTAAAACAAAGAGTCGTTGGTTCGTTGTAGGAAGCTGTAGTAAGAAATGTCGTATTACTCGCGGCACGTGTGTACATGAAAGTCGTTCGAACACGTTCGAACGTTTAAGCACGATTTTCTACAACGATGCTCGCTAAGGGAATGCTTATTTATAATTCAACGATATATAGGTCGAGGTCTGGGTTGAAGCCATTGGAAAATCGACCGATGTTCGAATTTTACCAGCCGATTTCTGTCGAGCTCAGACGTATCAGGATCGAAACTAGGGTTGCTTGATAATTCATGCTGTCATGATTTAACGTTCGCCGATAGAATCGAACTTTCCAGCGATAATAGCGTACGTTGCTTTAAGCCTCTTTGCCTTTTAACATCTCCGACAGGCAGCCGAGTTCCAACTTGACCCTAATTTGAGTTTCAATTCCTGAACTGATGATGCGTAGGATCAGTCCGCGAGTTTGTGCGACTTTGGTTATTTCGAGATGACAGAAATGTACGAAATTAAGATTTATTCTCGTCTACGTTCGTTTCGAACGATTCGAACAATGAGATTTACCGCGATGGGCGTGATAATTTTGGGCCAGTAAACACACGATTTACAAAAACCCATGAGTTAACTTTACGGTATCATTTTAGATCTCATTATGGTGTTCAATAGGTTCGCGAGGATATTGAATTTAGCATACTTGACGCACAACCGAAATATGTTCAGTTTATTTTATTTATTTGTATTTTATCAGTCGTAATATATTATTTTGTTTATAATAGTCTGATTTCTGAGAATGCACCACCATGATGAGTATAAGGATTTGAATTTTAAATACCGTGTGTGGCATGTCGCGAATATGTTAAATTATAAAAGGAATAATTGGAAAAGAAGAAGAGACATGAAACGTTTGCACTCAAAGGTACTTTTATTATAGGAAAGTAGTCATTCGCAGCTTTTTCTGCCGTTGAGCAGGCGACATTTTTTACAATAATCTGGAAAGGAATTGCGTAATAATGAAACAGATTAACTCATGTAATACCGTTTTATCTCGATATATTTCACGTTTCGTTAAATTATTTTAAATTTAATATTCAGTATTAATTTCTTTATTTTTGCTAAGGCTGAGAGTTGGTTCTCGAGTGCAAATCATTACTGTAATTTTTCCTTTTATAATTTAAACACCACGGAAGATACAAAATGGTAATGTAAATACTGTTAAAAATAATTGTACCATTAAAAATTATAGATTACACAGGGAATAAGCAGAAAGAGGTACTCGGTGGAAGAAAATAAAAGCAATCAAAGAATTTCAGTCGAAAGTTGATGTTTTTCTAGTTTATAAAACATTTTTGAGCGGAAGTTTATTTATAGAAATTGATTGATATTTATTTACCGAGCTGCAGTAAACACAGGGTACATAGAGCGTTTACCTTGCAAACGAAGCTAACGAAAATTCCTTTGACAGATACACGGAAACTTATTTTTATACTCAGATTCGTCAACAATTCTGACTTCATTGCAAAGAATATATTATTTGTATCTTTAAAATGCCTTTAACTCTTATGACCGTTGAGTACAATCGAAAAGTTTCTGCTGTATAATGTAATAACAGTTTGTACCACCAAGTTAATTGGTATATAATTACGCATCTACATTCACCTCTTACATGTTACCAAAACTGCTCCTGCTATATTTATTTTTAAAGAATATTTACTCGTGAAGCAGTTAACACTATAAATCTACCAAGCTCTAAGTCACGGTTTTTTTAATTTTTATTAAAAACTCAACGTTCAACGTTACCATCCTCGTTTTTTAAATTTATATTAAAAACTCAACGTTCAACGTTACCATCCTCGTTTTCTAAATTTATATTAAAAACTCAACGTTCAACGTTACCGTCCTCGTCTTTTAAATTTGTATTAAAAACTCAACGTTCAACGTTACCATCCTAATTATTCGTATTCCAGATTTTTCTTCTAATATACGTATAATCATTTTCGCGATGTCTCCTGTTATTCTGTTTTTTAAAGCTTCTATTTCTTTTGACCGTGGTAGGTTTTGCGTACCATGGGCCACTTTCGCGCTCTTCAGATCTTGTGTCGAAAAAAGCCAGGACATTTGGCCGAAACAGACAAATGACGGTCCACTGGAAATTTGTCGAAACGCGTTCAGCTTTTCTCAAACGCATTTACATCGCGGTCTTCGGCTTTTTTCGATACGTAATTGAAGGAGCGCTATCGCGCTCTTTGGCTTTGTTCAA
>NIJG01000216.1:95877-110393 GCA_002201625.1 Euglossa dilemma
TTTTTTTTGCAATTCGTGCCGTAATCTTCGTCGAACCGTTACTAAGGCGCCACGGTGGTCACCTGTGACCACCAGTAAGAGAAACGTTCCATTTGATAAAAATATAGCCTTCTAACATCGATTCGTTATTATTTTTCCATTATATGCTTTGAATAGTAAAAATAATTCCGTGGCGTCCTGGGCGAAATATATGATTTCGGCGTGGCAGTCAAAGTGTTAAATGGAACCCGAGGTTCGCTTCTAGAGGTTAATTCGGAATCCACCTCGTTCGGAAGGACACGATAATTCCGAGTTTACGCGTGACTGCGGAAAGTTTTGGTAACACGATCGAGATTACGAGCGGCGATGACGGCTGGTTTAGAGATGGCTAGATCGAACGCTTCCACTCGAATCGATTTAACGTCGATTAGTCCGGACCTAGCTGCATAGAACGTGGATTGAAAGACTCTATCCGGAGTTTGCGTCCGACTATAGCGAGTTTAGGTGGTATCGCCAGTTCGAAGGTCAGAGGTGCTTCTATTCGACACTTTGCCTGCGATTAATTCCACGTCTGTTCGTTTCCAACTTGCCATTTAGATAGCCTAATCAAGAATCGATGGAGTTTACTGTTAGAGAGTTTAGGTGACACGAATGTAATTGCGAGTTGTTGTCACTTTTTAAAGATGACTATTAAATTGACGGTAATTTAGATAATATGATTAAAATTCTGAATTCTAGAGTAATAAGGTGTTGTTCATATGTATGAGTCTTCTTGATTGATATTTTCATTGGAATTAATTCAGTATGGATTAATTTATGTCAGTTAGGAAGAGTTTAATCGGGAATCGATGGATCAGGAAAATAGAAGTTTACTATTGGAGATTTTTGGTGACACAGACATGATTGCGAGTTGTTGTCACTTTTTAAAGATGACTATTAAATTGACGGTAATTTAGATAATATGATTAAAATTCTGAATTCTAGAGTAATAAGGTGTTGTTCACAGGTTTGAGACTTCTTGATTGACATTTTCATTGGAATTAATTCAGTATGGATTAATTTACGTCAGTTAGGAAGAGTTTAATCGGGAATCGATGGATCAGGAAAATAGAAGTTTACTATTAGAGAGTTTTGGTGACACAGACGTGATTGCTAGTTGTTGTCACTTTTTAAAGATGACTCGAATTAAATTAACGGTAATTTAGATAATATGATTAAGATTCTGAATTCTAGAGTAATAAGGTGTTGTTCACAGGTTTGAGACTTCTTGATTGACATTTTCATTGGAATTAATTCAGTATGGATTAATTAACGTCAGTTAGGAAGAGTTTAATCGGGAATCGATGGATCAGGAAAATAGAATTTTCAACGTTAGATTTTTATCTCTAGAGCTATATGATTAAGATTCTGAATTCTAGAGTAATAAGGTGTTGTTCACAGGTTTGAGACTTCTTGATTGACATTTTCACTGGAATTAATTCAGTATGGATTAATTNTAACCCAGTAATAAATGTGCTGTACAGAATGGGAAATAGACACCTCAGTTCACGGGTATAATAATAAATAATTCGTTCGGCAACATCATCACCATTCTTGATAGACGCGCGGTTAATTCAATTGCTTCACCTACACGACGATTCAAAGAGTCGTCTGCGGTATTCTGGCAGTAAATCGGATGACATGTTTTGCAATAGACATCTTATTTCATATTGATGTCGGGAGTCAAACCGTCTTGGAGCATTACCTGTTCGAATCATGTCATTCTTTTTATGGAATACCATACCATCCGAGAACCTAACTCGCTGTGGCGATTGTCTCACATAATGTTCACGGAAACAAATTAGTAGACATGTTAGCAGACGGGCTCAACATTTCCTATTTCGAATTACAAGACAGAGGGTCAAACGGATGGAGAACGTTGCCTCCTTTTGTGAGAGGCGAACGCCTAAGTCAATGTCTTCACCTATCCTGTGATTCTGAGAGTCAAACCAGTTATTCCGAGAGCAAATATGCTGCACAATATTGCCAATAGATACCATAATTCGCAAAGTGAATATTAAAATAGACCGTCACACCATGCGAGAACGTTACTAATTGCCATAGGGTCAAACGTTTTATCGAATGCCTTACCGTCCGAAAAAATAGCCCTCCGGTTCGAGGGTACATCACCGTGTTCAGAGGCATGAACTAGTATACATATTAGTGATGGGTTCAATCTTCATTTCATGCATGAATTAGAAGATCGAGGGTCAAACGGTCAGACAAGTTTGAACCTTCTTTGAGATTCAAACGGCTAAGTCAGTTGCTTCATACATCCTGTGACCCAGAAAGTCGAACAAGATATTCCTGGTGTAAATCCGCTGAACAGTATTGGCAGTAGACACCTTAATTCACAGTTTTAATAACAAAGTTAAACCGTTCTACCGATGGCGTTAACTTACGCGGACCACACCAGTTTCATCGATAGCATACCTTCGTGATCAGAGAAAGATATTCGACATCATTTCAGTGACGGTACCATAGATTCGTTTATGAATTAGAATATCGATAGTTAAACCGTTCGAGAACATAACCACCGTCTATCAGAATCGAAGAGCTATGTCAATGACCTTTGCCTATCCTGCGATTCTGCGAGCCAAATCATGTAATCTGGGAGGAGATCCGCAGAAGAGTAATGACAAGTGACACAATAACTCACGGCATGATTATTAATGTAGTGAGTTAAACCGTTGAAGGACAAAAACATATCGAATAAAATTATTCTCAATAAATAAGTTCCTTAGTTATTCATTTAAATGGCGTGAAAATTAATTTGCGTTCGATAAACGAAACGTTTGCAGAAAATTTCGGAATCGATAGATACGTGAAATTATACAAAATTATTAAAACGAAATAAAAAGAATTTATCGAGCTACTTTTGCTTGATCGCGTAATCTGCCAGCATTCAGGGGAACTTATGAATTTTCCGTTTAGGTAATATTAATAAATAACTAGTTTGGAAATTTCATTAAAAGCGAGGCGAAGCCGGAGTATATATAGCGTGCAATTTTGTCGGAATATTTTCTAACAGTATTTTCGCGTTAACACTAATATACAATATCGTGAAAGATTAAAGGCTGGTTCTAGATTATGGTACTTGGTTTAGAATTCCCGGAAGATCGAGTAACTTTGAAGATATTTCGAGAGCATTAACGTGCCATAAAGATTAGACGTTTAATTCAAGGGAATCCTGTGTTCGAATATAAATTTCCCGATAGCTGATTTCCATAATTATCTCATCTCGCTAAAAGAATTTTATCGCGTATGTTATAGCTGTAAAAGCACGTTTCACGTCTAAGTCGCAATTTCAACCTGGATACGGCGATATCGTTAAATATGTATTAAAATTAATGCGTCCACGCGTAATCGTTGCGTTTAAACGTATAAAAAAGGAACTTAACAATCGAAATAAAACCGTGACGCGAATTTATGATTATTACACGCGATTAACTGACACCGATATTTCGATAAATTGCCGAAAAAACGTGATTACCGGGATTTTTAATTAATTTCCGTATGAAAGGTGTATCCGCGAAGAAGGAAGGTATTAAAACCGAAGCCGTGATGATAAATTCGCGATTTCTGCACGGCCTAGGTGCACAAGCGTGGTTACTGTTAGAAATAAATCCATCCTCGCGTAAAAATAAAACTAGAACGAGAAGGTCTGACATACAAGTCGCTAAGAGGCCGATGTTATGATAAACCGCTTGCAAGCGAAAGAAACCGCCGTGCGGTTTGCAAGGAAGGACCCACTACTAATAAAGAAAAGTACCGTTTCATGGATTTTTAATGGACACCGTTAGTAGTGGTTGATATTGTTGCACGGATAACACACACGCGAACACACAGCGAGCTATACCTCGTAGAAATTTTCCAACGTTTCCTCGAAACTTATCAGAGATATGATACACGCGTATTGGCGGTTAACTCTTTGCACTCGAGAGGCGACATATAATCGGATTCTGAAGATCCATTCCTCCATTATTTATTGCAAACGTTAATTATACGGTGCTTTTCACGAACTTCTATTATAGCAAACAATCGCGACTGCCATGATCGCGATACCCATTCTCCTATTCGTTTGAAATTTATGCAAATTGGAAAATTCTTAGTTCAGTTGGTCCTAGAAATTTCCAGTTGCTATAAAAACCTCTCTATTCCTCCCTTATTTATTGCAAACGTTAATTATACGGTGCTATTCACGAACTTGTATTATAGCAAACAATAGCGACTGCCATGATCGCGGTACCGATTCTCCTATTCGTTTGAAATTTATGCAAATTGGAAAATTCTTAGTTCAGTTGGTCCTAGAAATTTCCAGTTGCTATAAAAACCTATCCATTCCTCCCTTATTTATTGCAAACGTTAATTATACGGTGCTTTTCACGAACTTGTATTATAGCAAACAATCGCGACTGCCATGATCGCGGTACCAATTCTCCTATTCGTATGAAATTTATGCAAATTGGAAAATTCCGAGTTCAATTGGTCCTAGAAATTTCTAGTTGCTATAAAAACCTCTCCATTCCTCCCTTATTTATTGCAAACGTTAATTATACGGTGCTTTTCACGAACTTGTAGTTTTCACGAACAATCGCCATTTAATTAAATTCTGAAGATCGATATTAATTGATATATCAAATTTAAAATTACCCACCGATTCGTGAAATGTCGAGGTAAAATAATTCCAGGTCTTAATTTTCATAGGATTTCTTATTTACCGTTTTAGAAATATCGTTAACTTTATGGTAGAAGATTATCGAATTACTATTTTTCTGTAACGAAAAAATCATCGAGTGATTAATTTTATAGTGTCACGATTAACACTAAACGTACTGATCTTTTGTACCTACCTATAATTACCATGAATATATAATTACGCTATTAAAAAAAAGCTACGAGAAAATCGAAAGGCGAGAAATTGAGGAATCAGATGACATAAGAATTTACAAAAAGTCAAATAAGCGAAGGAAATAACAATAAATGTAAAATTTAAAAGTAAATTTCGAAAGGGGTCGTTTGACCTCGCTTAATAGATTTAGTATTAACAATTTACAAGTGAAAATATGACGAGAATAAATCGGTGTTTACGATAAAATTGTTAAGGATTAATTTTACAGTATGGTAATTAAAGGAAAAATAAAGTTTATATTCAGCTTCTGCTATCGAAGATAGACTCGCGCTAAAAGAATACAGGTAACCCTCCTATAACACGGTACATAGGTTCCTAGAAAATGTCGCGTTGTGTGAAACCGTGCTGTATGAGACCCAGAGAGCCTATAGAAAAAGGGGATTGCGTTCCGAAAAATTATTAAAAATAAATTTTTATTTTTACTTCTATATACTAGAATTTACTTTACTTTACTTTTACTTTTACTTCTAATTCTTCTTAATTTTTATTAAAAATATAAATGTATGTACAACACAAAACAAGAAAGGACCAAATTATTATTTTAATTCACCGCAATTTCAGTTTAATAAATTTCTTCTGTTTAGTGACGCACGTACTTAGATCACATAGCTGCATCATTTTCGATACAAAATAAGACGAGTGCTATCGCGACGTTTGGCATTTTCGACCGTATTTTTTCAAAAAAATTTTTGGTCTCAAAGCTTCGTCGCGACTGAAAAAGTACAGTGTTGTATAAAGGTTTTTCCAATTTTCTTATCGTGTTACAGTGAAAGTGTTATAGAATATCGTGTTGTAGGAGAGTTCTCGCAATTTATGAATCGTGTTATAGCGAAACAGTGTTATTGAATATCGTGTTGTAGAAGAGTTCTCGCAATTTATGGATCTTGTTATAGCGAAACAGTGTTATTGAATACCGTGTTGTAGGAGAGTTCTCGCAATTTATGAATCGTGTTATAGCGAAACAGTGTTATAGGATACCGTGTTGTAGGAGAGTTCTCGAAATTTATGAATCGTGTTGTAGGAAAGTTCTCACAATTTATGAATCGTGTTATAGGATACCGTGTTGTAGGAGAGTTCTCGCAATTTATGAATCGTGTTATAGCGAAACCGTGTTATAGTAGAGTTCTCGCAATTTATGAATCGTGTTATAGCGAAACCGTGTTATAGAATACCGTGTTGTAGGAGAGTTCTCGCAATTTATGAATCGTGTTATAGGATACCGTGTTATAGTAAAGTTCTCGCAATTTTTGAATCACGTTATATCGAAACCGTGTTATAGTAGAGTTCTCGCAATTTATGAATCGTGTTATAGCGAAACCGTGTTATAGGATACCATGTTGTAGGAGAGTTCTCGCAATTTATGAATCGTGTTATAGCGAAACCGTGTTATAGAAGGACTACCTGTACTCTTGAAAGCCAATTAAAAGTTACGTGATTGTTTTCTGTATAAACAACGAAGAAACAATTTTTACAGTACAGATTCGGTTGTAAAATGGTTGTACGTACGGCACTGTGACAAATCAAGCATCGAGCCAACAGGATGCAAGAGGAGAGTGGAATGAGAAAGGGCGAGGAGGAAGAAAGGGGGAGAGTAGCAAGTAGACGGTGAGGAACACCAATGAGACTTCTCATCGCGGATGCAAACTTAGTTAATGACTGCCTCGTTAATCTAATCTAGCCGGTAGAGCAATAATAATACGTAAAAACGACACTCTATATTCCGGCGTCTGATTACCGGCAGCTTCTTCGTCGAACGAACAGCTACGAGAACGGAAGCTTGAGTAGACGAAATTTTACGACCCGCTTCAGCTGCACCGCCGTTTTTCTTCTCTTTTTAACCGTAATTGTACGTGCACCGCGATAGATA
The DNA here is from genome assembly GCA_002201625.1 of Euglossa dilemma. Lineage (NCBI taxonomy): Eukaryota > Metazoa > Arthropoda > Insecta > Hymenoptera > Apidae > Euglossa > Euglossa dilemma. The sequence goes on from NIJG01000216.1 coordinate 102,675, forward strand.
AAGAGACGAATGTTCGGTGAATGCAAGATACTAAATTTTTAACGTCATCGTTGGAAGAAAGTAGTTGATGGTAACGAGCAGGTGAATTTATGATTTCGAAAATTGTTGGTGAAAAATGAAAGTGTCGAGAATAATTTGACAAAGAATTGAACGATGTTGAGTTTGAATATTAGGAAGGTTAAAGTGTAAAATGGAAATGTAAATAATTATATTTTCTGGAATAACGAATTTTAAATACTAAGGTTGGAGAATAGGGGGCTAGAGGTGACCATTGAATTTGTGATTTCAAAAATTATTGATGAGAAATAAAAGTGTCGATAATAACTTGATAAATAATTGGACGATGTTGAATTTAAATATTAGGAACGTTAAAGTGTAATAATATTTTTTGAATTAACGAATTTTAAATACTAACATTGGAGAATGGGGGGCTAGTGGTGAACATTGAATTTGTGATTTCGAAAGTTGTTGGTGAGGAATGAAAATGTCGATAATAATTTGACAAGTAATTGGACGATGTTAAATTTGAATATTAAAAACGTTACAGTGTAATAAAATTTTTTGAACTAACGAATTTTAAATACTCTCTTTGGAGAATGGGGGACTAGAGGTAAACATTGAATTTATGATTTCGAAACTTTCTGACAAATAATGATGAAAATGAATGTTAGGAACATTAAAGTGTAGTAATAATTTCTGGAATAATGAATTTTAAGTACTATCTTTGGAGAATAGAAGGCTAGAGGAGACCACTGAATTTGTGATTTCGAAAATTGTTGGTGAGAAATGAAAGTATTGATAATAATTTGACAAAGAATTCGACGATGTTGAATTTAAATATCAGAAACGTTAAAGTACAATAATATTTTCTGGAATAACGAGTTTTAAATACTATTATTGGTGAATTGGGGGCTAAACGTAACTATTGAATTCATGATTTCGAAAAATGTTGGTGAGAAATAAAAGTGTCGATAATAATGTAATGGATGATTGAACGGGACTGAATTTTAACTAGATATTTACATCAGTAGAACGGATGTGATAGTAATAATATTTTCTGAGAACCGTGAAAGTATGTAATTATTAATTATAGCATTAATTAAAATTATATATAATTACGCGATATCGAATTTGAATAAAAAGAAGAAGACACAGACGAGTAGTATCGATACTAAGAAATCTCGAAATACCAGGTTTTAACTACTATATTTAAAAGATAGACCCAACTAATGATGGAAAGTTGAATTTGCTTTGACATGGTGTAATTGCAAAATGCTGAATTTAAAAAAAGATTAACATCGAAGAATAATATACGTGCATAATATCGCAATGAAATTTATAACGTTACATCGAATATCGTGATTTAAAATGAAAACACGGGGGAGTGGAGGGTAGCAATGACAATATAATGCAATAAATAATTGCACCGTAGTGAATTTTAAATATCGTTATTGGAAGATGGAGATAGCCGGTAGTGAGAGGTTAAATTCGCTTCGTTTCCACAGAATTGCACGGCATTGGATGAGGAAAAATGAAAATATCGAGAAATCGCAGCGCCAATGATAACGTAGAGCGATAAATAATTGCACCGGGCGGAATTTTAAATATCGTTATTGAGAGCTGGAGCAAGTAACGAGAGGTTCAACTCGCTTCGATTCTGTGCAATTGCACGGTGCAGCGTTTCAAAAATTAATATCAAGGAATGGAAGCACCGATGATAAGTAGCTAGGATTTTAATCTCCTACCATCCTACATTATCGCATATCGCTAATTACTTGAATTACGAATTACCAGGAATCCAATCGGTTACTCAGAACTTCGCAAAATGCCTCGTATAGAATATTTAGCTCGATGAATTTACCAAAATTTTTATCAAAGCAACCACGATCCTTCGAATTTGAATATTTTGGAATTACCAAGAATCTAAATTTCGCAAAATGTCTCATACAGAATCTTCAGCTCGATAAATTTATTAAAAATTTATCAAAGCAACCACGATTCTCCGAATTTGAATATTTTCGAATTACCATTACGAATTACCAAGAATCCAAACTGTTACTCTAAACTTTGTAAAACTCCTAGTACAGAATTTTCAGCTCGATGAATTTACCAAGATTTTTTTATCAAAGCTACCACGATCCTCCGAATTTGAATATTTTCGAATTACCATTAAGAATTACCAGGAATCCAATCGGTTACTCTAAACATTGTAAAATTCTTCGTACAGAATTTTCAGCTCCATAAATTTACTAAGATTTTTTATCAAAGCAACCACGATCCTCCGAATTTGAATATTTTCGAATTACCATTAAGAATTACCAGGAATCCAATCGGTTGCTCTAAGCTTTGTAAAATTCCTCGTACAGAATTTTCAGCTTGATGAATTTACTAAGATTTTTTATCAAAGCAACCACGATCCCGAATTTGAATATTTTGAAATTACCAAGCATATAAATTTAGTAAAAAACTTCGTACAGAATTTTTAGAACGAAGAATTTACTAAAAATTTATCAAAGCAACCACGATCCTCTGAATTTGAACATTTTCAAATTACCAAGCATCTAAATTTAGTAAAATGCTTCGAACAGAATTTTCAGTGCGATAAATTCACCAAAACATTATTAAAGCAATCACGATCCTCCGAATTTGAATATTTTCGAATTACCAAGCATCTAAATTTAGTAAAATGCTTCGAACAGAATTTTCAGTGCGATAAATTCACCAAAAATTTATCAAAGCAACCACGATCCTCCGAACTTGAATATTTTGAAATTACCAAGAATCTAAATTTCGTAAAATACTTCATACAGAATTTCCAGTACGATGAATTTACTAAAAATTTGTCAAAGCAACCACGATCCTCCGAATTTCAATATTTTCAAATTACCAAGAATCTAAACTTCGTAAAATTTATTAAACAAACCACGATCCTCCGAATTTGAATATTTTCAAATTATCAAGAATCTAAACTTCGTAAAATTTATTAAACATCCCACGATCCTCCGAATTTCAATATTTTCAAATTACCAAGAATCTAAACTTCGTAAAATTTATTAAACAAACCACGATCCTCCGAATTTGAATATTTTCAAATTATCAAGAATCTAAACTTCGTAAAATTTATTAAACATCCCACGATCCTCCGAATTTCAATATTTTCAAATTACCAAGAATCTAAACTTCGTAAAATTTATTAAACAAACCACGATCCTCCGAATTTGAATATTTTCAAATTATCAAGAATCTAAACTTCGTAAAATTTATTAAACATCCCACGATCCTCCGAATTTCAATATTTTCAAATTACCAAGAATCTAAACTTCGTAAAATTTATTAAACAAACCACGATCCTCCGAATTTGAATATTTTCAAATTATCAAGAATCTAAACTTCGTAAAATTTATTAAACATCCCACGATCCTCCGAATTTGAATATTTTCAAATTACCAAGAATCTAAACTTCGAAAAATTTATTAAACCAACCACGATCCTCCAAATTTGAATATTTACAAATAACCAAACGATAAAAATCCAGCTATTTGCCCCAAACTATTCGAAATCTTAATTCGTCCAAACCGATTTTAACTCTCACAGATATTTAACCGTATAATCTTCCATAAGACCGCGATATCCCATAGAAATTATCCAGCTACGATGAAGCAAAAAATTCGCAATGACGAAAAAAAAATTCGTGGAACGAAAATTCGCGACAATGATCGAAAACAGAAATTTCTGTGACGATCACGGTGAGTTTTGGTTCGGTTCCAAGCGTAGGTGAGCAGCCTCGCGGAATTTATACCTACAGGCCAGACGGATTCGTTCGCGATTAATAATTATTCGCAGAAAATGAACGATAAAACGGACGTTTGTCAGGTTGAAGCATCGCGTACGATAATGTACACACTGTCTCAGATTTATCTCTATTCGTCCATGGGGCACGAGCGAACATTCTACGGGCATCGATCAACGTACACGATCGCGGTATGCAAAGTGAAAAATAGTGGAAACACTGTGCGAAAACGGTATCGAAAGACTGATGTAACGTAATGGTCGAAGTTGGAAACTGGCCAACGGACAGACATTATCGAAGCTGATCTAACTTGTATTATAGCAAACAATCGCGACTGCCATGATCGCGGTACCGATTCTCCTATTCGTTTGAAATTTATGCAAATTGGAAAATTCCGAGTCCAGTTTTTTCTCGAAATTCCCAGTTGCTATAGAAACCTCTCTATTCCTCCCTCATTTATTGCAAACGTTAATCATACGATGCTTTTCACGAACTTATATTATAGCAAACAATCGCGACTGCCATGATCGCGGTACCGATTCTCCTATTCGTTCGAAATTTATGTAAATTGGAAAATTCCGAGTCCAGTTGTTTATCGAAATTTCCAGTTGCTATAAAAACCTCTCCATTCCTCTCTTATTTATTGAAAACGTTAATTATACGGTGCTTTTCACGAACTTATATTATAGTAAACAATCGCGACTGCCATGATCGCGGTACCGATTCTCGTATTCGTTTGAAATTTATGCAAATAGGAAAATTCCGAATCCAGTTGTTCCTCGAAATTTCCAGTTGCTATAGAAACCTCTCTATTCCTCTCTTATTTATTGAAAACGTTAAATATACGGTGCTTTTCACGAACTTGTATTGTAGCAAACAATCGCGACTGCCATGATCGCGGTACCGATTCTCCTATTCGTTTGAAATTTATGTAAATTGAAAAATTCCGAGCCCAGTTGTTCCTCGAAATTTCCAGTTGCTATAAAAACCTCTCTATTCCTCCCTTATTTATTGCAAAGGTTAATTATATGGTGCTTTTCACGAACTTATATTATCGCAAACAAACGCAACTGTCATTATCGTGGAACCGATTCTCATATTCGTTCGAAATTTATGCAAATTGGAAAATTCCGAGTCCAGTTGTTCCTCGAAATTTCCAGTTGCTATAAAAACCTCTCTATTCCTCCCTTATTTATTGAAAACGTTAATTATACGGTGCTTTTCACGAACTTGTATTGTAGCAAACAATCGCAACTGCCATGATCGTGGTACCGATTCTCCTATTCGATCGAAATTTATGTAAATTGGAAAATTCCGAGTCTAGTTGTTTATCGAAATTTCCAGTTGCTATAAAAACCTCTCCATTCCTCTCTTATTTATTGAAAACGTTAATTATACGTTGCTTTTCACGAACTTGTATTATCGCAAACAATCGCGATTGCCATGATCGCGGTACCGATTCTCCTATTCGTTCGAAATTTATGCAAATTGGAAAATTCCGAGTCCAGTTGTTCTTCGAAATTTCCAGTTGCTATAAAAACCTTTTCATTTCTCTGTTATTTATTGCGTTAACTATTTATTACAAACGTTAATTATATGATGCCTTTAATGAACTATTTCCCTACCTCTAAATATCTTCGTTATTTTAAACGGTGTAACAAAACTCTATGTACAAAAGTTACAGAGTTTAAAAGGTACATAATATGGTATATTATGTATATTATGTACTTTCATAGGCAGAGACTTTGATTCTGCAAATAGAAGGTTCAATTGTAAATTCCAAATCCAGTTGTTCCTGGAAATTTACAATTGCTAAAAACCTTATTTGCCTTAACTATTTATTGCAAACGTTAATTAAATTATGTCTTTAACGAACTCTGTCTCTACCTCTAAATATCTTCGTTTTTTTAAACTGTATAACAAAACGCTATGTACAAAAGTTACAGAGTTTAAAAGGTACATAATATGGTATATTATGTATATTATATACTTTCACCGACAGAATAGAATATTCAATTATAAATTCCAAGTCCAGTCGTTCCTGGAAATTTACAATTGCTAAAAACCTGTCCATTCTTCTCTTATTTATTTCCTTAACTATTTATTGCAAACGTTAATTACACGATGCTTTTAACGAACTCTGTTTCTACCTCTAAATATCTTCATTCTTTTAAACTATCTAACAAAATGCTATGTACGAAAGTTACAGAGTTTAAGAAGGTACATAATATTGTATATTATATATATTACGTACTTTCACAGACAGAATAGAATGTTCAATTGTAAATTCCAAGTCCATTTGTTCCCGGAAATTTACAATTGCTAAAAAACTCTCCATTTCTCCCTTATTTATTTCTTTAACTATTTATTGCAAACGTTAATTCTACGAAGCTTTTAACGAACTCTATCCTTACCTCTAAATATCTTCGTTATTTTAAACTATCTAACAAATTGCTATATACAAAGTTACAGAGATTAATACTAGGTTTACAGTCGATTTTTGTATACCTATCTTTATAAAGACTCGTCAGATTTATGGGTGAAAAAAACCACGTACTTCTTTTTAAAAAAGGAGACCATAAGTTTAATTTAAAAACAACTACAATATTAAAATATTAAAAAGCGACATCACCCGTTAAATTGACGGATCCCATAAATCTAGTGTTAAAAAGATACATAATATTGTATATCACATATATTATGTACTTTCATAAACAGAATAAAATATTCAATTGTAAATTCCAAGTCCAGTTGTTCCTGGAAATTTACAATTGTTAAAAACCTTATTTGCCTTAACTATTTATTGCAAACGTTAATTAAATTATGTCTTTAACGAACTCTGTCTCTACCTCTAAATATCTTCGTTCTTTTAAACTGTATAACAAAACGCTATGTACAAAAGTTACAGAGTTTAAAAGGTACATAATATGGTATATTATGTATATTATGTACTTTCACAGACAGAATAGAATATTCAATTATAAATTCCAAGTCCAGTTGTTCCTGGAAATTTACAATTGCTAAAAACCTCTCCATTCTTCTCTTATTTATCTCCTTAACTATTAATTGCAAACGTTAATTACACGATGCTTTTAACGAACTCTGTCTCTACCTCTAAATATCTTCGTTATTTTAAACTGCGTAACAAAACGCCATATACAAAAGTTACAGAGTTTAAAAAGTATATAATATGGTATATTCTGTATATTACGCACTTTCATAGACAGAATAAAATATTCAATTATGTGCACGACGGATAAAATCAGATATTACGAATGCAAAAATTAATCCTAAAATTTCCAAGACAAAATTTACGAGATACACTTAATTTTTTTCACGAAGCATGATCGAAAAATCAAGTATACATCCTCTATCGCGTTTCGTAACGAAATTTCGTAATGTCGAGTAAGCGAGCTTGTACTTACTACGGTAAATACAAGTCGCTATTTATAAATTCTCGCTGAGAAATAACGTTGTCAGTTTCCTATCGATAAAAACTAGTGTTTACTGTGCTACGAAGTTTCCGAGTATTTTACCGAGTCTCATTGTGTTTTGAATTCCTTGCACAAGTTCCTCGTAACCAGTATGTAGCTACATAAACTGGATAAACAAACTTAACCTTCTGTAAGCTGGGATAGCAGATCTGGAAGAGAGGATCGCCATATTTGTTCGTAACTGCGTAACAAAGCTTTCATTCGTGAACTTCGTGTGACATTTTTCCTTTCTTTGACCTTTCTAGACCACTAGATTAGATCCTCGCAGGTAAATAAAAAACCACGCGACACCATAAGCTATCACAGATGAATATTTCCAAGATTTATCTGATTTTCGCGTAATTTTTTATTCGATAGATTAAGATAATTATTCGTCGGTTAACCCCTTGCTTTACGATTTATTTATTATTTATTATTATTTATTTAATTTATTAT
>NIJG01000216.1:144862-157074 GCA_002201625.1 Euglossa dilemma
TGAAAAAAAACAATTTTTCTCGAAGCGAATCTACAATTTGAAATTCTATATTCAAATTATCCGTTTACCATCTCGATTCAACGTGACCTATCAACCACAAAGTTCACGTGAAAAAAAACAAATTTTCCCGAAGCGAATCTACAATTTGAAATTCTATATTCAAATTATCCGTTTACCACGTGATTCATCAACCACAAACTTCGCATGAAAAGAGACAAATATTCTCTAAGCGAATCTACAATTTGAAATTCCTTATTCAAATTATCCGTTTACCACGTGACTTATCAACCACAAACTTCGCATGAAAAAAAACAATTTTTCTCGAAGCGAATCTACAATTTGAAATTCCTTATTCAAATTATTCGTTTACTATCTGGATTCAACTTGACTTATCAAACACAAACTTCGCATGAAAAAAAACAATTTTTCTCGAAGCGAATCTACAATTTGAAATTCTATATTCAAATTATCCGTTTACCATCTCGATTCAACGTGACCTATCAACCACAAAGTTCGCATGAAAAAAAAACAAATTTTCTCGAAGCGAATCTACAATTTGAAATTCCTTATTCAAATTATCCGTTTACCACGTGACTCAAAACCACAAAGTTCGCATAAAAAAAGACACATTTTCTCGAAGCGAATCTACAATTTGAAATTCCATATTCAAATTATCCGTTTACCATCTCGATCGAACGTGACTCATCAAACACAAAGATTACATAAGAAAAGGATTCTAAAATCAATCTACCTCTCTAAACCGAATCTCCGAAATGACTCTAAATTTAGAACCAGTTTATCCGAATAATTCATTCACGGTTTAAACTCGACCCAGTGTGAACGTGACTCATTAGACAACGGTGAAAATTACGTAAAGAAAAGTGAGCATGTCGAAACTAGCATATTCGAGAATCGAAGCCAAGAATGGATCAGCGTGTTTGCATCCATTGATCATGACACTACTCGCTATCGGCCATTTCGTTATCATCCTCGAGGATCGTCGATCGCTGCGCAACCTTTGTTTTTAATAAACCTCTACGTGTCGACATTATCTCGGCCTATCTCTCTCTCCCCTCTCTCTTCGAATTACTCCCTTCTACTCTGATTTTCCCTCCTTCGTTTCTTTTTCCCCTCTTTTTTCCATCGACGAGGCCGAAATTGAACTTTTGGACGCGCAGTCAGCGCGATCCAACGGCAGATTTCAATCGTGCCGGATCGTTGCAACAACCGCGCTCGCGATTGCAATATTACGGAAATATAATATTACGGGCAAATGAGCATGATACAAATCAACGCGTCGTGTACGATTTTCATCGATGAAATTTGCACGGTCGGCCGGGCCCGCGCGGAACGCTCCGGCCGTTCTCGCCGACGTTTAATTTACTGCTTTCAATTTTACATTATTAATGACGAGCAGCGGACGAGAATGGAGGAGAGGCGGAAATGGAAGAGAGGAAAAAAGAGAGGGAGAGAGAGATGGCTGGAAATATTGTATCTCGCGGCGTGGTCCCGCGACGGGACGAATGGCAGCGCGGTTTTATGATCGACGCGTGTACGTGACATTTATTTAAAAAGAGAAACGAACGTCGAAATTATCCGGCGTACGAGAACGTGCTCGATAAATAAACAAATCGCTCGAGAATCGAACCCCCTCTGGGTTTTCCCCGTACGTTTTCCGCGTTTTTATCATTCCCGGTTTTGTTCCAGCCGTTATTTCGTAATTAAACCGTCAATGTGATACTGATAAAAGTGACTCGGATATGACGGAATTTTGGGAAAAATCCGAAACCGAAGATTCGTTGAGAAATCATAATATATGCAAATTTTTGGTAATTATTATTATTTCGAGATCGATGGGTACTCGAATTCTTTCGCGATTCGGGATAATTTTATCTCCGTGGTTATTCGAGAATTTACCTGTTAATACGGTTGCTTTATGAGTAATTTATTTAGAAAATATTAAATCACCTTTGAAAGGAAAATGGTTCTAAGAAAAAAGTTTCATACCGAGAGTGAAGTGACTGGCTATTAAAAATATTAATATACGAAATATTCATTTTCAATGTAATAAAAAATAGAAATTTATTTACAGTGGAAAACTTTTGGACTCTCCTTAAATTGTAAAATTGAGAAATTATAAAATTGGAAAGAATTGAAAAATGTTAAATCACCTTTGAAAGTTTAAGAAAAAAAGTTTGATACCGAAAGTGAAGTGACTACTAGCTATTAAAAATATTAATATACGAAATATTCATTTGGCAAATCGACTAACTGAATGTAATAAAAGATAGAAATTTATTTACAATGGAAAATTTTTTGATTCTCCTTAAATTGGAAAATTGAAAAATGTTAAATCACCTTTGGAAGTTCAAGAAAAAAAGAGTCGAAAACCGAGAGTGAAGTGACTGGCTATTAAAAATATTAATACACGAAATATTCATTTGCCAAATCAACTAATTGAAAGTAATAAAAGATAGAAATTTATTTAGAGTAGAATATTTTCGGACTCTCCTTAAATTGTAAAATTGGAAAAAATTGTAAAATGTTAAATCACCTTTGAAAATTTAAGAAAAAGAGTCGAAAACGAAGAATGAAGTGACTGGCTATCAAAAATATTAATATACGAAATATTCATTTGCCAAATCGACTAACTGAAAGTAATAAAAGATAGAAATGTATTTATAGTGGAAAACTTTTGGATTCTCCTTAAATTGGAAAATTGGAAAAAATTGAAAAATGTTATATCACCTTTGAAAGTTTAAGAAAAAAGAGTCAAAAACCGAGAGTGAAGTGACTGGTTATTAAAAATATTAATACACGGAATATTCATTTGCAATGAAAGTAATAAAAGATAGAAATTTATTTACAGTGGAAGATTTTTAAACTCTCCTTAAATTGTAAAATTGTAAAGAATTGAAAAATGAATTACAGCACATTTTTAGTTTAATAAAATTTTACGTTTAAACGTCTAATGAAACACTGGTATTCCACGTTAATTGTTATAATTGCCAGATGTGGAATTACTCGATGTTTGAAAATACCTTTCCACTTTCGGATAAATGCCTTATTTTTAGAATCCTAGTCTAACAGCTACGAGATCATTCGATGTTTGAAAATACCTCTTTATTTCCATGCATGTCTCTTATCTTTACACGCTCGAAATACGTTACACGCGGACGGAAAGCGTTTTTCTATTTTCGTAAAAATTGCTGAATTATTTATGAATCTTTGGATACCTCGGTATTACCGTCGCTATACTTTTCAAACTGCCTATATGCGGTTTGCTCGTGTTGAATCGATAGATATTTAATAATGCACGGAAAGGCAAGATAAAGGCTGATCTAGAAATCGGAATGTATATCTGAAAAGGTATAGTCGAACAAAAGAGCGGCGGAAAAACGACGAATACGAAAATAGAAAATGAGCTTCAGTTTCATTAAAACGAAGAGAAAAGATCATAATTGCATTATATTATTAACGACGTATTAAAAATAATATCGAAAAAATATTAGAACGGTAACAAACAATTATCCCGTTCGTTTTGCCGAACGGCTAATTAAAAGTTGTAACCAATTAAAAGGTAAAACCGAATTCATTTATGAAAATGAATTCTACTTTCCTTCGATCGTTTATGTTTAACCAAAAGTGTAACGCGTGCAATTAATTCATTGTGATCGCATAATGAGCCAAGCCCGATAACTCGTCGTGTATATTCTACTTTATTTCAGCATAACAAATTCTTTTTCCGTTGAAATTTACATCAATGAAAATATATCAACGCGGTTATCTCGTTAATTATTAAAACGTGAAAATTCGCATAAATTGCGAGGCATCGTCTGAACGTGGCTGGTTAATAGCCATAAATCAATCGAAATGGAACAGCCGAGATAGAAAATTAAATGAAAAGAGTCGAGGATCTTTCTAACAGAGCTGTCTCTAATCGCGTGCGCGTTCAGACACGAAAATTCTATAATCATTGTTGTTCTACACCGTCGAATTAACATGAGCGCTATTAACGCTAATACTGCTGTTAGTGTAAACAAATAAAGCTTGGAACACAATGGAACTACTACTATCTAAACTTCCGCTATCGGTATACTCCGACACTCGAACATTCTATTATCCGAACTCGCGAACGTCATAATCTGTTTCATATTGAAACAGAGGTATTACTCACAGTTGCGATTCTCGTGTACGAGCATGTGTGGCACCTTGGTGTGGATCTACAGGCGATAGGTCGGTTTTAATTAGGTAAAAATTTCATTGACGACAGCGTTACGCGTGATAACACGCACGAAGAACAGGAAATTTGTTTCAAAAATTTAGAAATATTAGTTAAAGGAAGTGTAAATTGTCACTAGTTCTTTGTTTCAAATCACGTACGTATAAGCTACTCTTATTATAATTTTTATTGCATTTCTTTGAGAATGGAATAATATGCGTCTTAATTAAGTAAAAATTTAATTGACGACAGCTTTACACATGATAACACGCACGACGAATGTGAAATTTGTTCAAAAATTTAGAAACACTAATTAAAGGAAGTGTAACTCGTCACTAATTCTTTGTTTCAAATCTCGTGCTTAAAAACTACTCTTATTATAATTTTTGACACGTTTTAGCTAATATCAAGCTCGAAGAATTTTGAAAATTTTTATTGAATTTCTTCGCGAATGGAATAATATGATACATAAATCGGTTTTAATTAGATAAAAATTTCATTGACGACACCGTTACGCGCGATAATACGCTCGACGACTGTGAAATTTGTTTAAAAAAATTTAGTAACATTAGTTAAGAGAAGCGTAACTCGTCACTGGTTCATTGTGCCGAATCTCGTACTTACAAGCTACTTTTATTATAATTTTTGAAACGTTTTATCATGCAACAAACTTGAAGAATTTTGAAAATTTTTATTGCATTTCTTCGTGAATGGAATAATATGCGTTTTAATTAGGTAAAAACTTCATTGACGACAGCGTTACGCATGATAATATGCACGACGAATGTGAAATTTGTTTAACAAATTTAGAAACACTAGTTAAAGGAAATATAACTTGTCACTAGTTCTTTGTTTCAAATTTCGTACTTATAAGCTACTTTTATTATTATTTTTGACACGTTTTAGCAAGTATTAAGCTTCAAGAATTTTGAAAATTTTTATTGAATTTTTTCGCGAATGGAATAATATGTTATATAGATCGGTTTTAATTATGTAAAAATTTTAAAATTTCATTTACGACAGCGTTACACGTAATAACACGCACGACGAACGTGAAATTTGTTTCAAAAATTTAGAAACATTAGTTAAAAAAAGTGTAACTCGTCACTAGTTTTTGGTTTCAAATCTCGTGCTTATAAACTACTCGTATTATAATTTTTGAAACGTTTTACCGTGCACCAAGTTCGAGGAATTTCGAAAATTTGTATTAAATTTATACGCTGAAATAATATGCTAGCTCGATATATGATTTTTCGTAATTAAAACGTAAAGCAAGTCGTGTAATGGTGTCATTAAATAAATTGAACCTTTTGCAACACTGTCTACGCCGAGGAGTCTTCGAAAGCGATAAAGTTAATGCTAGCTTCCACCTGGAATAGACGTATTTGCAAGTGATTTATCGATTTATGCAACAGGGTTTTAAATCCAACTCGTACACACATTAATAACAATCGCTTATAATGGTTTGAACAGAATGCACTCCTGTGTAATTCGCTATTTCAAATATTTACGTAACGCGAGTTAATTATCGTGCAGATACGAAACGCGTGAATTTTGAGTAATTGCGAAAATAAGAAGTTCCTGGCAAATCGTTTCGATTCCCTCACCAGTACAGAACCTAAGGAAAAGTTGAAAGAAGAACGAACTTTCAAAAACAAGACGTACGTTAATAAATAAATCAAAGAAAAGAAGAATAAAAGGATTGGAAAAAAAATGAACGAAAAGTGTAAAAATAAATCGGAAATCCTGCAATATCGATTTATAATTAATTAAACAAACAAACGGTCGTTCTTCGACAATCCATCGTAAGAACGACCGTTATTTAAATCCTAAAGACAACAATTTTAAAAAGTCGAGAAAAAAAATGAACTTCCAAAAACGATAAATACTATAATAAATAAATAAAAATTGTAAAAAAGGGAACGAAGAGTGTAAAAATAAATCGGGAATATTACAATATCGATTGATAATTAATTAAACAAACAAACGGTCGTTCTTCGACAAACCATCGTACGAACGACTGCTATTTAAATCTTAAAGACAATAAGTTAAAAAAGTTGAAAAAAAGGACGAGATTCCAAAAACGATAAACACCTTAATAAATAAAAAAAATGAGAATAAGAAAATTGAAAAAAAAGACACGAAGAGTGTAAAAATAAATCAGGAATTTTACAATATCGACTGATAATTAATTAAACAAACAAACGGTCGTTCTTCGACAAACCATCGTACGAACGACTGCTATTTAAATCTTAAAAACAACAATTTAAAAAAGTCGAGAAAAAGAACAAACTTTCAATAACGATAAACACCCTAATAAATAAATAAAAAAATGGAAATGAGAAAATTGAAAAAGAAAGACATGAAGAGTGTAAAGATAAATCGGGAATCTTACAATATCGATCAATAATTAATTAAACAAATAAACGGTCGTTCTTCGACAAACCATCGTAAGAACGACCTCTATTTAAATCTTAAAAACAACAATTTAAAAAAGTCGAAAAAAAGAACGAACTTCAAAAACGATAAACATCCTAATAAATAAATAAATTTGAAAAAAAGACACGAAGTGTGTAAAAATAAATCGAGAATCTTACAATATCGTTTGAAATTCCATTGGCTAGAATTTATAGCAGAGAAAAGTAATTATTTCCCTGGCCAATACTCTGCCGCAATCATACGATTCGGACAAAGATTTTACCACGTTCCGTATCCTCTATCGACGGGATCGATAATTAATTAGACAAACAAACGGTCGTTCTTCGACAAACCATCGTACGAGCGACCGCTATTTAAATCCCAAAGACAACAATTTAAATTAGTTTTCAGTCGGAGCCCGGCCGGTTACACCGGTTTTAAGCGCAGAAAATCTCCGGTGGCGTGACGTTCGACCTTTCGCAAATCGATCTAGGAACGACGACCTTTTGTGTAGGTTTTATTAGGGTCACTAGATGGTCGAACAGGCAAGTCCTTTGCCACACACGTGCGGATCACCGAGTTAATGTCCCAGACCCGTTCCTGAATTAATGAACACTCGACAGAAGCTCGCCGGTTAAATCGTTCCAGAATTTCGATGCAAAACTTTCGATCGATTTTTCGTGAAACTGAAAATTTCCTCAAAAAGGAATGAAAACGTTTCGCTTTTCTGAAATACCATCTTTGAATTCTCGAAGGGAATTTTCCTCTTTAAAGATTTTATAGAACAAGTTGCACTCTTGACTCTAATTGCTATATATTTATTAATTGATACCGGTTTTTGAGATGTTATTATCGATAAGTCAAGAAAGAAAAAAAAGAGATTGAAAGAAGTAAATTAAAATAAATTAAAGTAAATTAGCTGAGTGTTAATTAGACGTGTGAGACTGTAAAATGAGAAAATGCGTAAATAAAATGGAAATAAATGCATTAACACTAGGTTTACGAACGTTTTCTGTATACCTATTTCTAAGGTATTTGTCATATTTATATGTTAAGGAAACCACGTATTTTCTTTAACACTTTGACTGCCATGGTGGTCACATATGACCGGCAACGGTTTCTTCAGTGACGCCATGGTCATGTGTGACCGGAGCCTTTCAACTTTTTACAATTGTAAAAAACTAAATGAAAATCGAGAGTTAGCGTATTTGAATATGGCCGATGTATAGAAGATACATTGAAATAAAATGTGCCCTATCGAACGATTAAAATTTTTTATTAGAACAATAAAGAATAACAAAATGTTAGAATAAATCTTGCATCTAACGGTGCACTTTGTTAAAGCACTCCAAACATAAATGCGGCGCACCGATACAATCCGGACAATAAGTGGTCACCTTCTTGGTCTTATTTTTAGCAATTTTTCACCCAAATAGTTTGGAATTTTTTTTCTAACATTCCCTGCAAAATTTTCGTTCCAGGTACGCTCGTCCTTCTTTTTTTTTGCAATTCGTGCCGTAATCTTCGTCGAACCGTTACTAAGGCGCCACGGTGGTCACCCGTGACCACCAGTAAGAGAAACGCTCCATTTGATAAAAATATTGCCTTCTAACATCGATTCGTTATTATTTTGCCATTATATGCTTTGAATAATAAAAATAATACCGTGGCGTCCTGGGCAAAACATATGATTTCGGCGTGGCAGTCAAAGGGTTAAAACAAAAATACACAAGTTTAATTTGAAAACAACTGTAATATTAACAGATTTAATATAAGTTAATCAAATAATTGAAGGAACCGATCCGACAAATTGACGTGTCCCGTAAACCTAGTATTAATAAAACTGTATATGTGTGTTATGGAAGAAAAAATATAACTAGATAACGCTGAAATTATTTTTTATTTCTAGAGGATTAATTTAAGACTTCGTTATATCCACACGGAATTGTTATCTGTTATCTATAGCACAAGGAAAGATTAGAAAGAGTTATCAATCCTATTATCGTATTTATAGATGATAGTTTATGCAAAATGTGTTTAAATAGGTTTAAAAATTCGAAAATCAAATTGTAGCAGAATTGTAAACGAAAGAAGATGCGAGATTGGTAAGACACGATTAAATTACGCGGAATAATAAGAAGTTTAACGTGTTATTCACGGAATATTCGAAGAAAAGATCGTCTGAACGATTAACGTGAATGACAATGCATTCCGCAGAGGAACTTACACGTTGTACGTGTTTAAACTTTGTCATAGTGCAAGAGATACGGCAAACAATTTGTGCAGCGCTTAATGAAGATGCAACGGGTGTTCGTGGCTGTAGCAGATGATTTGCAAAATTTCCCGATAAAGATACTAATCCCCGAGACAACGTCCAACGAAGAATACTCAATGAAGATTGATAGCGATGAAATAATCAAATTAATCGGAGGGAATCTGTAATTTACTGCTCGTGAGTCCTCGGCAAAGAATGAAATTATGAAACAGGTGCTCTAACGTACGATGTTTGCATAGGAAATATTTCTAGCTCCGTTTCGTTACAAGCTTGTCAAACTCTAATCTTTCGCGATATTAGAAATAACTTTTCTGCGAGCTGATATTTACATTCGAGAGCAAACCTTGAGACTTTTCTGAATAGACCAGAAAACACGATTGGAAGAAGAGATAAAATAATAACGAAATAAACTTACAAACATCTCAGACGGACAGATAATATTTATACATGATATTCCCAAAAATATCGTACAATTTCCAAGATTTAAATACAAATTCGAAAATAAAATAATTTTCTCCCTTCATATCGAGATAAAATAAAATTAAAGGAACTTATTTATAATAAATTGAGCAGAGAATTTCTCAGATAAAATAATAACGAAATAAATATACAGAAATCGAGAGAAACAAATAATATTTATACAAGATATTCCCAAAAATATCGAACAATTATAATCACTGACACGTATACAAACTTAACCGTCAAACCATCGAGACAATAGAAACTCGAATAAATGCCAAACTGACTGAATCATCAAACCATTGAGACTATAGAAGCTCGAATAAATACCAAAAAACTCCAAACCTAACTCGGAAGATCGGTATCGACGAATAAAAAAACAAAACGAAACTCACGTAACTTAGTCAACTTCTACAATCACTAACACGTATCCAAACCTAACCATCGAGACTATAGAATCTCGAATAAATGCCAAAAAATTCCAAACCTAACCCGGAAGATCGGTATCGAAGAANACGAGAAACGCGTGATTTAGGCGATTTTTATAACCACCGATACTTATCCAAACTTAACCACCGAATATTCGAAACGATAGGAGCTCAAATAAATGTAAAATTGACCTAATCATCGAACATCGGGATGATAGAAGCTTGAATAAATGCCAAATTGAACAAAGCAACGAACCATCGAGACGATAGAAGCTCGAATAAATGCCAAACGAAACCGGAAGATTGGTATCGGTGAATAAAGAAACAAAACGGAATATGCGTAACTTAGTCGACTTTTATAATCACCGACACGTATCCAAACCTAACCATCGAATATTCGAAACGATAGAAGCTCGAATAAATATCAAACTGATCCAGAAGATTGGTATAGGCGAATAAAGAAACAAAACGAAAAACGCGTGACTTAGGTAAGTTTTATAATCACCGATACATATCCAAATTTAACCATTGAACCATCGAGGCGATAGAAACTCGAATAAATGCCAAACTGACTGAATCATCAAACCATTGAGACTACAGAAGCTCGAATAAATGCTAAAAAATTTCAAACCTAACCCGGAAGATCGATATCAGCGAATAAAGAAACAAACCTAAACTCACATAACTTAGTCGACTTTTACAATCACCAACACATATCCAAACCTAACCATCAAGAGTATAGAATCTCGAACAACTGCCAAACTAACCCGAAAGATCGGTATCAGCGAATAAAGAAACAAAACGGAACATACGTAACTTAGGCGACTATTATAATCACTGACACGTATACAAACTTAACCGTCAAACCATCGAGACGATAGAAGCTCGAACAAATGCCAAACTGACTGAATCATCAAACCTTTCAGACTATAGAAGCTCGAATAAATGCCAAAAAATTCCAAACCTAACCCGGAAGATCGGTATCGAAGAAGAAAGAAACAAAACGGAACACACGTAACTTAGTCCACTTTTACAATCACTAACACGTATCCAAACCTAACAATCGAACATTCGAAACGATAGAAACTCGAATAAACGCCAAAAAATGCCAAAACCAAACCCGGAAGATCGGTATTAGGTAATAAAGAAACAAAACGAAAAACGCGTAACTTAGGCGACTATTATAATCACCAACACGTATCCAAACCTAACCATCGATCATTCGAAACGATAAAAGCTCGAATAAATGCCAAAAAATGCCAAAACCTAACCTGGAAGATCGGTATCGGCAAATAAAGAAACAAAACCAAACTCACATAATTTATTCCACTCTTACAATCACCAACACGTATCCAAACCTAACCATCGAGACTATAGAAGCTCGAATAAATGCCAAAAAATTCCAAATCTAACCCGGAAGATCGGTATCGAAGAATAAAGAAACAAAACGGAACACACGTAACTTAGTCGACTATTATAACCACCAACGTGTATCCAAACCTAACCATCGATCATTCGAAACGATAAAAGCTCGAATAAATGCCAAAAAATGCCAAAACCTAACCCGGAAGATCGGTATCGGCAAATAAAGAAACAAAACCAAACTCACATAATTTATTCCACTTTTACAATCACCAACACGTATCCAAACCTAACCATGAAGAGTATAAAATCTCGAATAACTGCCAAACTAACCCGAAAGATCGGTACCATCGAATAAAAGGATCCTCCTCCTTGAACCACCCCATTGAAACCGCCAACAAAGGAACCCGGCTAAAGAAGAAGGGGGTAAAAATGGTAAAATTTCATCGAACACACCCCCCGTGGTCCCCTGTACAGGACTTTCGACTAGAGAAATTCGAGAAGCCAGTTAACAACGGATCCCCTAATTAACAGGCTGGAAAATTGAATGCGACGTGGCCATTCGTGGCCACGAGAGGCCGCGAAAAAAACCGAAGGGGTAAGTGAAGGAAGACGTCAAGGGGGAAAAAGAGAAAGACACGCGTACACCTTCGAAGGTAATTTTAGTTACTTGACAATTTGGCACCGTCTACGCCAAATAGAAAGTCACGCGCGTACCCGGCTCCTCTTCGAGAGAGAGCAGGCCCGTGTTGCCTCGCGAGCAAAAGAAACCGAGAAGAGAGAGGAGAGCCAGAGGAGCAAATAGAGAAGGAGAATGGTAGAAAGAGGAGAAGAGAAGTCGTCGGCGGAGGGTCGTGGTACGCGTGATAATCTATTTGCTCCTTCCGTAGTGCAACGGGACAAGAAGTCCTATTTATATCGCCAAGAAGCCTCGGTTTAATGAGTCTAGCTGCTGTCACGGGTCTACTAAGATACGATCGTTCCGCTATTAAACAAAAGACAGTCGAATTTCCGATGAAAGAACGAACCGGATGGAGATAACGCGATT
>NIJG01000216.1:166830-180239 GCA_002201625.1 Euglossa dilemma
ACGAATTAATGAAAAGAAACGTAACTCGTCACTAGTTCTTCATATCGAATCTCGTAAAATCAACGAACGTAATAAAGAAGATGAATGAAAAAGATCGGCATTCGTAGAATAAAGGTGATTAAGGGAGGGGAGCAAAGGCTTATCGAATTTTCAATATTTGACGTGCCGATAAGACGGGCAGCAGATAAAAAGCCGTAAAAGTGGTATCAGACGTGGAAAAGTGTGCATGAGTTTAGCGAAGGTGATATGAATATCGAATTCATCGATTACCGATTACCGATTACCGCCGCTACCGGTTCCGCGGTTCGCGTGCGTGCACCACCGGTGTTCGAGAAGAAAAACGAGCTGTTCGGCCAGCGGGAACCAGGAGGGCGGGACAAGCTCGAAGAAACACAGAGATTGCACCTGCTGCCGCCGAGGCAAAAGCCGGCAGATATCCTTTCCCCTGTACGGAACCCCAGATTTTTATCCGGCCCGGTTAAAAACTCCGATGCGTATCGCTGCCGGGCCCCGAAACCGACCCGACGATTTTTAACAAGCTCGTCCGACTTTCAACACGCACCGCCGATGGATTAACACTTCCACGGCCGATCGCCAGCCACCGCTCTCTGGCTTATAGAATTTAACGGATAATTACGTGGCTTTACGTCCACCAATTTCGCGAGTTTACAGGCTGCTGACAGGGTGCAGGGGAAATATATTTTTCTGTCCCGGGAACACTTTGGTTGCTTTTGCTCGTAGGGACGCGTGTATGGTAGAATGTATGGTGAGATATTTTGTTTTTAGAACTAGATGCAGGGAAGAAGCTTCTTCTTTGTTACTTTTTTCCTTGAGATTTCGGCAGGCGTGGAATTTGTGGATAATAAACTGTAATTTTGTTTTGAAGATGAATTGAAAATATTCGAATGTATCGTCTTTATCTAGAGAATGTTTTCTTTTTTATTCCAGGATCACTTGGGTGAGATATTTTGTTTTTAGAACTAGATGCAGGGAAGCAGTTTTTTGTCTTTGTTACTTTTTTCGTTGAGATTTCAGTAAAAGAAAGGATTTGCGTGGAATTTCTGGATAGTAAATTGTAATTACGTTTTGAAGATGGATTATTTTTATCTAGAAAATGGTGTATTTTCCTTTAGGAAAGGGAGAATTTGGGAATGCTAATTACTAGACCAAGAAAATAAATTAAGAAAAATTTAAAGAGAAAATCTCTTTGTTCCTTTTTCCTTGAGATTTCGATACAAAAAAAGGATTTGTGTAGAACTTCTGGATAGTAAACTGTAATTTTGTTTTGAAGATGGATTGGAAATATTCGAATGGATCGTTTTTATTTAGAAAATGGTGTATTTTCCTTTTGGAAAGCTAATTATTAGACCAAGAAAATAACTTAAGAAAAATTGAAAGAGAAAATCTCTTTGTTCCTTTTTCCTTGAGATTTCGGCAGACGTGGAATTTTTGGATGATAAACTGTAATTTTGTTTTGAAGATGAATTGAAAATATTCGAATGTATCGTCTTTATCTAGAGAATGTTTTCTTTTTTATTCCAGGATCACTTGGGTGAGATATTTTGTTTTTAGAACTAGATGCAGTGAAGGAGTTTTTTCCCTTTGTTTCCTTTTTTCTTGAGATTTCGGCAAGCGTGGAATTTCTGGATAGTAAACAGTAATTTTGTTTTGAAGATGGATTGAAAATATTCGAATGGATCGTTTTTATCTAGAGAACGGTTTGTTTTCTTTTAAGAAAACGATAATTTTTGGAATGGGTGTGGAAAAGCTAATTATTAGGCCAAGAAAATAATGTGGGAAGGAAAATTCAAAGAAAGAAGAAAACAAAGAAACTAATCACTGAAAAATTCGTCACTGTATTATCAACATAATAACGTAATAACGTTAATATTAGCCTAAGAGTCTTTATATTAATCTAATTTGAATATATCATAACCAGTGTGAAAAGGAAAATTCAAAAAGAGAAGAAAAGAAAGAAACTAATAACTGCAAAATTTGTCACTGTATTATCAACTTAATAACATAATAACGTTAATATTAGCCTAAGAGTCTTTACGTTAATCTAACTTGAATATATCATAACCAGTGTGAAAAGGAAAATTCAAAAAGAGAAGAAAACAAAGAAACTAATAACTGCAAAATTCGTCACTGTGTTATCAACATAACAACGTAATAACGTTAATACTACCCTAAGAGTCTTTACGATATCTAATTTGAATATAATAGAGAAAATTAGCTGATTTAGGTGTGATACAGGTGTTACATTTAGGTATGCAATATGTAATCAGGTGATCAGATGATTCCGCATAATTGTATATTTCATGAAAAGAAATCCATAAGCTAATAATACAGCGTGTGAGAATAATTCCGATACCTATATAGTCTCGAATGTAATATTAATTATTCTTCAACGTATCGAAGTGCTTACATATACCTATACGCAAACAGAGATACGTATATAACCGTTTATCAGTCATTGATTATACTAGATTAATTCCTGGACGCGATTTCTAAAGGAACGAAACACATACAACTGTTGAACATAACATCCACCGGATCTGTTTATGTTCCTCTCAGAAGCACATTTTCAATTCGAGATATTCCAGCGATGAAATTGGATAGGTACGAGCAGATAAGATACGGATAAAAATAATGCACCGGTATTAACAAAATTTACAAGCATTCTAAGCTCTAGCCGACCGTTATCGCGCCGCCATTAAATTCAACCATTCAAAGCCAAATTAATTTTCTATCAAAATTAAATTGCCAATCGACTATATTCGCGATGCACGATAATCTCGTGTACGCAAACATACAAGCGTCTTCTTGACGCGAACAGGAAAAATAATCAACGAGTTGAGTGTCCGTTTTGAAATCGTAAATGGAAGTCGATGGAAAAATAAATGGGAAATGCAAAAACACGATTAGCACCATATTAAACGCTTTGAGGCATAGAATCTCAGAAAATAATATAGGCTCATGTTGCACGGGAATTTTATATATTATTATATATATTTTATAATTATGTATTATTTTAATATTATGGGAAATTAAATAAAATTGGTATTTTTGATTAACACAGGTATCGTATAATATACGAAGATAATAAAATAATAATAACTCGAATCAATTTGTTGTTATAGGGTGGGACTTAAATAGTCCCACTGTGACTATACGCATGCAGTTATTGAAATATTTTGAGATGGGTCTAAAAATGTTCCACCATGCATTATCGTGCATCGAAAAGATGAAACATTTTTAACCCTTTGCAATCGAGAGGCGACCATTCGTTTTAATTCCATAAATTAAACACGAAGCGATAATAACTATATTAACCGATAGACTTTTTTACCGATAGACTCAAATTTTGTCTATGAAGATCATAATATTCCTCGTTTTTCTCTAATATTTGACATATAAGAAATTCACAGGTAAAATTCTAGCACTAAAGTATTTTAGAATCCAAACCTAATCCAAAGCTAATCTAAACCAAAGTATCTGATCAAATAATTAAATTTCTACATTGAAAATAAGAATATTGTCAATCTAAAAAAATTAAGCGCCTCATAAAAGAGACATTTTTTAAAATGTGACACTGTATTCCAAAAAAATTCACCTAACCAGAAAACTCTGATTCTAGTCTCTTAATTTGAATGAAACTCTATGGATATGTATATCATAACAAATTACACATTCAACAGTCTCTTTTCAAACGTAATATCACTCTAAGTATACGAAATGAGCAGTTGAATATTCATTGCGCTTTTCATTTTTTTAGATATAACTTTGTAACAGTAGAAGACACGATAAACTTCTTCCACAAAAACCAAAATATTGAATTTTTAATGCTCTAGCGCTCTAGTGAGAAAGAAAGAAATTCTGAAAGGAAATTATAATCAGAGTATGAAATAAAATAATACCGAACCTTGGGATTAAGGTTTGGCTACTTTAAACAAATTTTCCGCCCGTAAAAGAATTGCTATATCAGTGCGAAAGAATTCTGAAAGGAAATTATAATCAGATCATGAAATAAAAAAATACCGAACCATGAGTTTAAGGTTTGGATGCTTTGAAAAAAATTATCCACCCTTAAGAGAATTACTATATTAATGTGAAAGAAATTCTGAATGGAAATTATAATCAGACCATGAAATAAAAAAATACGGAACCTTGAGATTAAGATTTGGCTGCTTTAAAAAAATTTTCCACCCATAAAAGAATTGTTATATTAGTGCGAAAGAAATTCTGAAAGGAAATTATAATCAGATCATGAAATAAAAAAATACCAAACCTCAAAGTTAAGGTTTGTCTCCATTAAAAGAATTGCTATATTAATGCGAAAGAAATTCTGAAAGGAAATTATAATCAGATCATGAAATAAAATAATACCGAACCTTGAGATTAAGGTTTGTTTCTCTTAACAAAATTTTCCACCCTTAAGATAATTGCTATATTACTGCGAAAGAATTCTGAAAGGAAATTATAATCAGACCATGAAATAAAAAAATATCGAACCTTGAGATTAAGGTTTGTCTCCCTTAAAAAAATTATCGGACGATAAAAGAATTGCTATATTAGTGTGAAAGAAATTCTGAAAGGAAATTATAATCAGACCATGAAATAAAAAAATACGGAACCTTGAGATTAAGGTTTATCTCTCTTAAAAAAAATTTTCTGCCCTTAAAAGAAGTACTATATTAATGTGAAAGAAATTCTGGAAGGAGATTATAATCAGACCATGAAATAAAAAAATACCAAACCTTAAAGTTAAGGCTTGTCTCCCTTAAAAAAAATTTCCGCCCGTAAAAGAATTGCTATATTAGTGCAAAAGAAATTCTGAAAGGAAATTATAATCAGAGCATGAAAAACTACTGAACCTTAAGATTAAGGTTTGTCTCCCTTAAGAAAATTTTCCACCGATAAAAGAATTGTTATATTATCCTCCATTATTCCCTAAACTTTCGTCAAACTAAAAATTTTCCGATTCGTTCGTTCGGTAGATTTTTTACCCACGAAATACCCGGTTAACACGTTGAGAGCGGCACACAACAACGATCTATGTTCATTTGGTTTATGAAAATAATGTGCCCGTTAAAAAAGTTCGTGTAATGGTGCAGAAAGTTAATTTTTCACCTTCTTTTAGATATATTATAACGTTACACTAATTTTTGAACTTTGATACTGCGAATCTCACGGTTCGACGTCAACCAAATGAAAAGTACATTGTCAATTGCATGCACTGATGCCGCCTAAACGAAAAGTTCACTGTCAGTCCCTAGGGACCGACGCCGAACTCAACGTGTTAAGCGACATATGCCCGACTTACAGTCGCGATACGGTTTGACGCTTAGAACCTCGGTGCAATCGTTCCGGATAACTAGTTTCTAATTGAAATACGTAGACTCCGATGACAGAGAGAAGTCAGCGGGAATAAACTGACCCGAAATGCGCAATCGACGGTAAGAATCTTTTCCAAACAGCGTGCCTGGTCGTACCCGCTTACCCGCCGCGATAACGAGTATCTGATTAAATTTATGTAACGCCGTGTTACCATGTTACCGTGGAATTACTTTGATAACCTACTGTGATAACGTCACGGTATTAAAGTCACTGTCACTCGCAAAATATTTCTCCCGTAGACTGCGAAACGATTCTAAAATTCTTCGATCTCCATTCAAAACAAATCACAGGCTTCCGAGTTTTCTACTGGTCGCGTTGTTTTTCGAGTCATTCTGTACCAGAAATAAATTCTGCACAAGAAATTTCGTTATAAACAACAACAGAACTTTCTCTATGTACGTACGTTCGTTTCTCGCGAAGCGTCGGTTAACGCTAGATTTACGAATACTTTTTGTATACATATCTTCATAGAGACCCGTCAGATATACAAGTAAAGAAAACTAAGTATTTTCTTTAAAAACAAGATCACGAGTATAGTTTCAAAATAATTAGAATATTGACAAACTTAACCCTTTGCACTGGAGAGTCACCATGAAATTTCTAAGGCTCGTATTAATAAATATATGAAATTTAAGATAATATAACGATATATGAGATATTAATATTAAATAGTTTTATGTGTTATAATTATTATACGATTCTTTATTTATCGCTTAAAGAATAACGTTAGTTTTATATTAAAAAATTCGTAAATTTCTACTCTTCTGTGGTACAAAAAATCGTCCAGTGCAAAGGGTTAGTATATGTTGATTAAATTTATTAATAATGTATAATTGGAATAACCCACCCGTCAAATTCATGGGTCCCGGAAACCTAGTGTTAACGCTAGATTTATGAACATTTTCTGTATTCCTATTTCCATCGACATTTGTCATATTTACAGGATAAGGAAACCACGTATTTTCTTTAAAAAAGAAAAAAACACGAGTTTTGAATTACAATATTAACAGACTTAATATAAGTTAATTAAATCTGTTAATATTGTTCAATTGTAGCAACCCGTCCATCAAATTCACTAGATTTACGAACGTTTTCTGTATTCCTATTTCTAGTAATATTTGTCATATTTACAAATTAAGGAAACCACGTATTTTCTTTAAAAAAGAAAAAAACACGAGTTTAATTTGAAAACAATTACAATATTAACAGACTTAATATAAGTTAATTAAATCTGTTAATATTGTTCAATTGTAGCAACTCTTCCATCAAATTCACAGGTTCCGGAAACTCTTTAGTGTTAACACTAGATTTACGGACGTTTTCTGTATACCTATTTCTAGTAACATTTGTCATATTTACAGGTTAAGTAAACCGTGTATTTTCTTTAAAAAAGAAAAAAAAACACGAGTTTAATTTGAAGACAATTACAATATTAACAAACTTAATATAAGTTAATTAAATCTGTTAATATTGTTCAATTGTAACAACTCTTCCATCAAATTCACAGGTTCCAAGAACCCTTTAGTGTTAACCCTTTGCACTAGAGAATTTTTTGGCTACAAAAGAGTAGAAATTCACAGATTTTCTTTTCAATGGTAAATAAGGAATCGTATAACAATTAAAATATAAAACTATTTAATTTCATTATCTCGCGTATTGTCATATTATTTAAAATTTGACACACTAATTAACGTGAGTCTTCGAAATTCGCGTCTCGAGTGCAAAGGGTTAAGAATATCGGCTAAAAAAACGTGGTTGTCCGCGGATATTACGCGGGAAAGAGAAACGGTGGAAAAGATGGAGCGATAAGCGTGAAGTTGTCCACGCGAACGCGTGTCCCGACGGCGGCAACGTCAGAGATCGCGAGAGAGGAGAGAAAAAAGCAGACACTGGTCGTCGGATCGCACACGTGCATATAAGACAGGCACACGTACACGCTCGGTTGTTCCACACACATACACAGACAGACACAAACGCATGCAAGCGGCGGATTCGTACATACACAGTCGCACGATTAAAAGAGAAACTCACTCCAGAAATAATGCACAGTATCCATCCAAGTCGCGGTGGTGGAGGTAGTAGGGTTTTGCTTGTCCTGGATTATTAAGACTCGAAAGAGCGCGACAAAGCGTACAGCGTCGCGTTTAAGTTCCTCGAACGTTTATCGTCGTGTTGGTCGTCGTGACCGTGGTCGTCTTAGTCGTGGTTGTCGTCGTCGCCGTCGTCTCACGACGACGACAACATACTTTCGCACGAGCCTGCCGTCTAAATATCTCGTGCCCGTATCTCTGCACTGGGGCACTCACTGGCCGAGCAACGAAAACGCCGTTTCACGATAAGCACCGTGTACATTCCCCGCGAATATATTTCGCGCCGAGCTTTTCCCGCGTTTAGTTTCGTTGACGCACACGCGGCGAAGGTAACGCAGACAGAGCGAGACGGAGAGAAACGCACACACATATAACACGCGAGAGCGTTGGAGAAAGAGCGGGGAAACAGATATAGAGAGAAAGAGAAAGAAAGAAAAAGAGAAAGATGGAAGAGGGAGAGATAGATAGAGAGAAAGATATAGCGAGCGAGAATGACAGAAAAGGAGAAAGAGACACGTAGACGCACGTTACGTTGGGAGCAATGGAATATATGTGCGAACACTTCTCGCTTGGTCCCGCCTAGGGGAAAGAAAATCCGTCGATGCCACCACTGCTCCAAAAGTCTCGTTGAATATATGTATAAACGCGGAGTGCGTGTTCGCGCGCGCACAGTTTTCAAAACAAAAGAGAAACACCGGTACCAGGCGACAGCCGGGGTTTTTCACGGGTTACTACTCTCTTTAATCTTTTCGTTCTTTTTTTTTTTGTTGTTTTTTCTTTTTTTTTTCTTAAACGTTCTCCTCCGTTTGTCCGTTCAGTTTTCCTATCCACCGTGGATCGGTCTCTTCTACTCGCGCGGTTTTTCCGCACGCACACGCCGCCGCGGATCAATAATTCACCATACGAATTCACCAGAAGCGGGTGAGCGAGCGGGCTGGCACGCAGGCACTAGGCAGAGGCACACGTTTCTGTCGTGGCGCGCTCTCCTCGGGGAAACGCACGCAGCCCACCACCACCGGCACACCGCCGACCGATCGCGCTTCTCGTCCTAACCTCCTCGACGGGTCTCCGAGTCCGTACACGTTGCCAGAGAGACTGCACACGCTTCGGTAACACACATACACAGAGAGACCCGTTGCGTTCTCTTGACACACAGCTGACACAACGCTCGTAAACACGCGACAATCGGACAAAGACGGATGCACCACCGAACCGTACAGATAGATGCGATAGACCGGCACAACTCGAGCTCTTCGTTTATCAAACTGATCCGACTATCGTTTCATCGTTCTCTCTGTCATTCTCTCACACATACATATATATATATATACGTTCTCTCTTTCTTTCTTTCCCTGTGTATCTCTGTCTCTCCCTTCTCCTTTCGATCTTTCTCTCTTCCACCTATCCTTTCTCTCGCACTCTCTTACTCACTCGCGCATGCACATATATACTCCCTCTTTCTTTCTCACTCTGAAAGCAATAGTAAGAACGGAGTACCACTAGCAGCAACACGGGGCCAGCAATGCGAACATCACGGTCACCGGAAGTACGAACCTGACAATCACGACACACGAGGAATATGCGAGGGATCGGTGATATTTTTTACCGATGCAAAGGCACAGTCAACCGGATAACGTCGGCACGCATATACACACGTTCACGCACTCTGTCGCGTTTATCTTCTCTTTTCCTCTCGAAATATTTCTCTTTATCGCACCGTCGGTTCGTCCGTTCGTCTCTTTCTTTCGCACAAGCGTCTATCGCTCCCTCTGTCTCTCACTCCCTTTCGTCCGTCTGTCCGTCTGTCCGTGTCCGACGGTGTGTATATCGCCGTCGTCGCTGCTGTCGAATCCGTTCCGTGCGCGGCCCCTGTGTGGGACGACGCCGCTGGGACACACGGGCGTGGACGAGTAGACGCGCTCTTTCGAGGATGTTTCGACACTATTTTCTTTAATGTACTTACCACTGGGCGAGCTGACGTGGCGTCGCGCGCGCGCGGGGCCTTTACACCACGGGTAAAATTCGCACAGTAATATTAGCGCGCAAGGCTGCACCCCGGTAAATACGAGCGCAGTCACCACTCTTGTTTTTGGTATGCCAGGAATGGCACAAAGAATCTGGACAACGCACACGCCTGCTGCGCAGCCGGTCTGCGCACACGCTGACACCGCTTATGCGGCCGCGGGAGAAACCAGAAGCCGAGCGTAGCCGACCAGGCACGAACAACTCCGAACTCGGCCGATCATCTACCCCCACCACATCGTACGGGACCGTCGCTTCCCCACTCCCCGCGCGGGAGATCAGTCGCGTCACGCACGTAATAGAGGTTGGATGTTGTTGCTCGCTTACTCGTTTATTCTCTCTCGCTCAAGTTTGAGGGGCACTTGTTGAATTTCAGGGGTTACGTTTTAGGTTTTTCGAATAAACCTTTTGATAAATGGCTACGCACGGACTGGCCGACCGCAAAACGACTACCTGCCTCTTTACTATTCGTTTTTTTACACGCAATCTGATACTAAACATATATCTAACGATATCGTTCTGTATTTACACGTAAAATGCGCTTTTCTCTCTAATTCGTTTCACGATTTTTCGCTTCTCTATTTCCTATGGATTCTGTGGGTCGTAATAAAAATTCGTTTGGGAAAATAATAATCCGTTATCTATGCGATTGTTGAATTAGATTCTATGATGTTTTTGTCATTTTACTATACAAAGATGATTCGATTCAACGACGATCGCATGACACTTGACGTTTCTGTATATAAACTAGTTCACGTGCACTTTTTTGGTAGCAGACTGACTGGAGCCATTTGTGTACTTAACGGATTCAAGGGATTAACCGACGGTAGCTGTGTGCGAGACATAACTGACCCAGTACAAGTGCACTGGCTTAAGATTACCAAAGTGACGTTCATGCTCTATTCCATGGAAAACAACCTTTCACCCAACGGCACCCTTCGGGTTACTTTTCTTTTATACCTGCGTTGTAATTTTCTTTGGGATCTATTCGTGGGCTTCACGCCTTCCTCGAGGCTTTTGTTCTCAATTCAAGGTCTTTGTGTATGGGATTTTCAATGGGTAACTTGTAAAGTGCAGCATAAGCACCTTAAATCATGTTTACCGACATAAACAAACAAAATGGCCGCGTATCAATTCAATTATGCATCCCAACTCCTAATTTTATACAAGAAAATATTACATTACAAAAATAGTAACTGCGTATTACAATGTTATACTAGATTTATACTTACTAATAATAGATTAACAGTAAGAGTTGCTTAAATGCGAAGATGACAAACAAATTCTAAATAAAAGTGTATATTAAAATATAAATTGTTTAATTACTAATTACCTCTTGTATTGAAATTGTTCTATATTTTATACATTTGCAAGTCTAAATTTGTTGTATCTAAGATACAATAATAGTTATATTTAAAAATTTATGTTGAATATATACAACTTTATCAAACTAGTTCCCTACCTGTTCGGTAATCAACTTCCTACCTTATCTGCAGAAGGTAATTGTAACGTAGAATCTTGTCGAAAAGGATGATAGAAATCTTTTTCGATAAATTCTAAATATCTAAATTCGAAATATATAACAACAGAAGTTGAATAATTACGCATTTACGTGTAATCGCAAGAGATAAGCGATCAAACCTTAACCAGACTATTATCGACCATGATCATATTAAAAATTTATAATAATACGATAATATACAATAAACATATGATAAAGAAACACTAAAGAAGAAAATAATACAAAATTATACAAAATTACGTTCAAGAAGAAGAAGACTAAACCAACAAATATGTTTTAAATATGTCTTAGCATGTATAGACTCATATGTAATATTGTACTTGTAATAGGGACTACTAACCTAGAAATACTTTCTTCATTGAATTCATCTCATTTCTGAAGTTTCACATGTTCATATAGCAAGAATTTGTTAGACATTACATATCGGTGAAGGAGAATCGAAGAAATTGGAAGTGCCTAAAATTGTAACCACAAAATTATCAATAATGTCACATACAAATAAAAAATTACGCTAGAAATACTTTCCTCATTGAATTCATCCCATTTCTTAAGTTTCACACGTTCCTATAACAAAAATGTGTTACGATTACATTAGAGGAGATCGAAGAAATCGGGTGCCTAAAAATGTAACCACAAAATTATCAATGATATCAGGAACAAACAAAAAATTACGTTAGAAATATTTTCCTCGTTGAATTCATCCCATTTCTGAAGTTTCACACGTTCGTATAGCAAAAATTTGTTATGATTACATTAGAGGGGATCGAAGAAAAAGTTCCTAAAAATGTAACCACAAAATTACCAATGATATCAGATACAAATAAAAAATTACGCTAGAAATATTTTCCTCGTTGAATTCATCCCATTTCTGAAGTTTCACACATTCGTATAAAAAAAATTTGTTATGATTACATGAGAAGAGATCGAAGAAAAAGTTCCTAAAAATGTAACCACAAAATTACCAATAATATCAGGTACAAATAAAAAATTACACACATACCATTCATCGGTTTCATTCTCGATCAGAAATATCAAATAATCATTTGAAACGGACGCATGTCCCGCTGGAATAAACGATACAAAGGATACAATAAACGATTACACGACATTCACATGGATTGCGAGCACGTTGCAGTCGTCCCGTGCAGGTTTCAACGCGTTTAACGAAAACTTTAAAATGATTGGTGCAGAGAATGGCGCGAGAAAGAAAATAAAGGACTCGTATGTTTTTTGAACCGTTGATAGGTGGGTGCAGTCGCGGTCGGTATCGTTCGGTGTGTGCATATGCCTGGCGTTTATCGGCGCGATTTAAACATGACAAAACGCTCGTGAAATCGAATGTCACGTATCAAAATGACGTTCAAAGCGTGCCTTTTGCAGGGAGACAAAAGCGGTCGTAATTAATGCTTTTAAACGCGCGCGCTGTACTGCACAAGCTCCTTTTGTCAGTTGGACACATTGTGCTCGACAAATGTTTACGAACGACCACAGAGTAGCAGAGCGTGCACGGTGACAGTGGCTGTCGCGCCGCGGGGCTGAAACACGCGCAGTTTTCGTCCGGGTTTTCACCGAATGCGACACATTGAATGGGAAAGGCACGGTCCGATTTCACCCGCGAGGTTTAATTACTTAATTACGTTAACGCTCGATTTTCGTGACGTGTCGACGAGCCGCGCGGGCTAAACGATTCCGTTAGTTTCACGGCAATTTCGTGCGCAGTTCTCTTCACTCTCGATTAAAGTATGACCGTGCGATACGCATTCGTAAATTCGTTTCGCGGCATTTTGCGTTGCAAACCAGAAAGCTCGCGCTTCCAATGGATTTCGGATTTTAGAACGGAAAATGTACATCTTGTTTCACGATAACCTTCATGTTATACGAGATATCACGGTTTAACGCGAGTAATAGAGTAAGTTAATTAATTTCATATGAAATTATATAGTATTATTTACGAATAACCTGTATTGATGTATTGTATTGTAAGTTTTTAATTATTGAATAATAAAGGATTTTAAATGTAATTTATACTGTTTCAGTTTTTAGGTGATTTGGTTATGGAACTGAAGGAGTAATTTATTTTTGAAATTTGGAAAAATAGAAATGATATTATTAAATTCAAATGGTAACGTAAGTATAAAATTAAGTATTTTATATTACCAAATTATCGTCCCATAAGTTCGTTCCGCGGTGATATATACATTCTTCGTCGTATTTTGTAAACTATATCGATGATTAACGTGTTTGTCAATGAAATAGGAAGAAGTCGTAGAACAAAAGGGCGACATTTTTTCTTAATATTTCTTACTATTTATTCGATATATAATTTTAAATGGTAAAAGTAAAATCCGGCACGAATTTATGGGACGATCTAATAT
>NIJG01000216.1:182261-192341 GCA_002201625.1 Euglossa dilemma
TCTAATGCCACAATTTTCCATGATTTTTTAGTTTATGTAGTTTATGAAGAACATGGTTTATGAAGTTTCTATGTGAAATATAATTTAAAAAAAAAATATTGGATGAGTTCTGAAAATTCTGAAGAAATGATAAGAAGATACATAATTAATGAATATCGATATCGTGCT
This sequence comes from Euglossa dilemma, assembly GCA_002201625.1. Lineage (NCBI taxonomy): Eukaryota > Metazoa > Arthropoda > Insecta > Hymenoptera > Apidae > Euglossa > Euglossa dilemma. The sequence goes on from NIJG01000216.1 coordinate 182,430, forward strand.
TTTAAGAACAATGTAGAAATATGATTTGAGATATGTAATAAGAGAAGAGGAAGCGAAGAAAAATCGTAATAAAGGATACAACCTATTTTTAAAACGCGAGAGGTATTTTAAAGAAATTTTAAGAAACAGACTCCAGAAGGGAAGGTTTTATGAAAGCATCCCTGTTCCATGGGTGATACGAGAATTCCTCGAATGCGCTGTTCACGCGATATTTTAATACTTTTGTAGCTTGTCGTTCGCGCAAGTAAATCTTCGCTGTGATAAGCTCTGACAGGAATCTCACCCCCGCAAAACATCCACCGTTTATAAGAAATGTTTTCAAAGTTTATGAGGTGATGCGATGGTTCGTCGTTGGCATGGGTCGAACGCTTTTACCCCTTTCTTTTTAAATAACAAAATCGACGAGGGAGATGCGGCAGGCGTCGTAAAATTCCCAATAAAAATTCCAGTAGATGAAAAATCGTCGTAACAAAAATGTTCTATCGTAAATATTCTACATTTTACGTATTTTCCATATTATTGTATCATATATAAGATTGTTTCTTATACTTATAGCAATTGCTATTTTTTTTATAGGCATAAAAAATTTCCATACAAAATGATATACAAGTTTCACCTCAAATTGGTAATTAAAGAATTATCTAGAATTTACACATAAAATTAAATTAAAAATTCACAAACGACAGGACTCGCAAAGAAATATTTCATATGCAAACGAAGAATAGAAACCTATAAAGAAACCTATAACAAAATACGAAGAAATTTTTAGAAGACCATCTACGGAATTAAATCCTCAAAGTGATACACCGCAAATAAACAAACGAGGCCTCTCTAATTCCCACCAAAGATGTATATCCGCGTATGAACAGCTTGCAGAATTAATTAACATATCCCCATTATCGCATCGATCAAGAAGGAAACCGAAATGGGTCATATACCAATACAACGCACGCTTCATCAAAATAATACATCACTCGTGACATACTGGAGGCAAATTCCGACCACGGCGGCACCCTAGGCAGACATATTAACCGAATCAAAAACGACCTGGACAAAAGGCTGGAAACACCCTACAACATCGAAACTATCGACCCCATCGGTCTTATCCGTTGCTTCTCTAAATTCATCTTCCCCTCGAACCCTTTTCAACTTCCCGCGACCGTTTTAAGCTTCCACCCCTGGTCCTGAGAAATAGCCGAGACATCGCGAGACACCGATCTCGCGGCCGATCTCGTTCCCTTGGAAGGAGAACGCGGCACGGTAGGAGTGGTGTGGGTGGAACGAGCCGAAGAAGACGTAGGAAGCATAAACGGCGGAGGAAAGGAAAGGAGGCGGCTGCGGAGGCGGCGACGACGGCGTCGGCGGCGACGAGGATGACGACGACGACGACGGTGGCGGCGGCGGGGAGACGCGTAGCTCACCTGGCATACCAGCAGAGTATCGCGACACATTTTGATCGAATTCTTCTCGAGGTCGAGGAATGCCGGTATCTCCGGTAGATATTATTACATATTTAGGTGGAACGGTGCGCTCCCGGAGGTAATACACTTAGACGTATTCTCTCTCGGTGCGCGTTGCCGCTGATGCCGGTGTTAGTGACGGTGTTACGTAGGTATTGGTGCCGGTGGATAGGGTGACGACGATGGTGGTGGTGGCTGGCGGTGCAACGGGGGATATGTATCTAGCTTTACTCGCGCACACCGCTCTATAACCGTGCCTCTGCTCCGACCTCGAAGGATCGCAGTTCTGCGCGATATCCTGCATATCTCGGCATACCGTCCTCGTCGTTTCCGACATTGTTCCCCGGCCCCGGCCCCGACCCCGGTGTCCCGGCTCCAGCTCTCGATCCACCGGCGAATAATCCTACTCGTTCGACGTCTACCGGGCCCGGCTTCTCAGCTGGATTCCACTCGATTCTGGTACCGTGCTTGCAGCCCCGAGAACCCGCCACTGTCCATAATAATTGAACGGTTTTTCGGACCATCCTACATAGGTTCTACGTCGGCGAGCGTCGGAGCTTCCGATTGCGTTCACAGGGTGCAATTTACGATTAGGAAATCTTTTGTATCGTAACTCTTGAGTTTTTCATTAGCTCTTTGTTTATTTAGTTAACGCTAAACCTGCCACGGTTGAATGATCGGTAAATGAGAAAGAAAAAGCTGTAAAACGTAGAATAATAACTGGAGACATTGAGAAAATGATTATACGTATATTGGTAGAAGAAAGGTAAAAAAACAGTGATTCGAATCATGGTGGGTTTAGTGTTAATAGGTTTTTCATTGGCTCATTGTTTATTTAGTTAACGCTAAACCTACCATGGTCAATTGACTGGTAAATGAGAAAGAATCAAAAACTGTAAAGCATTGAGAAAATGATTATACGTATATTGGAAGAAAAAAAGTCGAAAACAATGATTCGAATCATGGTGGGTTTAATATTAACCCTTTGCACTCGACGATTTTTTGGCTAAAGAAGAATAGGAATTTACAGATTTTCTGATATAAAACGGATATTATTTTTTTCAGTGGTAAATAAAGAATCGTGTAATAATTAACACGTAGAATTATTTGATTTCGATATCTCGCATATCGTTATATTATTTTAAGTTTCCTATATTAATCAATATGGGTCTTCGAAATTTCATGGTGACTGACAGTCGCCATTCGAGTGCAAAGGGTTAATAGGTTTTTCATTGGTTCCTTATTTATTTAGTTAACACTAAACCTACCACGGCCAATTGACCGATAAATGAGAAAGAAGCAAAAGCTGTAAAAAGTAGAATAATAACTGGAGACATTGAGAAAATGATTATACATATATTGGAAGAAAAAAGATTGAAAAACAGTGATTCGAATAATGTTGAGTTTAGTGATAACAAGTTTTTCATTGGCTCCTTGTTTATTTAATTAGAGCAGTGTTTACACTAAACCTACCGCGGTCGAATGATCGGTAAATAAGAAAGAATCAAAAGCCGTAAAACGTAGAATAATAACTGGAGACATTGTGAAAATGATTATACGTATATTGGAAGAAAAAAGGTTGAAAAACAGTGATTCGAATCATGGTGGGTTTAATGTTAATAGGGAAACAAGATAAGGGAACGAATTTGAACGTATTTTGTTTCAATAAGTTTGTATAGGTAATTGGTCGTATGTTTGTATGATTTTCTTGTTTTGTGTTTCAATTTTTTTCTCCTGTTTCAGGCAGAATGAATAATGGTACGAAGAGTGAATGGAAAGGGAATACAATGATCGATAGAATATGAAAATAATTAAATGAAAGTGTGAAGTGACAAATAGAGTACTACCTAATTGAAAAAGAGAGACTTTTGGAAATGAATTCGTCAGATATGAAGGTTTCTCAAACACTCGTCTTGTAAAAATGAGGTATAGTACTAAATATAAGAAATCAAACATTTCAATAGCATTAAAAATGCAGGTGAATTCTTTTATATAGCTCCCGTTTATTTTACTATAATACTGAATAAAACTGAATTCGACGTTAAATTAAAATTGAATTATTTAACAAATATTACACGGAGCATTTAATTTGTAAACGTAAAGAGATTCTAAAGGTAAAAATTTAAAGCAGTTCCATCGGTGAAAAGGTTCTCTTATTCTTCGTATATTCGACACGAGCATTTAACGTGATTATAGAATAACCTATGGGAACGCATACATTTAAAATGTAGGTAATAAACCGAAATCGTTAATAGCGATAGCAGTCTTTGATTCCCTCGTTTATTCGATATTGGCAGATAATTATAGAGGCATCATAGAAGTATATGTATACGTTCGAAATTACTGCTTTATTTAATATATCGGCTGAATCCAATGAACGTAATTAATAACAACGATCTCGTGGATCCAGATATTAGTAATTAAAACGAAACGAGAATCTACGTATTTATCAGCTTTCATAATGCCAAGTGGAGTACATTGAAATAATTATGCAGAAATGCAGGCAGCTAAAACGATTATGATATCTTCCATTCATCTTATTAACCGTAATTATTCATTATGAATAAAATAAACCAGAGGGTTAAATAAATCCCTTATTGTTACTGTAACTTTTCTTCTTCATAATTACTCAACTTGGAAATATAATAGTATCTTTAACAAATTTAGAAATTTATTTTAATTAACCCATTTGCATCTTCACTGTAAAGAGCATCTTTCAAGCTTTTGATTGTAATTAAGCGTAACAAACAAACTATTGTTGATATTTAATCCAAAAATTATACGTACTCTAAAATAAAATCATTTTGTATGACGATATAACATAAATATTTATTTTTGTACGTAGTTGCANTTCTTTATTTTCAGTTTTCACAAATCGGTATATTAATAGTTATAATAGTTATATATTGGATTATTCCGCTTAATGATGCAAATGGGTTAAAGAAGATAATGAAGAATCCTTTTGAGCATTTTAAAAGTAAAACTATTAAATTAACCAGATGATTGACTACTGATTTTTTATTTTTCTATTCTTTATTTTCAGTTTTCACAAATCGGTATATTAATAGTTATAATAGTTATATATTGGATTATTCCGCTTAATGATGCAAATGGGTTAAAGAAGATAATGAAGAATCCTTTTGAGCATTTTAAAAGTAAAACTATTAAATTAACCAGATGATTGACTACTGATTTTTTATTTTTCTATTCTTTATTTTCAGTTTTCACAAATCGGTATATTAATAGTTATAATAGTTATATATAGGATTATTCCGCTTAATGATGTAAATGGGTTAAAGAAGATAACGAAGAATTCTCTTGAACATTTTAACAGTAAAACTATTAAATTAGCCAGATGATTGACTGTACATTTTTATTTTTCTATTCTTTATTTTCAGTTTTGACAAATCGGTATATTAATAGTTATAATAGTTATATATAGGATTATTCCGCTTAGTGATGCAAATGAGTTAAAGAAGATAACGAAGAATCCTCTTGAGCATTTTAACAGTAAAACTATTAAATTAACCAGATGATTGACTGTACATTTTTATTTTTCTATTCTTTATTTTCAGTTTTGACAAATCGGTTGTTCCAGCATCAAGGACAGGTGTCTTTCTTCAGTTTTCATTCCTGCTTCTTCGTTTTTACCTTACCACGCTTCGTGTCATTTTTCCCCGAGAATCGCGGTTTCCGCGAGATATTTTCACCGACATTCATAGCCGGTCGATCGTATTATATCGTAACTGCGGCAGACCGGTTGGCAGCTTGACAGCTCAGAAAACAATGGTGCATCGACGCAATTTTATCGATGTACGATCGGCCGAGCAAGTCGATACTCAAGTTGATAAATATCAACTACTTTCCTTCGGCGCATTTCACAATGGACGTCCATCCGAAGTTTTCTACCAGCATCGTTACTATTCGTACAGACGTACCGCTCGATTTCACCTCCGTTGCGAACTTTTAATATCACTCCCGAGCTTACAAAGATCCTTTGACGCTGAATTTCTGTTCGTGTCAACGAAAACTCCCGGATCTTGACAAACTTGTGAATCTTTCCACGGGGTAAGAGTGAAAACATCACGTTCTCGAGTTTCTATGTTGCTCTTTGAGATATCGTCTTTTCATCTGTGTCTTCGCTACACGAGCAAAAATTCGTTTTAATACGTTCGTTAGGATAAGCTTATTTGTTGGAAAATCGTTTCGTGATTAATCGTGATTAATTCCAATTGTAAACAATTTCGTGTGTAATTTCATATCGACCAAAATTATCGTATTATAAAACTACTCACGTTGCAATTACATCTACTTAACCCTTTGCTTGCCTCGTTCGTCATGTGTAATTATAGAACGAATTTCGTGGACAATTTCTGCATCGCGTATACTGTATACTAAACATGCGAAAAATTAATTTTGATTCACAACTTTCATACAGATATCTCTTGCATTTGTCGCAAATTTTTTAACATTGTCAAACGAATCGAAATTATCTATTCGCGACGACTTTTATTTGAATATAAACGTAATTATGCATATTTATTTTCATCTTACTACCACGATTGTTATTATTATTTGCATTAATATATTTAAAGTTGACGAGCTAATGGAACATTCTAAGATACATACGTAGTTTATCTTTGCTGAAGTATCTAGGCGATTCACTGCTTTTATACAGATATCTCTTGCATTTCTCGCAAATTTTTGAACATTGATAAAAGAATCGAAATAATCTATTCGTGATATTTTATTTTTGCAGCGACTAAAAACGTGCAGCTATTTAGACAAAATTAACGTCGACTTTTATTTGAATATAAACGTAATTATACATATTTATTTTCATCCTGCAATCATGATTATTATTATTATTTGCATTAATATATTTAAAGTTCACAAACTAACGAAATATATTAAAACACAGATCTTTCATTCACATATCTTTTGCATTAAATGCAAATTTTTTAACATTGCTAAAGGAATCGAAATTATCTATTCGTGACGACTTTTATTTGAATATAAACATAATTATGCATATTTATTTTCATTCTACTACCACGATTATTGTTAATATATTTAAATTTAACGAGCTAACGAAAAATACCAAGACTCACACGTAGTTTATGTTTACAGAAGAATCTACACGATTCACACCTTTCATACTGATATCTCTTACATTTCTCGCAAATTTTTTAACACTGCCAAATGAATCAAAATAATCTATTCGTGATATTTTAATTTTGCAACTATTAAAAGCGTACAGCTATTTAGACAGAATTAACGTCGACTTTTATTCGAATATAAACATAATTATGCATATTTATATTCATTCTACTACCACGATTATTATTATTATCTCCATTAATACATTTAACGGAATGTTTTATTGAATATATTAAAATATTAATATTTTAAAATGTTTTATTGAATATATTAACCGGAATCAACGTCGTTTTTTACTCAAAAACAAACATAATTATATATTATGTTTATTTTAAAAATACCAAGACTCACACGTAGTTTATCTTTACAGAAGTACCTAGACGGGCAAAGGATTGAATCGGCTTCTACATTCAAGTGTCCATTCCCTTACACTCTACTTACCCAGAAAACCCGTTACTCATAACTTCGAAGAAAGCACGAGAAACTTTGTACGAGATGTAAAAAGGTGGAGAGGGGAAAAAAAAGAACGTCCCAAGGGAAAGTTGTTTCGGGAGCGTGCATAATGTACGAGGATACGGAAGATGCTTCTGACATCGACGAAGATTTCTTCAACGCGTTAGCGCTGCTACATTCAACGGAGGACGACAGCGCGGAGAAACTTCGCAAAATGCTCGATACGTCCATCGAGAAGAGGTATGGCTTTGACAAAACTTTGATGGCCAGGATGCCGAAGAAATTTTTACAGAGCTCGAAAACCCGTGGCAAATCGCTCGCGAGCGAGAAATCGGAAACGTCTCTACGCAAGAAGAGCATCGGCACGAAGAAAACCGGAAGCGTGTTACTTTCCGTGAATAACGCGGAGAACGATTGGAAACCGATGAGAATATTTAACGCAAATGTCGAAGACTGCAGCGAGAAGGGAGACATACCGAGGATATCCATTCCGGATGAAGGGTCTGGCGATGGACTTCTCTGCAAGGTCTCTTTGTGATATTTTTAGGAATTTCATTCACTCTGGAAAATTTTATTAAGATTTACCTTTAACGTGTATTCTAATTTTTATGTTAGAATATTATTGTGATATTTTTATGAATTTCATTCACTCTGGGAAATTTTATTAAGATTTACCTTTAACGTGTATTCTAATTTTTATGTTAGAATATTATTGAAATTTTATTTTATTTTGATATTTTTATGAATTTCTTTTACTCTGGGAAATTTTTTTAATATTTACCTTTAACGTGTATTCTAATTTTTATGTTAGAATATTATTGAAATTTTATTTTATTTTGATATTTTTATGAATTTCTTTTACTCTGGGAAATTTTTTTAATATTTACCTTTAACGTGTATTCTAATTTTTATGTTAGAATATTATTGAAATTTTATTTTAATTTAGAGAAATAGAATTCTTTTTTTCTGTGAAGTTTTTATGAATTTCATTCACTCTGGGAAACTTTATTAATATTAACTTCTAACGTGTATTCTAATTTTTATGATAGAATATTATTGAAATTTTATTTTATTTTATTTTAATTTAGAAAAATAGAATTCTTATTTCTTTGTGATATTTTTATGAATTTCATTCACTGTGGGAAATTTTATTTTATTTTATTTTAGAAAAATAGAATTCTTATTTTTTTGTGATATTTTTCTGAATTTCATTCGCTCTGGGAAATTTTATTAATATTAACTTTTAACGTGTATTCTAATTTTTATGTTAGAATATTATTGAAATTTTATTTTATTTTGTAATGTTTTTATGAATTTCATTCGCTCTGGGAGATTTTATTAATATTAACTTTTAACGTATATTCTAATTGTTGTTAGAATATTATTGAAATTTTATTTTAGCGTTATACATGTAGCATAGTTAGTGTAAGTATTTAATACCATTGTTAATAGTATTATTGTTACACTATTATACAATTATTAGAATTATTACACGAATCTTAATATTCCGTTCATAATTTGTAAATCTTTATATAATAACATTTATTATATCGCATCAACTATTTCAGTAAATTTATGAAATATTTATCACAACTCAATACTAGTTCACATATTGTAATTTTGAATTTAACTTAGAATAACTTGAATCTAATACACTGAATTTAATTTCGCGGAATAAAAGGTCTGTAACGGGGCAAAGCTAGGACCACTGATACTGCTGGAGTGTCAAGAATGTCAGGAAGTCTATCATCCCCTATGCCATCAACCCCCTGTGGTCGACATCGACGTCTACGATCCCAGAATCGTGTGGCGGTGTAGAAAATGCATGGACACCTCTTCCGTAAACTCTGTCACTGCGTTGGATGAAAAGAAAGTGAAAAGATCTCGTTCACCCAACGACGACAGCAAAACCAAAGAAGCTTCCACGAAGGTGAACAAACCAGGAAAATTAAACGGAAATCTAAAAAATGAAACTAATATCACTGATCAAACTTCGTCCGGTAAATATATATCATTCTTATCTATTCTCATTGCAAAATTTCATTTGTATTTATGTGTAGAATAAATGAAAGATATTTGTAATTATAGATATCTCTCAAAACGATGATTCCGTCGATGAGGACACATCAAGCACGAAAAGCTCTTTGCATTTGAACCAGAAGACCACGAAGACCGCATCGTCGAGTCAATTAAGAAAACGAATTGGTTCCAAGCTTTCAGTTACTCGTCCTATAGTAAAATGACATTCGTTATTAATTGAGTATTAATAAATAATTATTGAACCAAACTTACAGCTTTTCATTGCAATTCAGAAATTTAGTTTCTCATCGTGAGTTTATTTTTTTTTTAGATCTTGATGGAATGAATAAATCAGAAATTAGACTATCATTATCATCTGTATTCGGTTTCTACGATTAATCCAAATTCTAAATGAACTTTATCGCATAAAATTCTGCAAGGTAACTGTAAATATTCAGAGATATCGATACATAATCAAACTGCATGTAACCACTGCGATATATTAACACTTTGACAGCCACGCCGGAATCATATGTTTTGCCCAGGACGCCGCGGAATTATTTTTATTATTCAAAGCATATAATGACAAAATAATAACGAATCGATGTTAGAAGGCTATATTTTTAACAAATGGAACGTTTCTCTTACTGGTAGTCACGGGTGACCACTGTGGCGCCTTAGTAACGGTTCGACGAAGATTACGGCACGAATTGCAAAAAAAAAGAAGGGCGAGCGTACCTGGAACGAAAATTTTGCAGGGAATGTTAGAAAAAAAATTCCAAACTATTTGGGTGAAAAATTGCTAAAAATAAGACCAAGA
>NIJG01000216.1:192463-216415 GCA_002201625.1 Euglossa dilemma
GTTCTAATAAAAAATTTTAATCGTTCGATAGGGCACATTTTATTTCAATGTATCTTCTATACATCGGTCATATTCAAATACGCTAACTCTCGATTTTCATTTAGCTTTTTACAATTGTAAAAAGTTGAAAGGCTCCGGTCACCCATGACCACCATGGCGTCACGGGAGAAACCGTTGCCGGTCATATATGACCAACATGGCAGTCAAAGTATTAATTAATAATTCAATTTAATTTAAATGATTGCAAAAATGATTAATCGTTAATTTATGCACGAAAGAAACGAGAAGAGGAGAAGGAAACAGGGAAGGCAGAGCAAAGAATAAAATATTCGAAGAAGCAAGTACATGCACGGTACGCTTTATTAGTTAATTACTTATTACATGTACAATGGAAAACGCATCTTTGAAACGTCTATCATCTCTCTCTCAAACAAATCCACGCTATTTCACATTTCACTCCCGCGAAACAACACTCGAATCACAGCACAGAGCGCTTTACTTAATCCGATTACAGATGTTACCCGTAAACGCTACACCAACTCAGTCAAACGAACGCATCCTTCGAACGTGAAACGAGAAGAAGGGAAAAAAGTAAAAAAATAAATGGAACACGAGGAAAGACACACGTTTTGATCGCCTCACTCTCTCGTTCAACCCTCTATTTTGGTAATTTACAACATGTATCTATCATTGTCGCACGGTTCGTTCCGTTTGCGGTGTTCGTTCCTCGTATTAAGGTCAACGGAGTTCAATTACCTTCGGCAGCCATGCCGAAGTTTTAGTCAGACTTGATGCTCGATCACTTTCGCTCTAATTGATCGTGCGTACGAGAGAAGATCGAGCGTCCACGCGAGGCGCCAGAAAATTACAGACAGCCGCGAGCACACCTTGTTCCGTGACGAATCGTAAACCCGTTTTCTTTTTTTAATCTTATCGTTCGATTAATTCGTCATTCGATATTAACCCCTGTACAGAGTCTTTCTTGCATCGCGTGATCCAATCGTGCTTGTTTTTATTTTTAGATCTTCTACTGTGCATTTTATTGCTTATCGAACATAAGATTATCAAGCTTGTTCGTTTAATTTCAAAATACCTGAACGCAGTTTTTCATAAATTCTTTTTCGTTAAGCTAATAAGCGAAAATACAGTAAGAGGATTAAATTCTTTGAATCGTATGGATCCATGATGTAATTATTTTCGAACGACTAATTGAAAACTGATTTATAATTTTCGGAACGTATTATTTTTTGATATAATAAATAGAGTATAATTCGAAGACGTAAAAGAACGCAATGTGTTTTTATTTGAAATTATAGCTGAGATATCAAAGTTAATTACTCTTGCCTTTGTTTTAGTTTAGCTATATTTTTAATATCATATTTCGCTTCGAATAATAATTTACAATATTCGCTTCATGGACTTTGATTCAATAAAATAATCCTTTGCACTGGATACCATTTTCTAGTGCATTTTGAATAAAACTTGACGATACGACTTAACTTTTCGTGTATTAAATTATTGCCATTCTTGATATTATCGATACGTATTGTCTTACTATCGTTGAACTCTATAACGTCGTAAAAAAAAAATGTATATTCTATTATAAAATTTAAAGTCCTCTTAGTTGCAATTATAAAACGTTATGATATAATAATATCGGTAGGATAAAATCTGTAAAAATAGTATATGAAGAAATTTTGCAAAGTTTTCAAAGATATCAGCATGGTTCTTCAGTGCAAAGAATTAATTGATTATTAAAACTGATCGTAAGTCACGAAACTCTGCAAGATGTCTCATTCGCGAGACCCAGTGCTCGAAACAAGAGCGAATTCTGTGATAATACATAAACAGACTTGCGACTGAAAACGAGTATTAGCGTTAAAATAAGAGCAGATCTCGAGAAAAATATAAATAACCGCTATTCCTCCGCTACTTTAGCTTAATTAGGTACTCTATAGAAGACAGTGCGTATACTTTGCGAGCGTCTATACAAACACAAAAGCGTTATAAATACAGCGATTTGTGCCGATTATCACAGAATTGTCGATCGCCTAAATAATCCGCGTATCGAGGAAAGAAAGCTGTTGAAACATTTCAACGCATCGCCGATTAAAACAATGATTTATAGCGTATTAAAAAAAAAAAAAGGAAACACTATGTATAAATTTCTTTTTGAATTTTCCACTTGCAATTTTTCGTCTCGATAATAACCGCAGACCAAAGCATTTCTTTAAATCTTCTATATTTCAACCAAACGGGTCGAATTCGTTGATATTTCCTAGAAACGATTGATTCCTAGAAACCGAAGTTACGAGAGCCTTTTTTTTATCGAATTGATATGTCCTCGTTAACATTGTTATTGCTAATTAAAATCCTCGATCGAGCCTACGAAGCTTTTCTGACACACGAAATTCCTAAATCTCTCGCGGAATTCATCGGGAAAGAAATATATATATATACACGTGCCTTACTTGCAAACGACTATACGTAAAATCTCAACTCGTAACTAAAAAATCTCTTTACTCTAACGGAAGAAAGAAAAAAAAAAAAAAGGAAAATTAATAATTCGAGTATCTTACGAGGAAATACTTTAATTAACTTCATCGTTAGCCTCACCTGCTAATTCTCCGTTTAATTACTCTGTGAGAGCGCGAAACGTATTCTCGTAATAAAAGTTCCGCAAACTTTCTCCATTGTGATTTCGACAAATTCGATCTTTTAAAGACGAGACTTTAAATACGCGCTATAACTCGCGTTGTCGGGTTGTAAAAAGCACCTTTCGAAAGTACTAATGTGCGTGCATGCAACGATTTAGAGATATTAAATGAATAGTATGTATGTATATATTTATATATATATATCTCTAAAATTTGTTCCAGCATTTTTCATCCCTCTTCAACCCTCGCAAGAGGGTATTCCAGTCTAGAAGACAATTTTTTCAACTGATTTTTAGTACATACGAAAGAAATATGATTTTTCAACGCATCTCGTACAATTATTCTTGGCTTTATGCAAGACTGGGGTCATTTGGACAAATGGCAGCACAGATTGAACATCTTGTGGCGCAAATGAAGTGTTTCAGCATCTTTTCTTAATCTAATGCAAGTGTGAATATCGTCTGAACTAGGACAGGTAACAAAATGGCAAATTTTTCAATATCTCTTTTCCTTGCTGATCTCTAAAAAGAAAATTTCTTTTCAGTTCAAACGACAGCCACGTGTTACATTATGTACGTGCAAAAGCGCAAGATAATTGGCCTGTTAGTTCTCAAGGAAAAACTCGTTTAAGATTCTCCACGTTGGTAATAATAATGTGCGTGACATAATTTCGGCAATTTTTGTAGGAACACATTTTTCGAGCCACGAGAAAATGCAAACGTCCAAAAATCGAAACTGCGTACCTCCTAGATTAGAACACCCTCTTAATCTTATCGAATGATCGATCTTCGTTCACTGTCCCATCTTTAATCCCAGTATTAATCGCGATAAAAAGATTTTCTCTTGCTTTTATCTCCGTTATTCTTCGACTATGCTCGTGTCTGTATATCTGTGGGATCGTGTGTGTGTGTGTGTGTGTGCATTTGCTCTATGTACACGTACGTAAAGGGGAGCAAAGTGCGAGTGTGGCGATTTTAATATATAATCGTTATAATTATAGTGGTGGTATCACTCTCTGCTCCAGAACCCGCTTTGAACTACTTTACATAATAAACCTCTTGTCCGAACGGCGCAAGGAGACGTTCAACCTAATTCATGACAGTGCCATCGTGCCAAGTGGCTGACATCAATTAAATAAAGATTCTGACACATGTCAAGGTTGCTGCAAGTTGCACCTCGTCAACGCATCGTGTCGCTCTGGCATCGACGACGGCGATGATGCTACTTTACATAAACCGTGTTAGGTTTCTTCGTCCCTTGACCGCGAGCGACTGCTCTTTAAAGAATCGTGCTCTGTTTATGTAACGGTAACAGTTATGTACAAGCTTTCTATAAAATCATACACCGAGATAAATCACCGCGGAGATAATACAATGCTATATCTGCGATGTGTGTATCAATTTTCAATGTATACCCGTGAACCCTGGCGTACAAAGTGTTTCGGGACGAGGGTAAAAGATTCTGAAGAATTGTTCGAGGGATTATCTTGTGCGAAAAATACTGTATCGATATAGGTTTACACGACGATCATTTTCTCTTCATAATTAGTCGAACGATAGAAATTCGATATAATTAGTTTTTTTGAGCTGAGCGATTTACCCTTGAAGAATAGTACTGCAATTTTCTGGACATGAAAAATTGTAAAATCTCTTTCTAATATAATATAATGTAATGTAATATAATATAATGTGATATAATATAATATAATATAATTCAAGATGTTTAGTATTGTAAAAAGATTGATATTAGATAAGTTTTAAATTGTCCTTCGTTACTCTGTTACTCATAATTATGACATATATTATGCTTATATAGTTAAATATCAGAGTTTATAATGTTATCACAAAATCGTTCGAATAATTATATAAAACGGTTTTATCGCAATTGTAATAAAATCAGCAATTTTATTATAATAACATTCGAATCGTGGTCCTTAAGCTTGAATATAAACGTTGCGCGGGCAATTTAATAAATTACTGCATCGGATGATAATTACATTTACTGGGTGTTTACGCGTTTATTTACGGTAACGATGAATTTTTAAACCATAATTAAATCTATATCGATACTTGTGCATAATCTCTCAAACAAAAGATCTAAAATTATTACACCTCTTTCGAAACGTTCTGTATAGCGTAAAATAAACTACCCTTGCGTCTATCTTATAAAGATAATGTAGTAATATATAGCAGTGTATGTTTCACCTATGTGCATTGTGTGGCAGATGGCTACAGATATAGAAACTCGTTTAATTTTGAGATATTTAAAGAAAGTAAAATAAGAAACGATACCACCATTAACGTGGCCGGTACCGTCGTGAGTATCAGAAATAAGTGATTCATTAAAGATATTCCGTAGTTAGATTTAAACCTATGGGCCATCGATGACACGATGCCAATACGATTGATACATGCATAGTATCTTTAATACATCACTTGGCACGGATTTTAATGTCTGGTACCGATAAATTAATTCGCAATGATTCGCAATTATTTCTATATGGCGATTACAAACGAGTACAAACGCTTGCTTTTGTATTACAATGGGAACCATCAAGATATGTTGCTTGAATGATTGTACGCGACTTACATTCCTTTCGTGTGCTTTTAAACACTTGACAAACTGAATCGCCTATAATTTAACAGATAGCTCTATATATTTCAACAGAGGGATTGTTGCGCAATCGTTTAGTATAAACGTATATAGAAACACATTTGATGGTCATGTGTTGTCAACGGAACGCTAAAAAGAATGTCAGAAAACGAAGTTTCTTGTACGAAAATATACCGGATAAATATATTTCTGGCTATTTGCGTTTCAAATAAAGTTCTCGAGGAACGCGGTGACGATATTATTCATCCAGTGTCCTCGTAATATTATGCGTAGTGTTCGGGATTTATAAAACTGATTCCAGTAACTATAATTAGTGTGCTTTATCACAAATGTTATTTATTTTTTTTTTTTTGTTTTTTTTTCTTATTTAATGCTCTCTGTGAAATATTAACACGAGGCTCTTGCTTATAAAATTTGGTACAAACAGTTATTCGAATTAACTTCGTCAATTTGTTCCGTGATTTTTGGACGTAATTGTTCATGCTTTGGTCGGGAATATATCGTACAAGATAATCATTGATTTCACTTTCTGTTTGCATATTCTCGTCTATCTTCGTCGTTATTACTTAAATGCCAATTGTGTTGCACTTAAAGATCGTATGCTAAGTATATGAATATAGGCAATAATCCTTACATTAATCCTTCGTAACATAATATTGCTATAATCCATATTACGTGAGTATCGTGTAACTTATTCCTTTTTGGTTATTACATGCTTCCTTGCATTTTCACATAACGTACGATTCGTGTATTATTTAAACACGATAAAATATATTAATGGTATTACAGCTGTACAATGATGAACAATATTTCTACTGTATCTTAAATTAAGATTACATACACTTATTTCATGAACGTACCCTCATTGAAGACGAAAGACACGTTAATGTAAATGCATCCTACATGCTAACAATGCGTCAAACACTCGTGACGTAATAATCATGACGTTTTAAAACGAATAAAAACAGAAGAAAAATGACTAGAATTAATTATCGACTAGAATTCTTACTTTGTAAAGAACTTCTAAAGAAGCGGTTTAAAAATCAGAATAAATTAGCTCATGCGGTTATTTTATACTAATACAAATTTCTTTTTCCACTGAATCGACTCGTAGAAATTAAAATATGAAATTTCGTTAGTCTGGACTTATAATATTATACATATATTGTTTGTATGTAGGATACATATATGTCTCGTATCACTACAAGTTTTCACTACCTAAAAGGCCATTAAAGATTTTTCTCATTGCCTGGGAAGATACCAGTGCCATACTTTGGAAGCGCTAGATTTTTTTTCAACTTTTTTTTCCTTTTAACTTTTTTACCTTCAATTGTGCTTTTTCATATGGAAAAGATTGGAAGGTGTACTTATAAATTTTAATTTACAAGATAAAATAATTTTTATACGTTAATAAGAAAAGAAGAGTCTAAATTACTACAAGTGCAATACAAATTTTACATTTGTAATACTTTATCCTAAAATAAGAGAATTTTTGAATATTTGATTTTATTAAACTTTTGATTTCATTTAGTATATAGCTATTTTATTAAGAAGTATTTACCAATATTTATCAGTGGATACTCAGCTATGTATAATATAATATTATATACTTTTTCACTTTTGGCAATAGCACTTCCAGACAGTGGCAGTAGGCACTTTGATGACAATAATAAGATAATAATGAGTATAAAATATTACAAGTTAATCCACCTTTAAGGCAGGTAAACCATTCCCAACAACCAGTTGCTCCTTGGGAAAGTCTAGAATTACGGTTACATGAAAACCCATATTTGCAGAGGCAATCACATATTCGCATAAGGAAAACCAACTAAATGCTGTTAGGAAAAAGATTGTAATAAGTCTCACATAGTGTGACTTTAAATGTAAATCAAATTTAAGTTTATATGTATGAATCATTTATAACTTATTCACATTTTCATACACATTTGTTTAAAAAGAAATAAAAATTGTATAAACACTTACACTTAAATTTTATATGCGATATCAGTAATTATGAACTATTAAATTTTATTAAAATATGTGAATTTTCTTACCCAGATCGTGACATAGTAACCTGTGCTTTAGGAAGAAAATAATAAGACCAACAGTACTAACAAGACTGGTTATAAAAAGTGCCTGTTTGTACTGAAGACTTCGTGCATTTGGTGTTATGAGACGACCCAATCTCACTTTTGTCAACATGTATGTTAGGGAACTAATCATAAAGGCAATGAAGATTTTTTCATGCACAGCTGAAAAATAATATTTAATCAATTTATAATTATAAATTTTCTACTGTAAATTATTAAATAATTATATTATGTTATTCTTCATAAATTAATGTGTTCTGTAATGTATTTTGTTTCTACTTACAATAATTTTCTCTGTTAGAGATGTACGTAACACCACATAGAGCTGCTACTTCTGCAATGCTTAACCAATAACATAGATTTAAAAGTCTACATCCCATAATTTTGGAAGGTATATCTTCAATTGCTTTAACTATTTTATAATAATATGAATGATATACACTAGCAATTATTAGTCTAGGACCTATATGTAGCGCTATACTTATGCGCCACAAATATCTTTGAGGAGATATACCAGTAACAGCTGAGATTGATGGAAGTACATTATAAACCTAGAATTAAAAAGATCTAAAATTAATATGTTTAATATATAACTCAACTTAATCATGATTTAAAAGGAAATAGTTGCATAAGATCCATACCCTGCAGTGTGTTTCATGAATATCGTCTTGTTGGAAGATATAAGCTGTAACAAAACAGACTAAAAGTGTCACAAGAGGTAACGATACTGTTGCTAAGCACAACTTTCTAAACGATATTGCCATATATATAGAACTTTTATTATTTCCCACATTATTTAATTCCATAGTGAAATTATTTAATACTTTGGCATTTAAGCACAAAATAAAAGGAGAGTATGAAAAGATGTAAGATCCAAATCAGTCTACATTAGGACCATGTCTCCTTTCAATTGTTATTCGAAATTTATAAACATTTCTTAATCCTCATAATATGCCTGAAATAGAAAATAAAATTTTATGTTAATAAAATAAGGTATCATTGAAGAATAAACTGAAATATAATTAGTTTTTTAAATATGTTCACATGCAATGTAACATATATGTTATCACAGTGATAAAATTACATACTACTTCACATATGATTACAGGTAAAACTAATACACCAAATACAACTTTATATTGTCCACAATAAAATTGACATGCAAGCACATTATTTATATATTTATTTCGCTTTTTATTAAATAATTAAGTCAAATATGTTACAATAAGCAATTTATGAAATAAAACAGAAATAAATTTAAAATATGATGAAAACTGTAACATGTTTGATATTTGCTTTTAAATTTTACATATGGAATAATAAAATATTTAGTCAAATGCTCTATTTTCGGGATTGATTTTGCAGATAACCTACTTTTTCTATTTATAGCAAACAAAAGGCACTGTCATGGGTAACGCGAAGTTCGTGACATTTGCCTGGAGGCGATTTATTATGACACTTAATACCTCTGCATGGAATCCGCAATAATAATTAAATTTCATTTATCTAAGAAACAACTCGATGCGAAAACTTCCTTAATTCATTAAAAAGCCACCAGTGAATGTTTTTCTTTCTTTTATTCTTTCTTTTTCGTGAGGATATATATGAAATTACTTCACTCAAGTGGTTATATCTACATAGCAATGCATCAAATACGCATTTAACAATGACATTGTTATTTTATTTAGCAAGCAGTTAAGATCTTATTTCAACATTCATAAATTTTTGTTCAGAAATTGGGGTACGTATTCTAGCCAATATATAAAAGATAAACAGCAGATATAATGTGTGAAGGATTAAATAACATTTTAATACTGTAATTATGTATGTCGGAACTTTCATGATGTGTTATGCTTTCAAATCAATAATTTATCGAAGTCAATATTCTGTCAAGAGCAATTTGTTCATTCATGTTCATTTATGATCTTCATGCAGAAAATCGGGAGAATTTACCTTGTTCCTTGTGTACAAACGTGTCGTCTGCTAGTCTGTGAATTTCTGTTTGAAGGAATGCCATCTGTGATTTAATATTTCTGGAGTACTTCAAGCTAGCGCCAATTTTAAATCATTTCATTAATCATAAAAAATGAAATTTTATTTATACAAAAGTATTATACTAAAAGAACAAATTTCAGAATTGTAGGGATTGAACTTCAAAAATTATAAAATAATTTACAACTTTATTAGAAATATTATTATAATTAAAAATTTAATGTGCTCGTTCTTTTTCGTGTTGTTCTTCCTCCATTTCGTATTCAATTTCAACTTTCGGACGGACCTTCTTTCGTGATTTTCTTTTCTTGTCAATTGGTTTACTACTCTTTTTACTTGCAACAGGTGCTATATCCTAAAATAACAATGATTTTTAATGAAATGCTATTATAGATAGAAAGAAATATGAATTACTGTAATATTTTTTACTTCAATATCGCTCGTTTCAGATGCGAAATCGTCAGATAATTCAACTTCTTCTTTTTGTCCTGAATCGCTATCTTCATCCTAATAAAATAGATTGATTAATATATATGAATATGTAATAACAAAAATCTGTAATTCATATTTAAATGAAGCATAAATTACCATTGACAGTTCTTCAACATCAAAGTCATCTTCCTCATCTTCCTCATCAGTTTCTGCTTCTATAAAATGTGGCTCATTTGTTTCCCTTTCTCTCTCATCTGCTTCTAATTCTAACTCCACTTCTTTTTCAATCTCTTGCTCCTTTTCTTCTTCTACTTCGTCCTCAGCTTCACTTTCACCTTCAACTTCAACAGCTTCTACAGCTTTATCAAATACTTTTTGTGGGAAATTATAAATATCATTGTACTGAAAAAGAAAAATATTATTTTTTTTAAATGATCAAACAAAGTATTGACACTTACATATAATTATAATGAGAAAAATACATACCATGCCCTGTTTTAACCTTTCCATAAGTTGCTTTTCTATTACATTTTCTAATTTAGCAGCTACAAGAGCTTTTTCTTCTCTACGCCTCTCTCTTCTTTCAATTTTTCTTTGGATTGGTACAATTTCTTTCTGCCTTCTTAACCTTAATTTTCTCATACGAATGAGATATTGCGTAACTTTTATAAATCTTTGTTTACATTTTGCTTTTATAAAACCAGGCCAGTACAATAAATTTGTATTAATTTGTTCTATTGCTTTCTCAAAATTTCTTGACAGCTTTACCTTCTCCCAAGCATTTTTTGGAAAATGTATTCTGTAAAAGGTACAATACATATATTACAATATTAGGTAAGCTTATAAAAAAATATAACCCCTTAATTAAAATTTTACCTTTCTGCTGTTCTCATGTATAAGTAAATAATACCATTTTCTTCCCTAATTGTTGCATATTGACTATTCGCAAGTGGGCAAGATGCTCTACTACATAAGCCTGTAAGATTATATTCATTGCGGCAAAATCTCTGTGATTTGGTACTGCAAAGATAAAATGTAAATTAAAATTATAACATATAAATCTATAATTATATTTTCTCTTATTATACATACTTTACTTTGAAAGAACAAAAAGACTTATTAATAATACTCCAAACGACCTAAAATAAGATAATATTA
The DNA here is from genome assembly GCA_002201625.1 of Euglossa dilemma. Classification (NCBI taxonomy): domain Eukaryota; kingdom Metazoa; phylum Arthropoda; class Insecta; order Hymenoptera; family Apidae; genus Euglossa; species Euglossa dilemma. The sequence goes on from NIJG01000216.1 coordinate 203,406, forward strand.
CATGAGGTATTTGTAACTAATGCAAGCAATTTGTAATAATACACTCACGTCGTCGTGTTGCATTTTCTGCTTTTATTGTGTTAAGTTTTATGAAAAAATGTTACAATAGTCATTGAAATATTTACAAATTAACAAACTAAACTTATAAAGTATATACACGTGGGTCGAAAGATTCTCGAACGCCACAGGTTATATCTAGTTTACTTTATACAGTTCACGAATAGATAGCGCTACTGGGCTCTCCATATACTTATATCAAATGTATAATTAGAATCAGCCATTTTTTAGTTCAAATTGTGGTGGGACGACAATGAAATGATAATAGCAGGTTACAATTAAAGTTAAAAGAAATTATAAAATTATAAATAAGGTATGAGGCAAAATATCTTATAATTTGAGGTGTGTAAAATTTTATATTTCTATAATATCTGTTTAATCTTATGTAGATTTCTATCATATAAATGAAAAAAGAACAATTGATTGCAAAGTGAGTCGAATAGAAATTTAAAAGTACATTATCCTTTCGGGTATTCTAATAAAGAAATATTTAATTAGATATAGTTTTATGACTTAAACGATGTATAATTAAATATGTATGTTATAATAATATAATTAAATAAAATTACTGTTGTTATAGATTAATACTGTAACAAACTATATATGCACGTATGTAAGCTCTATTTGGTAATCAAATTAATTTCATAAAATTATTATCTTCAACAAATATATTTACCGGTAATCGTTAATGTAGAAATTTTTATATTTTTTAAGATAATAGGACTCGAAATTTAATTATTAATCATCTATCGGTATAGAAATTGATTTCGAAGTTTCTTAATACATTACAATTTGTAGTCTGATCATTGTAAAAGGGCGTTACCTTCTGTAGGCAACATATTACTTTTATTTTGTAAATTAATATGCAATATCAAAATGCATAGATCGAGAAAATTATTTATAAATTTAGATCGTATCATACTCACTTAATTTTTATCATAATTTCGTAGTATGTTACAAGTCAATATTTCTCTAGTCCAACGTGTTTTACCGGCAGACAAAGATAGAAACTTTTTAAATTTATACGTTAAATTGCCGCCTTTCGGAACACCAGAAACTACGCTAATGAATAGAATATCCGCTTGTCGACCGAAATACTTGAATAATCAAATGACTTTTATGTACCAGCGGAATACTTTGAAGGGGTTGGAAGTAACCCTCTGCAAACTAATCACTGGATAATGGACAAATTTATATTCGTGCGTCTACCCGTCGACCCTTGATGCTGGTAAAATGTCATCCCGTGTACAACTATGTACTTTGAGCCATTCGTGGTCCTATCTACGGCCCAGTCAAGTTTCTTAATTAAGCTTCCGTTTCTTTAAGCTACTTTGTTAAGTTTACAATCGTTCAGTTCGTCGCGGGGCAACGAAAGTTCAAAGAATTTGCGGAATTTTAGCCAAATACTGTAAGTAAATCTAATATAAAAATTCTTTTTACTTTATTTTTTATTTCTAAAATATTAAACGTTATTTTTAATTTCACTATGTAAAATATTATTTTAAGAATATATTTATATATTCATATGAATTATAAACATTATTATATATGCATATAGACTGATTAGTAGAATTAAATTTTTATTTTTAATATAATTTCTGATTTCAGATAAAGAATAATATAATTTATTATATTTGATACTTTATTTTCTTCAAATATAAAATTTAATTGGGAAACGTTTAATAAAAGGTAAATATATGTACAAATACTTTTTGTAGTTATTGCAAGCCATTTTTATTATTATTCCATTATTATTTCATATTATTATTTTTATTATCATTCTTTTTCTGTTCAAAACAGGATAAAATTCTCATGAATCTTCCACGCATGAAGCTCAAAGAAGATTACCGGCGTCGTCAAGCTCAAATGGTAACAATTACCATTTGTAAAATAAAAATATAATACTGGTTAGTGGTAAAGGTGAATGTCGTTAAAAGCAGCGATCTTGCATTAGACAGAGAAAGAATAGATAGATGTATATTCGAAGCCCAGAGGCGTTTGCATGTTACTGGCTCCATGTCCGAGAGAGCATGCTTCCGCCTGATCGCCCACATACATTTTCGTTAAAACGCGTGTTCCGTTCGTTTCATTAATTTTAATGCCCGCCGAGCATTCTGTTCATTTCTGCGCAACATATGAATATGGGATTCGCCTATATTCCTCTCTCTCGCTCTCTCTATCAGAGAATAGCACACAGAGTACACACACGGAATTCTCTAGTGTGTACAGGAGAATCTATAGGGTGTTTCAGAAGTGTTGGCCAATCAAGTAGGCGGTGATAAGGAAAACACGAAAAAATATATTTTATTTAACAAACAAAATACTTCATTTTGCTTTTATTTTTTAGGAACAGAATTTAAAATATACTGAGCTTGGACAATCAGTGATGAGGAATAATTTATAAATTGCATTTATGGAGTTTCAGTGAAATTTTTATTAAAAAATTGTATATTGATTAATTTAGAGATTATGTTATTTTATTCTGTTATTTGAATTAGTAGCAATAGTTAATATTATTAGTCAGATTTCAGTGTTTTATTATTTATATTTATATTTATTTGTTTTATTTATTATTGTTGATATATTAATTAGAATATTAAAAATTATATTTTTGTAGCTTGTATTTTAAATTATTTTAAGTCACTGTTAAAATATTAGTGCAAAATTGATACAGCCTAGTTTCCATATTGTACAATATACAATTTTCTACTAAAAACTTCATAAAAACTACATGGTAGCAGATTCGCATAAGTAGAATAGTACATGTTAAGCTTATAAATAAATATCTTAATTCAGCATCTTCATAGCTCTGTTGCTAAAGCTTGCTCATCTACTATTTGAATAAATAAATGTAATATAAATTTTTAACCAAAAGAGAATATTAAGAACTTAGTGTTATATATTATGCAGTATACTACAAGGTCCGTCATTAGAAGTCATAAATCATAAAATTACAAATCTCAAAAGACTGTTTACTTATGAGAACCAAACTTACATGGTATTCTTGTTAGTACTAGTTTCGTAAACAAAAAAATCTCAACTTATATTTCCCCAAATCTTAAGTCGATGAAACGATTAGAGAAAAAGAATATCTCTGCTATCCTCTGCTCTATTGACCCGCACTTCTGTAACATCCAGTACACACATGAGCCTGTTCACTTGTATGCGTGTGCCTGTGTGGGCCACACACGTACACACGCACAAACATGGAGTGGTTCGGTTTTCCACGCCGGTGTCGGCTACGTATGAGAGAGCAGCGAGCTCGCTCATGCGAACACGGCCCCGGGTTGGTTGATATTAATTAATAATCAGAAACAGATGCGGCCTCAGCCCGCTCCCGGTTCCGTGCGAGGCGGCTTCGAAACGATAATTATTTAAGTCTCTCTCCTCGCCTCCATCGGCCCACCGCTGCCACCCCCGACCTCCACCCTTCGCCTCGTGCACACTCCCACAGTCAGCCACCCGGGCTCGTCTTCTTCCTCTTCCGTTCCTCATCCTCCATGGAAGTTGCAGCTCGAGCGCGGCTTCTCCAGCGAGCCCAGCGCGGCGTGCTAATTAAAGAGCATTCGCCTACGAATTTTACGCGGCTCTCGGTTCGTTATGCACGGCCCGTTTGTCCCGGCACCCTTTTCCGCAGCCTCCGTTAACCCCGGCCCCCCGGCAATACCCCGGAGACCTTGTGCCACATTTTATTTTCGATTCGCTTCCGTTCGCGACCGATCGCGGTTCTCCTGAGGCGGATTCGCGGATGAAGGGAACGACGGTTGGTTGGAAGTAAGGGGGTGAGCTCTTGGAGAGCGAAGGAATAGGAAAATGAGGGATCGGCTGGGGGATGAAAAAAGGAAGGAGAAGATGGAAGAGTCGAGGGATGACAGAGAGAAGATACGAGGAAGCTGGGTAGAAGGACTGGTAGATAGAGGAGCAAGATGAGGGATGAGGGATGTGGAAGGTTACCGAAGAAGCAAACGTTCGTTGTGTGAGAGAATGGAGTTAGAGAGAGAGAGAGAGATCGGCGAATGGTTCGCAATGCGTGGAACGATGGAGGAGAGGATAGGGCTGGGAACGACCGGGAGAAAAATGGATGCCGGATGAACAACGAACCGCGTCTCGTCTCGCGAGATCACGCTGGTTACGAATTACGAGGATTTGGAGCAGAACGACACGCGTTAAAATACGTCGAACTGTATCGGGATGGATGTGTAGGAATTATTACGTTGGGAACTGATTGAAGTCTCTTTTCCATTGGTTCCTTTCTTTCGAGGTGGTGGAGGGCTTAAGGGGTTTTAAGTATCCTCGAGGTGATAGGCGGTTCGAGGATGATCGGGATGCTGGAGGTGGTATGTGGGCGAGGGATATAGAGGTGGTGCTTGGTGCTTTTTGGGTGATGGATTTGCTGGATGACGAGGGTAATTGATGATGGTAGTGGCAAATGAGGTTTGGATGAAATCGAATATTATAGGTGTAGGTACTACTAATGTTAATCGTGAAAACGTTTTTCTTTTTTCTTTTCATTTTACTTGTGATTCGTGGAATGCCTTCTGCTGTTAATGTTTTATAATCTTATTTTATAGTCTTTTATATTATTCTATAGTCTTGTTAATATAAGAATACAAAAATTAATTGTAACTGATATCGTGATATTTATATATATGTTTATATATAATTCATGTAATACCTTCTGCTATTAATGTTTAGTCTTATTAATATAAGAACACAAAATACTATTGGTTCTGCAGGTAGTTTTTAATATGCAAAAAGTTGTCTTGTGTAATATTAAAATTATACACAGTATACCTACATTCACGTTTCTCAATAACCAGATCATAATTAGGAAACTCATTTAAAACATAAATATAAGTATCATAAAAGTGATATTGCGATATTTATATTTATGTTTATATATAATTCATGTAATGTCTTCTGCTATTAATTTTTAGCCTTATTAATATAAGAACACAAAATACTAATGGTTCAGCAGGTAATTTTTAATTTGCAAGTAGTTGTCTTGAGTAATATTAAAATTATACACAGTATATCTACATTAGCGTTTCCCCATAACCAGATCATAATTAGGGAACTCATATAAAACATAAATATAATTTATGGAATGTCTTCTGCTATTAATGTTTATTGTTATTAATATAAGAACACAAAAATTAATTGTTCTGCAGATAGTTTTTAATATGCAAATAGTTAAAATATTAAATATTAAAATTATACATAGTATAACTACAATAGCGTTTCTCCATAACCAGATATTAATTAGGGAACTCATATAAAACATAAATATAATTCATGGAATGCCTTCTGCTATTAATGTTTAATGTTATTAATATAAGAATACCAAATACCAAATGGTTCTGCAGATAGTTTCTAATATGCAAGTAGTTATCTTGAGTAATATTAAAATTATACACATCATACCTACATTCACGTTTCCCCATATTAGTAAACTTATAATTAGTAAACTCATATAAAAAGCAAATATAAATATCACAAAAAGTGTATTCACCAGTATCAATTACCACAGGAAATAAACCGCTCATTAACATTCTAGGTTTCAGTTTTACAAAACGGAATGCATCGGGGAACATCCTGCTGTCACCTAGGATTCTTCTTCAAAAACCAAACTACTCGCAGGCATTTATATCCACGATACTTGGTCCCGCGAGGAGCCTCGAAACAAGGTACCATGTATCTTCTTCCACTCCACACATCCGTGTTTCCCCGCAACGTTCCCGTAACCAGCAAATTCATACGAAACTTACCGACAGAAGCAGAGAAATCGCCGGAAGTTTTTCACGAGCGCGCCAGAAGGAAAATAAGGAGAGAATCGGGAGAGCTGGAGGAACGAGGACGAAGAGGACTGGAGTAGGAAAGGGATGGCGTTCAGCCAGCAACGCTCCCAGTGTCTGCCTTAATATCCGCCACTAACATTATTTCATAAAAGTATTACTATAAATCCAAACTCGCGTTATTTAAGCACCGTGCCTCCTGCGAGGGCTGCTTTCTCTGCTGGCCTCTCGCTTCCACCGCCATCGTCGTCGTCGTAGTCGTCGTCTCCGGCAACGGGAGCCCAACCCCCTTCGTTCTCCTTTCTCCTTACATTATACCGGGCGGAGGCAACTTTTGCCACCCTCTTTTCCCTCCGTCACATTAGAGATATATTATGCAGATAGTGGAGGCGCCAACCGGGGAGAAACGCGAAAGGAACTGCGGAAATTTAAAACTTTATTTACCCTACGCTGAACGATTTCGCCGCTCTCCTCTCCTCTCTTCGTCCACACTTCTTTCTGTCGTTTTTCTTTTCTCATTCTCGATGGTATGTTCATCTTTTCTGTTTTTTCTTTTCCCTTGTTTTTGCCGAAGACTCCTCGCAGTCGGTTTTCGGTTTGGGTTCCGCTTTGCTATTTGAAAGTTCACGATTCATGAACCTTGTGTGCCTTTGTTAGTTTCGCGATATGGAAAGGAACTTACAGTACAGTTACAGTTTTGAGTTTGGTTTTAGTTTGTTTATCATTGTGTTCTGATTTCTTAACTATTCTGTTTCTCATTTTTGTTACTCTTATAGCAATTGTTACAAATCGTTTTCCGCGATCTGGAAAGAAAGTTACAGTACAGTTACAGTTTTAATTTTGGTTTCAGTTTGTTTATCATTGTGTTCTGATTTCTTAACTATTCTGTTTCTAATTTTTGTTACTCTTATAGTAATTGATACAAATCGTTTTCCGCGATCTGGAAAGAAAGTTACAGTACAGTTACAGTTTTGAGTTTGGTTTTAGATTGTTTATCGTTGTGTTTTGATTTCTTAACTATTCTGTTTCTCATTTTTGTTACTCTTATAGTAATTGTTACAAATCGTTTTCTGCGATCTGGAAATAAAGTTAAAGTACAGTTAAAGTTTTGACTTTGGTTTTAGTTTGTTTATCATTGTGTTCTGATTTCTTAACTATTCTGTTTCTCATTTTTGTTACTCTTATAGTAATTGTTACAAATCGTTTTCCGCGATCTGGAAAGAAAGTCAGAGTACAGTTACAGTTTTGAGTTTGGTTTCAGTTTGTTTATTATTGTATTCTGATTTCTTAACTATTCTGTTTCTCATTTTTGTTACTCTTATACTAATCGTAAGAAATTGTTTTCGTTAGTATTGCCATGTAACCGTATATTTTGTGTGACACTGGCAGGAATCGCAGCAATCTATTGACCGATAACAGAATCAGGAATGTTAAGAGAGAATTTGTCGGGAATTCGAGGGAACCATTTCCGGTTCCGGCTGTTTGAACGTATTCTACGACGAGGACCGGTACTTACACCCTCGAACGAAGGCGACACTTGGTCGTGATTGCGAGCGACGGAGGGTGAAAAAACTCCGCCGCCCCCCTTTTTACACTTTTTGCTACTCTTGTAGGCGACGGCTAGGCAGAAGACGCGCGAAAGGAAGGAGAAAGGAGAAAGGTGGGACGGGCTTCTAGGCGTAAACCGACGGTCCGCTGATTAGTCGCGAGATTTCGCCCGTTTTCTTCCTTTTCACCGTTCGCCCCTGACGAACGTCCTTGTTTCACGAGAGGCGATAGAAATTCCTCGAGAAAGGACGAACGAAATAGAATAAAAATTTCGTTCCACGATCGCCTACCTTTTATTCCCTGCCAGAGTTTATTTCACGCTGTAAATGAAACATTCTCTTGGCTGGTTTCATTCGATTTTATTCTTACGTAAATTGGAATAGGTTTGACTTATTTGAGTTTTCGATATTTCAGTTTTAACACGTTAACTGCCAGACGCATTTTCGATGGTTTGTCCAACTTTTCATTATGCGATTTATATTATGTTAAAATATTATTTTCAGTAGATAAAATGAATTATAAAATCATGATTGAAGCAATTTTCGTGGCGGGGGTCACCAGTGACTCCGTGGCGCTGGAATGCAATTAAATTATATGTATTGTCATTTGTTTAAATTATATATATTTCCATCGATCTGGACGCGCCGGTCACCGGTAGCCCCCATGGCAGCCAACGTGTTAACATGTAAGCGGTACCTCGCTTCGATATTAGGGAGGAAGGATTCCTGATGATGGTTTCGATTGATCGACTCATCGATAGGTCGCTTGTTTGATAGATGACAAAGCGCAGTGAAAATTCGGTTCATTATCACTACGTTTGGCTCGATAATTTTTACTGTAATCCCTGAAAATGAATTGTTTCGTTTATATCTTGTTTTAAGTGTATTAACACGTTCACTGCCAGACGCATTTTCGATGGTTTGCCCAAGGCGCCAATTTTTCATTATGCGATGCATATTATGCTGAAATATTATTTGCAGTAGATAAAATGAGTTATAAAATCATGATTGTAGCAGTTTTCGTGGCGGAGTCATCAGTGACCCCGTGGCGCTGGAATGCAATTAAATTATAAGTATTATCATTTGTTTAAATTATATATATTTCCATCAATCTGGACGCGCCGGTCACCGGTGGCCCCCACGGCAGTCAACGAGTTAATAACTGTATATTTAACCACTTGTGCTGAAAAGACGTGTCACGCACGTCGTAATGCGTTTGGCACAGAATCGTCAACGACGTGATATGTACGTCGTCATGCAATTGTTACAGAAACAAAAACGACGTGCGTGGCACGTCAGGTGGGATTGTTGCTCTATGTTCCCTTCAAAACACTATGAAAACTTCAAGATCGACAATATATTAGTTTAGAAAATATAAATCTTCTTTCTCTGAGGCATCAAACACTGTGTGACGTCTCTCCGTGAGTTACACTGGGCAGTTCTGATACACGCGTCGGTGAATTTTTTGCCAGCGCAAGTGGTTAAGGGTAGATAATCGTGTTTCATTGTATTCCTAATTTTTGTATATACATGTGGGTATAAGATGACACGTATAATAATTTATGTAATGGAAGGTTGCAATTTTTACTGCAAAATATCTTTTCTATCGAATGTGTGCCAACACTGGAATCAAACTCTGCTTATCTCACTTTAAAGTCTCTAGATCGAGTATCTTTCATTCATTCATCTACCTTTCGATTTCATTGTATTCCTAACTTTTGTACATACCTGTGGGTATAAGATGACACGTATAATAATTTATATAATGGAAGGTTGCAATTTTTACTACAAAATATCTTATCTAGCGAATGTGTGCCAATACTGGAATCAAACTCTGCTTACCTCACCTTAAAGTCTCTAGATCGAGTATCTTTCATTCATTCATCTATTTTTCGATTTCATTGTATTCCTAACTTTTGTACATACCTGTGGGTATAAGATGACACGTATAATAATTTATATAATGGAAGGTTGCAATTTTTACTGCAAAATATCTTATCTAGCGAATGTGTGCCAACACTGGAATCAAACTCTGCTTAACTCACCTTAAAATCTCTAGATCGTGAATCTTTCATTCATTCATCTATCTTTCGATTTAATTGTATTCCTAACTTTTGTACATACCTGTGAGTATAAGATGACACGTATAATAATTTATATAATGGAAGGTTGCAATTTTTACTGCAAAATATCTTATCTAGCGAATGTGTGCCAACACTGGAATCAAACTCTGCTCACCTCACCTTAAAGTCTCTAGATCGTGCATCTTTCATTCATTCATCTATCTTTCGATTTCATTGTATTCCTAACGTTTGTACATACCTGTGAGTATAAGATGACACGTAGAATAATTTATATAATGGAAGGTTGCAATTTTTACTGCAAAACATATCTTATGTAGCGAATGTGTGCCAACAATGGAATCAAACTCTGCTTATCTCACCTTAAAGTTTCTAGATCGAGTATCTTTCATTTATTCATCTATCTTTCGATTCACAAACGTTCTCCACTCGCGTCACATAAATCCCACTACTCTCGTAACACTTCCATTTTCCTAATCGAATCACAAACGAACCTTGAAACGTAGCTTCTTGCGACTACTCCCGATTTAACAATTCCTCGGGTTAGAAGGATCAGAATCCACGGCTACTCGTGGAACAATCTAATTCGGCTCGTCGGAAGATCACGTTCCATGGTCGGCTGTAAAAGTCAATTCGCCCCTGAATATCGGCCCACTTTGAATACAAGGGCGCGCGTGTGCACGTATTTTCACAAGGCACGTTCCCGAAGGCTCTCTCTGTCGTCGGTTGCTCGCTCATTAATTTTTCACGCTCGTCCCAGGTCTCATCCTCGTTGCTGTGCGCTCGCGAGCGCACGCGTTAGGACTTGTTCGGACCTTGAGCGCCCAACGAGGCGAACTCGCGCGAACGGGAATCGCTCGCTCGCACGAGCAACCCCATAAATATTGTAGCGACGCGAGCCGCGGGAGGGTTTTCTGACTCGTTGGCGCTAATACGAGCACCACTCCCGCCGCCTCTGAAGCTCCGAGGGCTTTTTTCGCGTCTGAAAAATACGCGAATACCGGCAGGCCCCCGAGGGTGTGCGCAAAACGAATTAAACGAAACCTTTGTGTGCCGCTACTTTGACACCTTCTTTCCAGGTCCAGGCTCCGGCAAGCTTTGCAAGCACACGCCTTACGTCCACGCCGTTTAACTTCCCTGGTAATTCGCTCGCGTATATTAATGCTGTCCATAGGCGGGCTGTTTTACGTGCTTTTGTACCCCTTCCACGTGTCGTCGTTCTACGAAGAAGCGAGGTTGAAGATAGGTTCAGGTTCTACGCTCTAACGTCACTATCTTCTTTGTCTACTTTGGTCGTTAAGGCGAAGGTGATACGAAGAGATGGGGACGAGCATTTTATTATAACGCTAGGCGTGAAAATAGAACGGTATTAGTTTACTTTTCTATCGCATTATGTACTTGGAAAATATATATATATATGTATACATATGCGTCTTAGTAATAGTTAGTAATTGTTACTTCTGATGAATCATTGTATCAAACATTGCATCAAACTCTGTATTAATTATCGGTTTTTAGTTGTTAAGTTGAAGCAAGAAATCCTAATTTTTTGTGACTTCTTTTGTCATAAGTGAAGAAAATTCTAGATGGTTACTTAGGTGTTGTATTTTTGGAATGAGATGCGAGGATTAATCGTAGGTTTTTAGCTGTTAAATCGAAGCAAGGAATCCTAATTCTATGTAAGTACTTTTGTCATAAGTAAAGAAAATTCTGGAAGGTTACTTAGATGTTGTATTTTTTGAATGAGATGCGAGGATTAATCGTAGGTTTTTAGCTGTTAAATCGAAGCAAGGAATCCTAATTCTCTGTGACTTCTTTTGTCATAGGTAAAGAAAATTCTGGAAGGTTACTTAGATGTTGTATTTTTTGAATAAGATGCGAGGATTAATCGTAGGTTTTTAGCTGTTAAATCGAAGCAAGGAATTCTAATTCTGTATACGTTCTTTTGTCATAAGTAAAGAAAATCCTAGATGGTTACTTAGATGTTGTATTTTTGGAATCAGATGCGAGGATCAATCGTAGGTTTATATCTGTTAAGTCGAAGCAAGGAATCCAAATTCTCTGTGACTTCTTTTGTCATAAGTAAAGAAAAGCTTAGAAGGTTACTTAGATGTTGTATTTTTGGAATGAGATGCGAGGTTCTATGAAGAAGACAAGAGAATATTAAGAGTTAAGAGTTAAGAGTTAATGAGAAGGTTAATTCGATCAAATTCAAGTTATAGACCAAGCCATTCTATGCTTTTTAAGCATTTTGTGTTTCACGAAGAGTAATAACAGGAATTATANAAATCATATTTATACAACAAAACTACTTCTAACTCTTCTTTTGTACTTCCATTAAACGGAGTAGAGTGAAGAAAAAGGAAACGAAACGTTGGAAAAAGATGAAAGCACTTGGCTTGACATTAAAATTCACGTGGGTCCGATCTAGGTCCATTCTTTTGAAGATATTTCACGTTGAAACGTCTGTGGCGAGCATATTCCCACTGGTACCAGCTTTCTCCCTTAGCCCCTCATGTATTTGGTTTTCTGACCATCGACACAGTTCAGATTTATCGAAATCTTTTGACACAAAATCGTTGGAACGAATAATTTTAGTATTAGATGCAGTGTTTCTTCTTTTTGATAGATTCATGATAAAGTAGCTACAGCCTTATATTGAAGATTCATTGTCTTTTCTTAATGTAATACTTATTTCCTATGCAGCTGATAGTTATATATCTTCAGATGCAGATTTCTCAAACTTTTATTGAAGAATATATCAAGTATAATGTAACAGAATTTATTTTGATTGTCAATTCTGTTAGATTCTTGGGAATTTACTATCATTACTTCTACTGAGACTTGGAAATACAATTTGTTATTAGATGTAAAAATTTTCATTTGTCTTTCATCTTACTTAAGATCTGTTACTTTAATTTAATTTCTTGGGAATCATTAGGACAGATCATTAAGTTACCACTTATTTGCACATATAGTAAGATATATAGTAATATATAAATAATCTAATTATTTAAATTATTTTATTTTCTTGTAGCCGTCTTCAACAAGGGTCAGACAGTGAGACGTCTAAGAAAACATAATTTATATAATTTTGAATTAATTCATTGGGATTAATTCATATCAATTCTTGGAGTATATAATAATATAATTTATGAATACAAAATCTGGTGAGTATATAATTAAATAGATATATGTTTCATTTTATTTTTACTGTTATATTGTAACTGCATTATACTGTAATTATTTTATCTATGTTTTCAAGGAGCATATAAGAAGAGCCAGAGAATACGTGATAGATAAGAAGTCGAAGGCCACAATTTCAATAAATTTTACCTGCATTTAATTTGATACATCAATCACTTAACCCTTCGACTGCCACGTCGAAATCATATGTTTTGCCCAGGACGCCACGGTATTATTTTTATTATTCAAAGCATATAATGGCAAAATAATAACGAATCGATGTTAGAAGGCAATATTTTTATCAAATGAAGCGTTTCTCTTACTGGTGGTCACGGGTGACCACC
>NIJG01000216.1:231311-253762 GCA_002201625.1 Euglossa dilemma
AAATTATTACAGTAGAAATTATCATCAAGTAGAATGTTACTCTGTTAATTTTATTTCAAATAGAATATCTCACAGTGTTATCTTTTATTAAAAATTAATACAGTAGAAATTATCATCAAGTAGAATGTTACTCTGTTAATTTTGTTTCAAATAGAATGTCTCACAGTATTGTCTTCAATAAGAAATTATTATACTAGAAATTATCATGAACCAAAATGTTCATCTGTTAAAAGAATTTAAAAATGTCCATGATAATCTCATATAATTATATCTTTAATACAAGCTACAAAAGTGTGTCAAATTGAACTTCTTACCAATAATATGAATTGATTACAATCACTAAAAATTCTCAAAGCAACATGCATTTTTTTGCTACAAAATAAGAAGCCATCGCAAGATACAGGAATAATAGTTAACAAAGAAGAAGTTTATCTACGTCGTATCAACTCGTCACCACCACCATGGTCAAAAGCTGTTATCGAAACGCGGTATCTGATCTTCTCCGATCAACCTTGCTCCCAATATTTGAGGGAATCGAAATTATCGGTGGGACCTCGCAGAGATAAAGTCGTACAGCAGTAGCTGGCAGCGTGGATCTGTTTAACAGTCATGGGGTTCGTCCATATGTGCCCTAGGACTTCACCAAGGAGGATTGTCATCAGGGAGATCCGTTATCTTGGTGGCACGCGTTTCTACGCGGAGACTCTTGCTACTTCCCCTCTCTCTCTCTTCTCTCTCTTCCGTTCGCATGTGGCCCTCTCTCTTCCTTCATGGCCTGTTCGTGTGATAATAGAGATGTCATTCTGTCTGTGCTTTGACAACCCCATAACACGAGCGTTAGCACGGCTCGTCTGAAACCACCGTGTTCCCTGGGGATCTTCGAAAACTGTCGCTGTACGCCGCGGTTTCGCGCTTCGCCCTTTTAGCCTCTGTGCTACTCTCGTTACAGTCACACGATGAGATTCCGTTTGTAACAGAGAGGAATTGCTTCGTGCAGTACCGTGTAGGTGTTTGTAATTGGTTCTTTGCCTCTTTTACGGTATGAAACTGACTACGTTCGTGAAAAGCGATGTATGTGAAACTAAATTGCTAGGTAGAGTTACAGAGCATAATAAAGTGTTAGTTCTAGCAAGTTTTGAAAAGCAAGTTTCGAAGGTTTAATTTATCGAAATAAATTCATAAGGGTATTAAAGGTGTTTATATAGATAGAAATAATTAATAGATGAGAGGTATGGTATTTTTGGAAAGGAATATATGTTTTTAAGGGAGATAAACACACTGAGATGAAATTCACGATTGATGTATGATATATTTACTATTTTTGAGAAAGTGTGTATTGTTGTTAATAATAATATTAGCTTTGCACTCAAGTAATATTTTGAAGGTTTGATTTATTGAAATAAAATCATAAAGGTATTAAAGGTGTTTATATTGATACAGATAATTAAATTAGATAAAAGGTATTTTGAAAAGGTATATTTGTTTTTAAAGGAGATAGTCACACTGAGATGAAATTCACGATTGATCTATGATATATTTACTATTTTTGAGAAAGTGTGTATTGTTGTTAATAATATTATTAGCTTTGCTCTCAGTTAAAATTTTGAAGGTTTAATTTATCGAAATAAAATCATAAAGGTACTAAAAGTGTTTATATTGATTCAGATAATTAAATTAGATGAAAGATATGGTATTTATGGGAAAGTATATATTTTTTTTAAGGGAGATAAACACACTGAGATGAAATTCACGATTGTTCTATGATATATTTACTATTTTTGAGAAGGTGTGTATTGTTGTTAATAATATTATTAGTTTTGCACTCAAGAGTAGTATCGAAATCTTGAATAATATTTTGAAGGTTTAATTTATTGAAATAATATCATAAAGGTGACTTAGAACTATCTTTAAATTTATCCAAACGTTAAAAATTCGCGAATTTATTCATTATGCATACACTATACTATTTTTATATGGATATATTCATATCTATGTTCATTTAGTAACAAAATATTAACCATAAACTTCCTGAAAATCTTAAAATCTTATTTAAAAAATAACACAGAGAAATTATTCTCTATATTATCCAAAAGCAATTTCTAAGGAAATTCTTAAATATGTCTACATCTAGGTTTTCATCCTAAATTTTCTACACAAAATTGTTTATCCCTAAACTTGTCTAGACTCATATCTGTCTATCTAATTTTTTATTGTAACTCTCTTTTAAGAAATCAAAAATCTATCCTATATTCAAAAGCAATTTATCAGAGAATTCTTTAATATGTCTACATCTAGGTTCTCATCCTAAATTTTCTACACAAAATTGTTTATCCTTAAACTTGTCTACACTCATATCTGTTTATGAAATTATTTTTCATAACTCTTTTGTAAGAAATTAAAAATCTTCCCTATATTCAAAAGCCATTTGTCAGAAAATTCTTAAATATGTCTACATCTAGGTTTTCATCCTAAATTTTCTACACAAAATTGTTTATCCCTAAACTTGTCTAGATTCAAATCTGCGTATCTAATTTTTTATTCTAACTCTTTTGTAAGAAATAAAAAATCTATCCTATATTCAAAAGCAATTTGTGAGAGAATTTTTTAAATTTCGTTCACACTCTGTCTTATCAGTTTTCCACCATAAAAGATCCGCACGAAATTCAAACGATTTTTGCTATTTCAAATCACCAGGTCGCAGGACGTCGGCTATAACACAGGATCATTTGTGCGAGTTAATGCGATGATCGGAATGACCGACACGCGCAGCCAAGTATTTAAGATGTCAGGATAAGGGAGTCACGTGCCGGCAGGATCCATGGGATATTTATTGAGAGCTCTCTCTCTCTTTCGCCCTCCGTCGCCTCGGCGATGTATTGCTTTTTAAAGGACTTTAAAAGCCGCCTTATCGGATCCTCGACACTCGACGATGAATCGTCACACGATGGCAACTCGTGTTACTCGCTTTCGGCCATTTTTCCTCTTTGTTGCTCGGCGTTCCGTCAAAATCGAGTACCCTTGTTCCGCTATTCGTCTTTACTATTCTCTAACATTAATTCTCCTCTATATTCCAGCTACGAGCTTCCAAAAATTCTCCTCTACATCTAAATCTCCGAAACGTATCCTGATAATTTTATAAAAACAACTCACAATGATATAAAAAAAAATAACTCAAGACATAAAGAACACAAAACAACGCAATCAAGTAACTCAAGATATAAATAACACAAAACAACGCAACCAAGAAGAAAGAAACTCGTCGAAGAATTCCATACAGCTGAACACGAAATGCAACTAATCAACGCCATAAAATTTCACCGATATCTCTGTCAATATCCAGACACCAGGCGAAACACAATTTGAACTGGCGATATTTCAAAAAATTCCCGCACGAATACACGGTGTTCGGTGTTCGCATTCCCGACGTGCCACGACACACACACACGCGTGCTACACACGTACACAGGCGAACGACGATATTACAAAATTATCGGTACGTCAATGTTATCGGTGCTAGGCCTGCAGAGCGGAGCACGTAGATACACGAAGCGATATGCTCGGCTGGTATAATAGAGCCGATCGGTCGGGGCCCCTACGTGAAATGCAAGTTCCCCATAGAATAGATTTCCCTCGTGCAGGTCTCCGGTGTCCGAGATAATGCGATAACCAGGTTTACTACACGACTACCGCCGCCGTGCGTATTCGCCGATCGATCGATTGATGCCGTTGCTCGTTGCAAATAAATCGTCGCTCTGGCAAAAACTCAGCCGATCCGATCACGCGCGGCCAATTTCAGCGGGATACCTCGATCCAATTGAAAGTGAAAATGTCCCCGTCGCTTTGGAATTTGATTAATTCGCGAATTTCTTTCGATTAAGCGAGAGACATAGGCTGGAAGTGGTCGTAGATAAAATCTGATAAATCCGTGCAACGAAAGTCTGTCTAAATGGGAAATTGTTGTTTAAATAGAGCTTGAATGACGCTTTTTGGTAATATATATGATAAAGTTGTCTGGGCAGTAGCAATTACTTGTTTCGAATATTTTGTTTTATCTGTTTTTGAGAAACTATAANTACCTCGATCCAATTGAAAGTGAAAATGTCCCCGTCGCTTTGGAATTTGATTAATTCGCGAATTTCTTTCGATTAAGCGAGAGACATAGGCTGGAGGTGGTCGTAGATAAAATCTGATAAATCCGTGCAACGAAAGTCTGTCTAAATGGGAAATTGTTGTTTAAATAGAGCTTGAATGACGCTTTTTGGTAATATATATGATAAAGTTGTCTGGGCAGTAGCAATTACTTGTTTCGAATATTTTGTTTTATCTGTTTTTGAGAAACTATAACTCCTTTTGATAAAATTTATTCTGACTTTTATGCAGATAGAAATGTAATTATATCTGGTTATTTGACTTCGTTGTACAATTATATTGTAATTGTTATTATTCTAGTAAGATATATTTAATTATTTACTTTAGATCAGTTGCTCTAGTAAAAACAGTGTATTTAAATCTACCATAGTCTAAATCACTGTTTTCCAAACTTTCATTAAAAATTCATTGAAAGAATAGTTATTTTCTTGATGTGTTTTGTTATTCTATTTTTTAAAGCTTCTATTTCTTAACGTGGTTTTTGGTCATAGCACTCCAAGTCAAATTTTGGATATATTAGATGCACATGCACAGATTTTCACATATTTTTTTCTCGGCTCTGTCAGTTATTTTCGCGAAATGCATATTTGAGTTCTTAGGCCAATTTGATGATTTACGCAGAACGCATATATGCGGCGGTAGTCCGCAAAGTGTTAAAATTAACGAAAATGTTGACAAAAGAACGAATTTTAATTTTTATATGTTATTTTTACCTAAAATAAAATGATAGCCGAAAAGTTGGTTTCGCAGCCTAGAACGCTGACACTTTTCGAGTGAAACAGAAGAAGCGTAAAACTGCCAAACGGTTAAGTCCCTTAAGCGTGCCCTCAGGAATGGAACTAACAATTAACAAAAGCAATTCCTCGGTTAACACTAGGTTTACGGACTTATTTGCATACTTATTTTTACAGGCATCCAATAAATTTACCGGTAAAGGAAACCACGTATTTTCTTTAAAAAACAAACGATGAGTTTAATTGGAAAATACTCGCAATATTAAAAGATTTCATATAGGTTAATTAAATCTGTTAATATCTTATAATTGAAGTAACCCACCCGCCAAATTGACGGCTACCGTAAACCTAGTGCTAATAACGACCCGAAAAGTCGACTTCGCAGCGTAGAACGCTGATGCTTTTCGAGTGAAACAGAAGCGTAAAACCGCTTCTTGACACTCAAACGGTTAAGTCCCTTAAGCGTGCCCTCGGGAATGGAACTAACAATTAGCAAAAGCGATTCCTCGGTTAATAACGTCCCGATTGCCGGTCCCGTAGGCATGCGAACGTGGCTTTTTCATCGGCACACGTTCCTGAGAACGTTTGACTTCGCGGCTGATTGCAGGGTGAATTTCTCGTGAGTTTTTTGCATTATCGCGGAAAAATAAGTGAGGTGGAAAAATTGATAAAAGAATGAATCTTAATTTTTAAATGTTATTTTTACCTAAAATAAAATGGTAGTTGAGAAGTCGGTTTCGTAGCCTAAAGCGCTTACACTTTTGGAGTGAAACAGAAGAAACGAAAAATCGCTCCTTGGCACTGAAACGGTTAAGTCCCTTAAGCGTGCCCTCGGGAATGGAACTAACAATTAACAAAAGCGATTCCTCGGTTAATAACGACCCGAAAAGTCGGCTTAGTTACCTAGAACGCTGACACTTTTCGTGTGAAACAGAAGTGTAATACCGCTTCTTGACACTCAAACGGTTAAGTCCCTTAAGCGTGCCCTCGGGAATGGAACTAACAATTAGCAAAAGCGATTCCTCGGTTAATAACGTCCCGATTGCCGGTCCCGTAGGCATGCGAACGTGACTTTTTCATCGGCACACGTTCCTGAGAACGTTTGACTTCGCGGCTGATTGCAGGGTGAATTTCTCGTGAGTTTTCTGCATTATCGCGGAAAAATAAGTGAGGTGGAAAAAGTTGATAAAAGAACGAATCTTAATTTTTAAATGTTATTTTTACCTAAAATAAAATGGTAGCTGAGAAGTCGGTTTTGCAGTCTAAAACGCTGACACTTTTCGAGTGAAACAGAAGAAGCGTAAAACCGTTTCTTGACACTCAAACGGTTAAGTCCCTTAAGCGTGCCCTCGGGAATGGAACTAACAATTAGCAAAAGCGATTCCTCGGTTAATAACGTCCCGATTGCCGGTCCCGTAGGCATGCGAACGTGGCTTTTTCATCGGCACACGTTCCTGAGAACGTTTGACTTCGCGGCTGATTGCAGGGTGAATTTCTCGTGAGTTTGCTGCATTGTCGCGGAAGAATAAGTGGGGTGGCGCTGCGGCCGTGAGGGGTGCCAGTTATATTTCCCGTCTCCTTGGCCCCCTCGAGCCGGTTCTTCCTGTGAAGATTTCAAATTACAGGGTCCAGAAACGGCGCCCCCGTCGGGGCTCGACCCCCGTGGGGGGCATCACGAAAACTTGCACGGGACACCCTGCCTCGACGTCACTCGGTGCACATGATTTTTTGTTCCACGCTTTTCTCTTGCCATATCTTCCGCTCCACTTGCCGATATTATCGACACGGCCACCCGATCGTGGGTACGCGGTGCCGCGTACGTTTCTTTAAGAACGATTCCCGACAATAACGAGAGCTCTCTTTCGATGCGTCATCTGTAAGTCGAAATTCCGCTGAGTTTTTTTCTCCCTTTTTATTTTATTCCTCTTCTCCTTTTAGTATGCTCCGTAGCTGACCAGCAAGAGGGTTGGGTTTTTTTTCGGGGAGGATTGTTCTTCGGAAAGGGTATCACGGGGTTTCGTGTAATTAAGTGTTTACGATCGTTGGTGTTTTGTTAGGTGCTTTGCGTGAGAGTGGACGAAGATGGGGTTATCGATGGGTTTCTGGAGGTGGAGACTGAAGGCAGAATCTGAATGTCGATCGTTTTTTCTGCGATTTTTGTGTCTTAAATTTAGGTATTTAGGATGAGGTTCTATGTGAGTATTAAATATTTAAGTTTGATTAAGGAGAAAGTACGATGGAAAATGGTTTGTGTCTTCAGTTTCAGATATTTTATGTTTGTGTTTTATAAGATAGAAGAATAGTTGGAGACTGAGGGGAGAATCTGAATGTCAATCGTTTTTTTCTGGGATTTTTGTGTCTTAAATTTAGGTATTTAGGATGAGATTCAATGTGGGTATTAAACATTTAATTTTGAGTAGAGTGAAAGCATGGTGGAAAATCGTTCGTGCCTTTAGTTTCAGATATTTTATGTTTGGGTTTTATAAGGTAGAAGAATAGTTGGAGAGTGAGGGGAGAATCTGGATGTCGATAGTTTTTTCTGGGATTTTTGTGTCTTAAATTTAAGTATTCAGAATGAGGTTGAATGTGGGAATTAAATATTTAATTTTCGTGCCTTCAGTTTCAGATGTTTTATGTTTACGACATAGGATATATTATTATGTAAAAATATTTCGTTTCTCATAAGATAGAAGATTTCTTTACCTTAATCTTCATACAACAGATTATAAACATTCAGACATATGGTTAACCAGTCATAATAATACATAAATTGTCAGTGATCAATGGCAATGATAATTCCACGAATGATTTGTCATCTTTCGAGATTCATAGTGTACTGAAATTAAATCCACAATCGCACTATATTTTTATTAGTTTAATGAGATTTATTTCTACTTATTCATAGTTCAATAGCTGAACAATCTCAGAATACAAAGTTCTCCAAACAACCATCAAGTTTTATCTATTTTATCACATTAATTCAATGATTTACACACAAGAATTCAACTTTATCTCATGCAGTACTGCTCAATAATATATTAATTATTATCATTAGAAATAAATAGAAACGCTCTGTCAAAGGTGAAGGAACACTACGCAAACGAAGTCTTTATCATTCGGGACCAATTATTTATGAAAAAAGAGAAAGAAAGAAAAAATCAAACATCGCAATACCATTTGCAATTCTTTGCGATGGAAGCTAAGTAAAACAATAGCACTTGTCTTAATTTTTGGCACTATTTTTGTGATCGATGACTTTAGTCACTCATAGTATCGAAATATTATAATTTCAAAATATCCTAGTCTCTAGTTTCTACAACAAATCACACGCGATTCAATTATCAACCTGTTCCGTCACTTTCTTACAAAATTCAATCAAGAGATCAGCTTAACACTAGGTTTACGGACGGTTTTTGTATATCTACCTTTATGGAGATTAGATTTACGAGTAAAGAAAACCACGTATTTTCTTTAAAACAAAGACCATGAGTTTAATATCAAATCAATTACGATATTGACAAACTTAATATATGTTAATTAAGTCTGTTAACATTGTCTTATTAAAATAATTCACCCGTCAAATTGACGGTTTCCGTAAACCTAGTGTTAATTAGTTCCTCTCATGGACAATAAACTTAGAGAATTTTGTCCACTGCGAATTTCAATATTTATTTTCTATATTTGAGAACGAGTTTCCACATTTGGAAGGAAGGCGAGAGCCGAAAAAGGGTTGCACACCTCGCCGTCCAGCGTCGGGTCGCGCGCGGGGTGCGCGCTATCGTTAAGCGGGGGTGTTTAAAAGAGAAGGAATTTTCTTTGTGCATGGGCCACGTAGACAGCCGGTTGGCAGTAGCGTAGAAAGACGAAGAGATGTATTATTAACCGGACGAGGAGCGGCAATAACACGCGACACATCGGCTCGGGGACCAAGGCGAGACGACGGCGACGAGCAGTCGAGTGAAAATCACAGCGGGGGACCAGACACGCGTGTCCCTTTGACGACGATCTCGCACAGAGGGATGATCCTTTCATCTCGCCGACGACATCTTCGGATCCGTCCTTATGGTTCGCTTCGCGAATATTTTCGTATGCATGTGCGTACACACCCATGGAAAGTCCGTTTCCGAGTCTCTTCGTCCGTTGGTCACTTTTTCTCCCGGAAGGGTTACAGCAATCTGCTGTTTTCTTTTGTCTTATTAATCCTCCGCTGCTATATTTCAACGAATAGGAGAGTCCAGGTAAACCGAGAGTCGTGTTCCTAGGCTATCAGACTGAAGACCGTTGGTTATGGGAAGTTTGGTCGGATAAGTATCATAGAGTGCGACTGGGCAGATTGCATTTTCTTCGCTCCACTTCGAGATTAAGTTAACTGAAGTTTAATTGCACGGAGATAATATTTCTTTTTAAATGGCCAACCGGTTTGATGGTATCGCGCAGAGTGAGTCGCATAACTTGAGAACTGCGAGCAACTTCTGAGGTATGCGTTTTATGAAAGAATCTTTAGGGGACTCTGAAAGTTTTGTAGAGGAATTATAGGATATCTAGGTAGACATATGACGTTTAAATAGTTTTTCAGATAATCCGATTCTTTTGTAAAAATTCAGGATGATTTTAAATTTGCCAAATGAGATATCTAGTTTCTTGTATATAGTCTGTCAAGAATAATTGATTTTTTGTAAGGTTGAATCGCACGTGTCTATTTACTTTACGTGTTTTAACCGTAATGATTGTCTACCTGTTGTTAATTACACTTTCTCTTTCATGGAGGAAGTTGTTTTTAAACTTTTGCATTAGTATCTGTTTTTATTATCCATTTGAACATATCAAAAATGTCGATTGTGAAATTTGTTTCCTCTGTTCGTTGTATGATCAATATTTATACACAGAACCATTTTTCTTAGATTTCATAATTTTAGTATCCTTCACGTGACATTCTAAAATCACAAAACCGATTCGCGATTTATCGCCAAAAAATTGACAATTTCGAAATACTAAACTCACGGGACACCGTATTCTTACATCCCGCGACAAACTATGATATAACATGGTCGGTTATAAAGAAACGAAAACTGAAGCAGTACTGAGGTTGTTAATTATACTTCCTCTCTCACGAAGGAAGTTGTTTTTAAACTTTTGCAGTAGTATTTATTTTTATTATCCATTTGAACATATCAAAAATGTCGATCGTGAAATTTGTTTCTTGTGCATGTTATATGATCAATATCTACAAACAGAACTATTTTTTTTAGATTTTGCAACTTTATTATTCTTCACGTTACGTTCTAAAATCACGAAACCGATTCGCAATTTTTCGCCAAAAAATTGACAATTTCGAAATACTAAACTCACGGGACACCGTATTCTTACATCCCGCGACAAACTATGATATAACATACTCGGTTGTAAAGAAACGAAAACTGAAACAGCGCAGAGATCGGCGCCCGCCTACAAACAACCCCACTAAACCGCAAAAACCACAGCATTCATCAACGCAAATCTATCCTCCGTTTCGCATCGATGTATTCGCGGATAAACCGCTAATCCGCGCAAGTAAATTTCACCAGAGAACAGAGCATTTACCGCAACGGGCTTACACCGGCAGCGTTAATCCTATTCGCATTGTTTTTTCCAGCAGATCGTGCGCGAATGAGCGGCATTCGCAACATGCAGAAATTACTCCACGCAACCGGTTGAAAGCAAAAAGTAGAAAACGGTAGGAAAAAGGGAAAAAGAAAAAAAGGCGGGACGAGCAGAACGAAGAACGGAAGGCAGGAAGAGAAGGAGAGGAAGAAAGATGCAGAGATGAGGATGGAAAAAGGGCCAGAGATGGGAAAGCTCTCTCTGTTTTTCCCCCTAAAAACGTGGAAAAGAGAGAAAAACACGGAACAAGCGAGACAAAGTACGGCAGACACGAGGCAGCGTGTGCGTGAGGCGTTTTTAATGCGTGTTACCCGGCGGAACCGCAATCCGCTTTTGCGGCGGCCACTGGTCGAGCTGGCCCACTGGTTGGCAGTTTCCGGTAACGCGCTTTGGCGCAAACTGGCGGCCACGGCTGATTTCGAAATTGCAAAACATTTTCACACTCTTATGGTTTCGACGCCACCGCGGTCCCTGTGTGTTTGCCACGCCGCCTCTTTTACTCTCTGCCTCTGTTCCCGTTACCTCCTCATCCTACCGATGTTATTCTCTTCGTGTATATTTTTTTCTCCCTTTTTTTTTGTTCCTCCTACTACTTTTTTCCGTTTTTTTCTCTCTCTCTCGTTTCGTTTCGTTTCGACGGTACACTCGTAATTCCCGCGGTTTTGACGCACTCTGTCAAAGCCTGCGGAGAGACAAAGTGAACGCGTCATGGCTGAATTCGGCGAACGACATTTTGACGGGATGAAAGGAGCAACTGAGAGAAGTCGCGTAATTGTTCCATTCGATACCGACTATTTTCGAACCATCGCTGAAAGGATTAGTAGGGATCCGGGAAAAGTTGAATATTAGATTACAGAAGTGTGTTCGGGTATAATGAGATGGAGAGAGCAGAGAATGGTGTACGAATTTCAGTTGTTTGTTTATTACTCTTTCGAGTAGCAGAATTTGTCCTTTAATATATCCTTAAATATATCGGGACTTTATTATTTTCAAAATACAAAATGTAACATTGGAAAATTTAAATTGATTGCAAGTATCTTAGGTTTGGATCGTAGGTCTTAGTTTAGCACCGCTTTTTTTATCAAATTAGGGATTGTCGATTAATGATCATCATGGTGCATATAACAAAATTATTTTGTTGCAATATTGCAAAATTAATATCATAGGGACACGAAATTTATACAAAATATAACATTGGAAAATTCAAATTGATTGCAAGTATCTTAGGTTTAGTTCGTAGCTCTTACCTTAGCATTGCTTTTTTATCTAATTAGGGATTGTCGATTAATAATTATCATAGTGTATATAATAAAATTATTTTGTTACAATATTGCAAAATTAATATCATAGGGACACGAAATTTATACAAAATATAACATTGAAAAATTCAAATTAGTTGCGAATATCTTAAGTTTGGTTCATAGCTCTTAGTTTAGCACCGCTTTTTCATCTAATTAGAGATTGTCAATTAATGATTATCATGGTGCATACAACAAAATTATTTTGTTGCAATGTTGCAAAGTTAATATCATAGGGATACGAAATTTATGCAAAATATAACATTGAAAAATTCAAATTAGTTGTGAATATCTTAAGTTTGGTTCATAGCTCTTAGTTTAGCACCGCTTTTTCATCTAATTAGAGATTGTCAATTAATGATTATCATGGTGCATACAACAAAATTATTTTGTTGCAATGTTGCAAAGTTAATATCATAGGGATACGAAATTTATGCAAAATATAACATTGAAAAATTCAAATTAGTTGTGAATATCTTAAGTTTGGTTCATAGCTCTTAATTTAGCACCGCTTTTTCATCTAATTAGGGATTGTCGATTAATGATTATCATGGTGCATGCAACAAAATTATTTTGTTACAATATTGCACAATTAATATCATAGGGACACGAAATTTACAAATTGTAGATTGACGTAAAAACGAGTACAACTTTTTTTGAAATGGGAATATCCTTCAGATTATACGGTAATCTTGCAACAATACAAGAAAACAAAACAAAACAAAGGGAAATTTTCTAATATTTAAAAAAGATATGCAAGGAGTCTCTTGTCCAAATTGCAAAATTAATCTCTTTCTTTATCTCATAGTTTTACTTGCCATTTTCAAAAGTACATACTTCTTTATTTATTATAAAAATAAATGTAATTCGCATGCTTCAGTTTTAAGTAGCTGCATAACTTTAAGTAGAGTGTCAAATATAAAAGCATCCCTTATTTTCGAAGCTCTTTTTCCACATAGACTTCTTTGATTTACTCCAAATCTGTTTCATGTTCTTCCGATGACACTTTCCCGTGAATTTTCCTAATCAGACGTTCGCAATTAAAATACGAGATAAAGTTAAGTTTCGTTTCTTCGATTTACTTCAAATCTGTTTCATGTTCTTTCGATGACACTTTCCCGTGAATTTTCCTAATCAGACGTTCGCAATTAAAATACGAGCTAAAGTTAAGTTTCGTTGTCACGATGTCGGTACACCGATTTCCTGTTTAATTGTGAAGCGTTTAACCAAATTCGGCCCGCGGCAACAAGAGGCGGAGAAGCAGAGCATTCGAGGGTCGTGTCATTAAATTATTCCGGAACGTGAGCCCGACGGGTGTCCTCGATCAGTTTCTGTGCGTAATTCGACAGAAGAATAACTCGGAACATCTGACTTAACTCGCGATTTTTCATCTTACCCGTTGCTGTGAAATTAAACCTCGTGCATTCGCGTAATTCTCCTTCCGACTCAAAAATCTTGCTGTTATCAGATAATTCTCTGCAATTATACCCTTTACTCTTCGTGTTCAGTATTTCCTTCAATTCGAAGTTTGACAAATTGTATAGTTTCCATTAGATGATTTAGAAGCGAATTAGGATGAGTTAGAATCATTTATCTACCTTAATTACAATGTTGTAATTCGAATCCATACTTAGGAACACTAAAGTCTTGTATTTTTGTATCTTTATTTCTACAACAAATCGAGTTACACTTTCCTTTCTGACAATGAGTATAACATTATAATCATTTGTAATAAATTTTCAAAGTTTATGCTATTTTTGGTATCTAACTCAGAACTGTGTAGAGTAGACTTGTCATCAAAATGAATAAACTAATTTCCTAGGTGCCAGTGTAAAACTTTATTCTTTGTGTCAGTATTTTCTTCAATTCGGAGTTTGACAATACGTTATGGTACATATAGTTTCTATTAGGTGAACTAGGAGGAAAATAGGATGAACCAGAATCATTTATCTACCTTAATTACAATGTTGTAACTCGAATTCTTACTTAGGAACATTAAAGTATAAGAATTTCTGGATGAACTTTGTATGTTTGTATTTTTGTTTCTATAGTAAATTGAGTTACACTTTCCTTTCTGACAATGAGTATAACATTATAATCATTTACAATAAATTTTCAAAGTCTATGCTATTTTTGGTATCTAACTCAGAACTGTGTAGAGTAGACTTGTCATCAAAATGAATAAATTAATTTCCTAGGTGCCAGTGTAAAACTTTATTCTTTGTGTCAGTATTTCCTTCAATTCGGAGTTTGACAAATTGTATTGTTTCTATTAGGTGAATTAGGAGAGGAATATGATGAATCAGAATCGTTTATCTACCTTAATTACAATGTTGTAATTCGAATCCTTACCTTGGAACACTGAATTATTGGAATTTCTGGAAGAACCTTGTATTTTTGTATCTTTGTTTCTACAGAAAATCGAGTTACACTTTTCATTCTGATAATGGGTTATATAATCATTTCTGTTCTAGAGTATCAGTCTGATTTGGTTTGTTCAGCACGTGTTGACACCTACTTGGGCCCGAGTTTTATTGAGCTAAATGGCACGAGAAGGTGTTAAAAAGTGCTCAGAGTGCAAATGGTAGAATTACCGAACCTGAAGATGACGATTTGGATAGTGTCATAGAAAAGTATGGACTAGAAGAGTATGAGTATCTCAGTCAGAACGAGTGAAACACGCCTGTTAATTCTTGAAATACCGTTTTGACAATTTATTACTCCTTGCAAAATTCCATAGTGCCGATCCCGCACCTGAGGTAAAACACGATGGCACCTAGACGCTTGACCGTCGTATATGTCAAGTACCGGGTGTACGAATAATCCTTGCACCTCGAATTCGGAAACTGCATCCAATAATAAAGTATATAGCCCTACTAAGGACCGATATAAATGCTGAAAGTATCGAGATACTGTTCGTGAGCAAACGATTCGCAGCCAACGCACACGTCTCTTCAAGGAACCGTTCGACACTAATCGACGACAATTAAGATCGACCTAGTGACGATAATGACGGCAGTGACGATAGTGTTGATAGTGACGACAGTGACGACAGTGACTATAGAGACGACAGTGACGATTGTGTTGATAGTGACGACAGTGACGACAGTGACTATAGAGACGACAGTGACGACAGTGGCGATAGTGACGACAGTGACGACAGTGACGACAGTGACTATAGAGACGACAGTGACGATTGTGTTGACAGTGACGATAGTGACGATAGTAACAATAGTGACGATAGTGTTGACAGTGACGACAGTGTTGACAGTGACGGTAGTAACAATAGTGACGATAGTGTTGACAGTGACGACAGTGGCGATAGTGACGATAGTAACGATAGTGACGATAGTGTTGACAGTGACGACAGTGGCGATAGTGACGACAGTGACGACAGTGACGGTAGTGGCGATAGTGACGATAGTAACGATAGTGATGAGAGTGTTGACAGTGACAATAGTGACGATAGTGACGACAGTGACAAAACTGACGATAGTGACGACAATGACGACAGTAACGATAGTAAGAATAATGACGATAATGACGACAGTGACCATAATGACAACAGTGACAATAGTGACGACAGTGACGATAGTAACCAGAGTAACGATAGTGACGATAGTGACGATAGAGACTACAGTGACAATAGTGACAACAGTGATGATAGTGACAACAGTGACGACAGTGGCGATAGTGACGACAGAGAGGACAGTGGCAACAGTGACGCTAGTGACGATAGTGACGATAGTGTTGACAGTGACGACAGTGACGACAGTGATGATAGTGACGACAGTGACCATAATGACAACAGTGACAATAATGACGACAGTGACGATAGTGGCGATAGTGACGATAGTAACGATAGTGATGAGAGTGTTGACAGTGACAATAGTGACGATAGTGACAAAACTGACGATAGTGACGACAATGACGATAGTGATGATAGTGAGAATAATGACGATAATGACGACAGTGACCATAATGACAACAGTGACAATAGTGACGACAGTGACGATAGTAACAAGAGTAACGATAGTGACGATAGTGACGATAGAGACTACAGTGACAATAGTGACAACAGTGATGGTAGTGACAACAGTGACGACAGTGGCGATAGTGACGACAGAGAGGACAGTGGCAACAGTGACGATAGTGACGCTAGTGACGCCAGTGACGATAGTGTTGACAGTGACGACAGTGACGACAATGACGATAGTGACGACAGTGACAAAAGTGACGACAGTGCCGACAGTGCCGACAGTGACGACAGTGCCGACAGTGACGATAGTGACAATAGTGACGACAGTGCCGATATACAACCCTCTTATACCGAAACAGCAACGTCCAAGTGAGCAACGTATTCATCGTTCATTCATACAAAGGATGCCGCGATGATCTCCTTCATCACTATCGCGTTGAACCTCGTGATGCATCCTCGAACCTGGACACCCCATAATCCGAAGAAACAACATCTCGAAGAGCCGAGGGACCTTCCAGCTAAGCGTCCGAACGGATGACCAATTTTCCACGGGGTAGGGGAAATCTGTGACGGGCCAGCGGGTAGCCGTTCGAGGACGAGAGGTTGGTTACCATCTCCAGCTCGATGCCTTTCTCGACCCCTGGCTTTGCGGAGAGTGGCACTCCGTCGTCGACCCGGTTTCTACAGTGGCACGTGCAAAATTTCCAAACGCCCTCCAGGACATCGGAATCGGGCAGAAGCTCGCGATTCGAATCACTGACTCCGAAAAACGATCCTTCTCGTTGAACGTGCGTGTCGGCAAACAGAATCGCTCGGTGGAACGGTTCCGTTGCGTCGAGCCTCCGGGCCTCTCTCCTTTCTCTCTCTCTCGCTCTCCATTTTTTTTTTTTAACTCTCTTTCACTCTCGCTACCACCCCCGGAGGGGCTAGCTGCAGCACGCGGCCGAAAAACGTCAGCGGCAAGAACCTTCGCGGACAGCGATTTTTCGAACGCGTCCCGAAACCGGGAACCTCTGTTACCGCTTTCCGTTTCAGCAAACCTCGATTCCCGATAAACGCCTCGTGTAAAATGTTGCTTCGCCCCCGGCGAACGAGCTTGGGGGAGGGAAAAAGTTAGCCTTTGCGGCCATTTTGCCGGGCAACCGTACGGAAAAGTGAGGCATACACGCTGGATAACTGACGGATGAGACTTTTGAACAGGGTCCCGGTTTGATTGCGTTTGTACTGACCCATCGGATTATTAATTTTTTGACTCCTGTCTTCCCGATCCAGGCTCGCTGGAGCATAGTTATATCTCGCGCGCGCGCACACGGTGTTAGATTTTGTTCGATGGTATTTAGGTCTTTGATTATCGGTTATGTTAATGAGTAATTATTCTTGTGTAATGCGTTGGAAGGGCTCGGAGTGCCTGGGATGCATCGCTTCGGTTTTGGTTCTAGTTTTTGTTAAGGCCGTGCGTTTGAGAGGTTTAATCAGGGGAAAATGAGCGGCTCTCTTTGCGCCGGATTGAATTTTACTTTGATTTTCTGTTCTGCTGGCTCGTGGCAATTAATTCGATGCTTCCGATGGAATAGAATCAAAGTGCAAGCTCGTTGCGTATCTTCTTCTCTTAGTCTTGATAAATAAACAGCCTACATGTAACTCTTAAACAAAAAGTCAGAACGACGGATATGAAATTAAAAAATTGATTACAGGTGTGTCATAAGAAGAGTTCAAGTTAAATGACAAACTTGAAGAATCATCTGGTACATTTCCGATGACGAGTGATCAACCGCTTCTCTGCCAACATCATCGCGTTTGCCAACAATGGTAATTACGCTTCTTATTGCCCTTTGACCCGATTCTAAGCGGTGAGTGAGCCGGAAGTTCGACCACGTGCTCCGTTACGAATCCCTTCGAAGGTCCGGGATAACGTGACCGCCTGAATCCTCGAAAAAAGGGAAGCAGAAAAAGCCGGATCGCTGAGAGAGAGAGAGAGAAAGGAGGGAAGAGAGAAGGAGAAATAAGCTCGATGGAGGAGATTGAAAGCAGAGAACGAAAGGAGGGAGGAACGATCGGAAAGGGAGGGAAAGGCGGCGAATTCGTAGCATTTGGTCCGGATTCGACGTCGGTTAACGCAGCAGGGTTGCCGCGGACGCCTCGACGGACACATTGAGGGCGCCCGTTCGACTTGATAATCGCTTGCCATTCATACACTTTTCATTGGATTGCGATTGAGCATTAAGAAACCGGAGGAGAGGCCGCGCTGCACCGGCCCAGGCCGCGTATTAGCATTAGGAGGCATCATCTCGAGTGTAAACACTGCATGGGCACCGCGGATTTAGTCACAGTCTAGCGCCGCGGGACGTCGGCCCGACATTATCGTCCCCTCGCGAGTAGATCGCGCGTGTACAACACCGGTAACGTGTAGCTTTGCCTCTTGTTCCTCTGTCAGCCGACGCTAACTGCTCTGGCACCGTCCACGTTTCGTCGACTCGTGTCAATAGGCCTGATCTTCGATGCAGGCACGTTGGTACCGGATGGTTGTACTGTTTCTAAATTTTCTTTATCCAATGTATTAGATTGCAGTGAAAGTACGCGTTGGAGCTTCTTCGAAGAATAATTGCTTCTTGGGGTACCTTGGTGTGTGCAGGGTTTAGATGTAACATTGTTTTTCAATTAGGATTTACGTCGTTTCGATTTCACATTCGTTTCGTTGGGGTTTAACGCTATTTCTATCAAGAGGTGTCAAAAGACCTTTCAAATTTGAAGTTAACATTATTCTGTAGGTTTAATCATTTATACAGATTTAAGTTTTTGACTTCTTGTACAACAGTTGTTAAATTAATTCTGTGATATCATTTTCCTCCAGCTCATTCTGGCTTTAAAAATGTGAATATGGTATACCTATTTCTACCATCAGGTGTCTTTTGACACTTATTATTTTATTTTAAACCGATTTACATATAAATATCAACACCATATTGCAGTATTATATCAATTGTGATCTGATTAGGGAATCCCAATTTCAGTTGTAACGGAAGATTCTTTATTTGCTTGTTTTATTACAGTCCATATTAAAATTGGCCGTAAAGTGAGAGTTGTAAACAAAATTACACGGAATTTGTTTCTATTAGGTTGGTGCATATGAAATTTCGGATTTTTTTACATACGAACGTTTGTCTTCCTGTTTTCGTTATACTTTTGGTTTTGGCATAACCTCGTTTATAGTCGTACTGTCCATTGCCAGAGTCACATTTCAACAAAGGAGATTTTCTCGAAAGTGTTCCCTTTTG
The DNA here is from genome assembly GCA_002201625.1 of Euglossa dilemma. Classification (NCBI taxonomy): domain Eukaryota; kingdom Metazoa; phylum Arthropoda; class Insecta; order Hymenoptera; family Apidae; genus Euglossa; species Euglossa dilemma. Next base: position 250,387 of record NIJG01000216.1, read on the forward strand.
TTATTTCATTTGAATTTTCTACCGATATGAATCTAAACGATATTCGTATAATTTTTTTGTACGAGTATAAACTTGGTAATAATGCTGCAAAAGCTGCACGCAACATAAACCAAGCGTTTGGGGAGAATACAGTTAATGATCGAAAAGTGCAGCGTTGGTTTGAAAAATTTAGGTCCGCTGATTTTTCGCTACAAAATGATCCGCGTGGGAGACCCAAAACGTCTGTGAAAAATGATGATCCGAAGGCATTGGTGGAAGCGGATCCAACTGTATCCACGAGGGAACAGGCTACCAGGATGAAAATTGACCATACAACAATATTGCGACATCTTTCTGAAATTGGCAAGGTGAAGAAAATGGATAAGTGGGTACCGCACGAACTAACCGAGCGAAATAAGCTGGATCGGTTGAACGTATGCTCATCGTTACTATCCCGATTTCATCGAGAGCCATTGAAATATGAAGTTTTGCAGCACCCAGCCTATTCACCGGATCTCTCGCCAACCGACTTTCATTTTTTTAAACATTTAGAACTGTTTTTACGAGCTAAACAGTATGAAAATGAAGACAGTTTGAAAAATTCGATATCAGAGTTTATCGATTCTAAAGATCAGAATTTTTTTAAGACAGGCATCTATGCTTTAAAGTCTCATTGGGAAAAGTGTATGGAAGTGAATGGAGCATATTTTGATTGAATAAACAGCTTTTGAAAAAAGATATACAGTTTTATATATTCGCTTAAAAATCTGACATTTCATCACTACTTTCCCCTATTGTTACATCTTTTGAGGTTTGCATGTTTTTTGTCTCAGTCTCGTCAAAATTTTCTCCATTCTTCGTGTCTTCAGTATCATTGAATGCACTTTTAATATCCTCTGAAGATTGAGTATGTAGTGCCATTTGGGTAGTACTTTCTGTACTCTGTACATCTAATTTCTTATCATTACTGTATTTCCTGTTTTTTCGTTTATTACCGGAGTTTCGGGCAAGTAGGTACGAGTATGGGGTTTTTGGTAGTCGTTTCAAGGTAATAATCCTCGGATAATTTTCTTGATGAGCCAACCATCATCCCACGTAAATCATTGCCTACATTTGCAGTGATTAATACTCGTTTTAAGCGTACTTTTCTTTTCATGCGATTATTTCTCAATTATTTCTCAATTCCCATGGATAATGATCTGAGTTAATGACACTTTAATCCAGTAGTAGCTTCGACTATTACTGATTTCAATTAATTCGATCAATGGCAATTACAATTGGTAACACTTTTGATCAATAATCAGTTCAATCAATAACAATTTGAATTAACCACGATTTCGATGAACTTATTTTTATTTCATACACATACTACGAATCATATTATCCATGAGGTTCTTTTTCAATTTCCATTGTTAATGATCTCAGTTAATGACACTTTAATCTAGCAGTAGCTTCGACTAGTACTGATTTCAATTAATNATTTCCATCGATAATGATCTGAGTTAATGACACTTTAATCCAGCAGTAGCATCGAGTATTACTACTTTCAATTAATTCGATCAATGACAATTCCAATTGATAACATTTCCGATCAATAATCAGTTCAATCAATAACAATTTGAATTAACCAAGATTTCGATGGACTCATTTTTATTTCCTACACATACTACGAGTCGTATTAACAATAGGATTATTTATTAATTTCCATCGATAATGATCTGAGTTAATGACACTTTAATCCAGCAGTAGCATCGAGTATTACTACTTTCAATTAATTCGATCAATGACAATTCCAATTGATAACATTTCCGATCAATAATCAGTTCAATCAATAACAATTTGAATTAACCAAGATTTCGATGGACTCATTTTTATTTCCTACACATACTACGAGTCGTATTAACAATAGGATTATTTATTAATTTCCATCGATAATGATCTGAGTTAATGACACTTTAATCCAGCAGTAGCATCGAGTATTACTACTTTCAATTAATTCGATCAATGACAATTCCAATTGATAACATTTCCGATCAATAATCAGTTCAATCAATAACAATTTGAATTAACCAAGATTTCGATGGACTCATTTTTATTTCCTACACATACTACGAGTCGTATTAACAATAGGATTATTTATTAATTTCCATCGATAATGATCTGAGTTAATGACACTTTAATCCAGCAGTAGCATCGAGTATTACTACTTTCAATTAATTCGATCAATGACAATTCCAATTGATAACATTTCCGATCAATAATCAGTTCAGTCAATAACAATTTGAATTAACCAAGATTTCGATAAACTTATTTTTATTTCATACACATACTACTAGTCCTATTATCCATAAGATTATCTATCAATCGATAAATCTTTCGATCGATAATCAGTCACTTCCATCGATAAGAATTTGAATTAACGAATTAATCTCGATGGACGTTAATTCGAAAAAGTAATGATTCGGATGTTGGTAATGACGCGCTGACGCGGATACTCCTGTCCCCGATCCCCGTCGGGTTGCCCGGCTGAAAAGAAAGCGGTTTGTCGTCGTGGCCTTAACCACGATTCACGGTTCAAGCTCACGCCGATGATCCCTTTTATCCAATCCGTGAGGAGCCGCGAGGCGTTAAATCCCCCGGGAAAATCTCCGTAACTGAACTCACGTTCCCGCTAAGTCGGTCAGCTCGGTCCAGCCGAGCGAGAGGATCACAATACCGGGCCGGGAATCGGGTATCCAGCCTTATTCTGTCTTTAGACGTCGTCCCGGGCCTCGCTGGAAATTAGTTGCGCGAGAAATTCATGTTAATGTCGAACGAACCACCGCAGCCGTCCGTGAGAAAAAGACGGACGTGACAGATAGTTTGAAAAATTGTTTTCAAAAGGAATTTCTGCTCCAGTCCTATTCGAAGGTATTTAACACTAGGTTTACGGGGTTCTTTATACACCTATTTCCATGGATACCCGTCAGATTTAAGGTAAAGAAAACCACATATTTTCTTTGAAACACAAACGATGGATTTAACTTGAGAAGAATCGCAATATTAACAGACTTAATATAAGTTAATTAAATCTGTTAATATCGTGTAATTGAAGCAATCAACCCGACAAGTTCATGGGTCCCGTAAATCTAGTGTTAACCCTTTGCACTCGAGAGGTGACTCTCATTCGTTTTAATGCCATAGCTCGAGTTCGAATAAGCGATAATAACTATTGTAGGAAGCTTAATTTTAGGAAAGTAGGATTACAGGATAACGTCAAAGTTACCGAAAGACAAATGTTGTGTTTTTCGAAATCAAACGTTGAGTTTCGCGGGCTTTACAGGGGAACGAAGCGCGAATCGACGAAAGCTTTAAAAGAGAGACCTTCGACGGTATATGCAGAGACTTTTGCGAGATT
>NIJG01000217.1:1631-16354 GCA_002201625.1 Euglossa dilemma
CATCACTTTTACTAAAAAATACAATTTTTAAAAATATAAATTCATAGTTTTTAATAAAATTGATAATATCATAACAGTACATTGCAGTATGCAGAAATAAATAGAAAACTGCGATAGAATGCCAAAAGTACAATACTATGGTTAAAGAAATTAGCGAGGTCCATCCAGAAGTGCTGCTCCGATCTGACGCACGCAAGTACCAGACCCATCCAGCCGTGTCGCACCGACAGCGTTGGTACGTATACAGACAATCGTACAAAATAACAACAAGCATAACAAAATATTGTCTGGAGCGTAAACTCATCTTATGTCAAAAGCACGTTTACCAGGCAACACAATTTATTACACTAAAAATTGGAAATTTTGAAAAAAATCGAAAATATTAATACAGTAAATTGCTGTACGTGGAAATGAATAGAAAACTGCGGAAGAATGCGTACGGGACAATAATATACTTAAAAATATTAACGTAGTCCATGCAGTGGAGCCGCTTCGATGTGCACTAGGCACAAACAAGCCCTCGCCAGTCACGTCGCTCCGAGGGCGTGGGTAAATTTACAAGCAATCATATGAAATAAAATAACAATAAGATTGACAGAATATCGTGATATAAGTAAACACTCAACTAATTCCAAAGACCCTTTTACTAAGAAATCCAATTTCTTAAAATAAGGATAGATAATATTATAAAAAATGGAGAGTACCACAATAGTAATTTACAGTATTTATAAATAAATAGGAAACTGCGAATGGATGGATGAGGTACAATAGTAAGCTTAAAGTTATTACCGAAGACCGTCCAGTTGTGGCGCTTCTATCTGCAGTGCGCTACTACAAGACCTCGACAGTGCTGTCGCTCCAACAGCGTCGGTCTGTTTATAGACAATCATATAAAGTAACAATATTTTTAAAGGAATATTTTCATGAACGGCCCATCATCTATATCAAAAGACACATATAATAAGAAATACAATTACTGAAATTAAAAAATTGGAAGTTTTGAAAAAAATCGAAACTACCATAATATTAAATTACAGTGTGTATGAAGAAATGGGGGACTGGGAAAACATGCATAAGGTTCAAAATCATGGTTAAAGCAGACATTAACGAAGATAATCCAGTAGTGCCACTCCACCCTGCCATATGCAACTACAAAATCTAGCCAGTCGAGTCGATCCGGCAGCGTAGGTCATATTGTCAAAGACGTGATCTCAATTAATTTAAAAGGACTATTAGAAAAGAAATATAATTTTTAAATTATAAATTGGAAAATCTGGAAAAAATCGAATATATCTTAACGGAAAATTACTGTACGTAGAAGTAAATGGTTGATTGGGAAAACATGCATACGGTACGAAATCAAGGTTGATGAAGTCAACGAAGACCAGTAGTGCCACCCCGACCTGCCGCACGAAATTACAAGACAACGCCAGTCGCGTCCCTCTGGCAGTATAGGTATGTATACAGACAATCATACAAAATAACCTCCCGCTGAACAAAATATTGAGAGAAACGTAAACTCAACTAATTCAATAGACAATTTTACTATGAAATGCAGTATGTTGCATTAAAAATTGAAATGTTAGGACAAAAACGAGAGTATCATTACAGTAAATTACAGCATGTATAAATAAATGGCAGAATGGGAAAACAATCATATGGTATAATATCATGGTTCACGAAATTATCGTGGAGCATCCCGTTGTGCCACACCGCCCTGCTGTACGCAACAGCAAGACCTCGCCAGTCGTATCGCTCCAGGAACGCGGGTACGTATACGGACAGTCATATAAAATAGCTACAGGCACAACAAAGTATTGCCATAAACGTACACTCAACTAATTCCAAAGACACATTTACTGAGAAATATAATTCTTCAAACCATAAACTGAAAATTTTGAAGAAAGTCGAAAATACCATATCAGTAAATTAAAGTATGTTGAAATGGATGGAAAACTAAGAAGGAATGCATACTATACAACATTACGGTTAAAGAAATTAACGTCGTCAGTACAGTAGTGTTACTCTGATATACCGAACGCAACTAAAGGACCACACCATTCGTTTCGCTTCGGAAACACAGGCACATGCACAGAAAGTCGTATCAAGTAACATATAATTTACCTAAATATAGTCATAAACGCACCTATCCGGTTATTCCAGCGTGTCAAGCCAGGTATTCTGAGAGTCAATCCGCTACAGAGCATCGGAAATAGACACGTTTACGCAGGATATGCATATTAAAGTAGATATGCAAACCGTTGTAGAACGTTATCAACTGGTATAGAGTCAAACCCTTTATCGCACATCTTGCCTTCCGAGAAACTAACCGGCTATGCCGGGAGTATAGCTCCACCTTCAGAGACAAAAATTAGCATATATTTTAGTGACTAGCACCACAATTTCATGTTTTGAATAAGAAGATCAACGGGCTGACCGGTCGAGAAAGTTACCACTTCTTTGAGAGTCGTAATGCTGCGTCAAACCATTCAACTGATCTGTGCTACCGAGAGTCAAATCAGGTATGCCGGGAGTCATTCCGTTGTAAAATATTAGCAACAGATACCTAAATCCACCCTACGAAAAATAACGTACGGAATCAATCCTCTGGCGCACAATACCACTTGGTGTAGAATCAAAATTGATACAGAAGACCTTACTTTCCGAGACCCAACCCTGCTGTAGCGAGGGAACAATTCAATGATACGTGAAATAAATTGCAGAATATTGTATCTAATGGACAGAGTAGTATCAAGTATGAATGGCAGAATTGATAGTCAGAACGATCGATAGCGTTACCACTTATTATAGAGTCAATCATTTTATCGTAGTCCTTGCCCTTCGACAACACTTCACGCTGTACCGAGAGTCTAACGTAGTGTACGCGGAAGCTAATTTGTGGACATGAAAGCAAACGGACACCTCAGTCTTATGCATGCATAGTGAAACCGGGAGTCAGCCCCGTGGAGAACGTTACCAACTTCTATGGGAGCGGAACGGCGAAGTTAATAGCATCACCTATCCTGTTATACCGAGAGTCAGACCAGGACTCCTGGCTGACAATCTGCAGCATTGTATTGCCAATAGGCACAGTAATTCTAGGTGTCAATGTTAATATCGCAACGTTTATAACGAATATCTGCGCAGATTCGATAACTTCAGTTGTTTGCAGCAAATACACTCTCATTCATTGTACTAAATTTCTCGGTAAGTTATTTCGTATTCTCCCGATAAAGGACGTAATCGTATTATGTAGTACGGAAAGTAATTGCAATTTTTCCTGGCAGAGGACGTAAATGTACAATTTCGCAGCCAACGTCACAATTAAGCCGCATAAAGAAAAAGCGAAATTACATTCCAATCAACCCAATAATTGCAAGTATCCTGTTGCTGAGACATTTAAATTTCTGTCTTGCATCGTGCTTCGCAAGTGAACCTCGCGTCTTCTATGGGAATTGAAAGGCATGTAAATATCAGCTACTCAGGCTAATATCGTGACATTGGCATCTATTTGCGCACTTAGTGCGGAGGAACTACAAAAATTGTTAGACAGACTGCGTATTTCTGTCCACATCTGATTATATCAATAGATTGCATCAAGTATAAGCTCATTCATATTATTATTCTTTTCGGAAAGTAGTTATTTTTTTCCCAACGGAGGTCCAAAGATGATTAGCAAGTTAGGATAGTGATTCCGTTATTTACGAACACATGACGTAAATATATTCTATCACATATAACTTCTCACTTAAGCCGCATGTGTAAAAAGAAACGAAATTACTCTGTACAAGCCAATAATAACACGTAATATGAGACTAAGACGCTGAATTTTCTCCCGTGATTCGTTTCATTGACTGGGAATTTCTATTCCTGTACTTTTTTGTCAGTTGCTTTCATCGAATATACATGCAATTATTGTATTATGTTTTTCGGAAAGTAATATCGTTCATCCTGGTTAGAGGATCTAATTGCGCTAGCTTATTTGAAGGTAAATTTCGTTTCTTCCCAACAGGTGACGTAAAGGTATCCTTTCGCATCATCATCACACTGAAGCAGCAGGAAGAACACGAAACATTCCAATAAAAACAGTTATATCGCGTATTCTGATGCTAAAACGCTGAAATTTCTCGTTTCAATGGTGCTTCGCAAGTGAATCGCGGGTTTGAAAATTGAAATCGAGGTTCTTTTAAAAATGAGATAATGACGTTGATTTCGCAACATTGGCACGTATTTGAACGCATAGAGCTATGGCACAATATGAATCGTTACCTTTACTGTGACCTTCTGCCAAAATCCGATCATTTCTGTCCCTTTCGTCAAATATATACTAATTCATTGTATTAGGTTTTTCAGAAAGTGATTTGCTTTGCTAGATAGAAGACTGAATTGTATTACCATGTCCGGAAAGTAATTTTCATCTTCACAATTAAGTCGCATGAAGAAAAGAACAAAGTAAAATTACGCAAGCCAATTATTACAGGAACACTGATGCTGAAACGAGGATATATCTCAATGTATTCGGCCTCGCATGTGAATCGCGTGTTCGCCGTAGGGATCAAATGTCACGTAAACATGCAATACTCGCTTTGATTTCCCATCATTTGGCCGTGTTTGCGAGCATAGAACAAAGAATATATAAGAATCGATGATTTGGTGGTAAATTTATGACGGAACGCGATGATATCAGTCGTTCGCATGAAATATGCAATCACTAGTTGTATTAGTCTGCTCGGAGAGAAATTTCATTTTACCCCAATAGAGGATCCATATGTATTATGTTGAATGGAACGTAGTCCCTCTATCATCTTCTTTTTTTATCGAACAGCGGATGCAAATGTATTTTCTCGCAGACAAATTCAAAGTTAGGACGCATTGGATGAAACGAAATGACTTTCCGAAGAAACATAATAATAACACGTACTTCTACGCTGAGGCGCTGAAGTTTATCGCTCGATTCGTGATTCGCTAGTGAACGATGCATTTGCCGGAAGAACCAAATGGCACGATATTATGCGATACACGTGTACATTTCGCATCGTAGGAACATATTTGCGACCATACAGCGGGGAAACTATTAGAATCGTTATATCGATAGAGAATACCGGTCCAAATCCGTTTATTTGAGATGTATGAATGAAGTATACACCACTCATTTAGCGAATTAGGCCTTTCGGAAAGGTATTTCGTTTTTTTCCCGACGGAAGAAACAGTTGTATTACGTTGTGCGGAAAGTAATTTCGTATCTTCAGAACGCAGGCCGTAAATGTATTCGTTGGGAGTAAACATCACAATTCAGTGGCTTGAAATAGAAGGAAATTACATTTCGAAAAGTCCAATAATAACAAGTATTCTGATGCTGATGCGCTGAAATATCTCGTTCGAAGCATTTATCACAACGGAATCGCGTGATTGCGGTAGGAATCGAATGCGTCGTTAAACATGCGATATATCCATTCATTTCGTTTTTCCGACACAGCACTTAATTGTATTTGGATATTCAGTATGCAATTCCGCTTTCATGATACAGAGGAAGAAAATGTAATATTTTGCAGGCAATTCGGCAATTACTACGATTGAAAAAGAAAAACGGAATTTCTTTCCATACAACCCAATAATGGCTGGTATTCTAACGCTGAATAACTGAAATTTCTCGTTTGTATCGAGATTCGCATGCGAATGCCGCGTTTGCGATGGGAAGTATGAGATACTCACGTTTATTTCGCATCAATGGGATATATTTGCTCAAACAACCAATGAAAATCGATACGATGACAGCGAATTTCTGCAGATATCTGTTTATTTCTGCCATTTGCATCAAATATAAATTCATTCATTTTATGAGAGTTACCGGAAAGTAATTTCATTACTTCTTCTATACAGATCTTAACAGTATTATGTTGTACGGAGAATAATTTCGTTTCATCCCATCAGAGGACTTGATTGCATATGGTTGTTCAGAACATTAGTTTGCGTCTCCCGAACAGAGGACGTAAATGTGTTCATTCGCCGAAATCTATGCGTTCAAGCAGCAAAAAAAGGAGAAGAAAATGAAATTACTTTCCCGACAACCTAATCATGTCACGTCTTCCGAAGCGGTATCACTGAACTTTCTAGGTTGAATCGTGCATCTCATGTGAATCGCGCGTATGTGAATGGAACCAGGTGCCACACGTAGATATATTATACACAAACGATGATTTCGCCTCAGAGGACATTTCATGGGCGCAGATGACTGAGAAACAATGAAATATATTAGTTTGTCAGCGAAAATCTGACCACATGCATTGATAAGAGAGGCTTGTATTAAATGTCCACTCATTCGTTATATTAGGTTGTTCCGAAAGAATTTTCGTTTCTTCCTAACATAAGACCCAATTTTTTCAGGTGGTAGGTAAAGTTATTTAAAGGAAAGCAAATACTTTCCACAGAATTCAATGAAAGTACGTATGCCACTGCTGAAACGCGGAAATTTCTCGTTAGAGCTGTGTACCGCAGTCGAATCGCGCGATTTGCGATGGGAATCTTGTGCCACGTTAAATGTGCGACACTCACGCAGATTTTGCACCACTAGGACGTATTTGTGCGCATAGAGCAAAGGAACTGTAAAAATCGATCCATGACAGCGTGTTTCTATCCAAAGCCGTTTGATTCATTCGTTTGCCTCAGGTTCACCTTCATTCATCGTATTGCTTTTCGGAAAGTAGTTTCGTTTTTCCTCGCTATAGGACCTAACTGATTAGCTTGATTGGACCGCAATTTCGCTCCTTCCGTAGGGAGGACATAAATGTATCCTGACCCAGCCAACTTCACAATTAAGCCGCACGAAGAGAAGAGAAATGAAATTACTTTGAACATGCGAATAATGGTGCGCATTCTGATGCGGATACGCTGAAATATCTCATTTGAATCATGCTTCGTAAATGAATAGCGTGCATGCAATGAAAATCAATCGTCATGCTAATATATGATGCCCACGTTGATTTCGCATCGTAGGAAAGTATGTCGGAGCATACAGCGACGAATCTATAAGAATCGTTACATCGATATCGAATTCTTGTCCAAACCAGTCGATTTCAGTGGTATGTATCAAATATGCACTCACTCAATGTAAACGCCTATCCGATAGAAATTTCGTTTCTCCCTGACGAAACACATAACCATTTTCGGTTGCCCGGAACGTAATTTCATTTTTGCCCGACGAGGGACATAATAGCAATAGTTTGTCACTCAAGTAATTCCGTTCTTACTGGACACATGGATTAAGTGTATGTTCTAAGCCAAAAAACTTGACAAATAAGCCACATGGAACAAAAACAAAAGTGCATTCTGACGCATAATCCATACAATTTCTCGATTTGATGCTTGGCACGTGAATCGCGCCATTACCATGGGAGTAATAACTCATGTAAGTATGAGGTACACCTATTGCGCGTTTGCCATGGGAATAAAGTGTCTGGTAGAAATACAATACTCGTGTTTATTTCGCACGATTGGGACGTATTTGCGCGCACAGAGCGGTGAAACGATGGGATTCAATACTTTGACGGGTTATTTCTGTCCACATTCGTATACTTCAGTCGTTTTATAAAATATACAGCGTTTTATTGCACTAGGATTTTCAGAAAGTAATTTCGTTTTTCCCGATGGAGGGCCAATTGTATTGTGTTCTAGCAAGTGGAACATCGTTTCTTCGCGGAGAAGGACAAAATTATGTTCGGTTGTTCAGAAACAGATTTGGTTCTTTCAGAACTGAGGACGAAAATGTAATCTTTACAGAGTACTTCACATTTAAGCCGCATGGAAGGAAAAACAATCCGTTTCCCAATCAGCCAATAATTAGGCGTATTTTGACTCTGAAATGCTGAAATTCCTTGGCTGGATCATATATCGCAAGTTAATCGCGAGATTGCAAAGGGAACAAAATGTCACGTAAATGTGCGATACACACATTGATTTCTAATCATAAGAATGTATTTGCGCGTATACAACAGGGAAATTAGTTGCCATTGTTTAAAATTAATTGATTTCTCTCATGCTTCTGTCCAGGCGGCATATGTGCCCCGTCCTAGCATTAAGCATAATGGCGGGCTGTCACCCAGGACTTCTCCGTGCACGTGATCAATTTGGAGAAGCGAGACGTTGAATAGCAGTGATTTTATCTCATATCACTCACTTAAGGTTTCACAGCGACGTGAACCACGATAACAGCCGTCCGGTAATCACCATTATATACACGAACGCATTTCACGCAAACACTTCTCCCGGAACACAAAACATTCACCACTGAATCTGAGATCCCCCAAACGCCACGAGATACGTCCGCACTGCTCGGAGTCGTACGAGGGAATGTACCGTCACCTATCCAAATCCTATCCCGGTCCTTACTATGCATCCCAATCCACCCGCCCACTTAATTTATTTATATCTGGCATGCAATCATTCTGGTAAGTTATTTCCTATCTTTGTTTTATTTCTTCATGACCGAATCATGTATAACCGAGTACGGTCTGTAACCCAACCCGAGTACGCAATCAAAACATTCCTACAACATCACCCGCCCGTTACAAGGCACATCAATCCACCTGCACATTTACGGTATATATTATTGCCATTTATTGATCCCTATTTTCCGAACATCTATCCCACTGTAGTGAGAATCTAAATTAAATTCCCGGGAAATAAATTAATGCACAAGGTAGTTTCGCTCCCGTTATTTTAATGTATCAGTGGCAGAGTCGAGAGATAAACGGTTCTAGAACCTTACCACTTCACATGAGAGACTATCTGCTAAGTAAATAACTTCTCCTATCCCGTTATTCCGAGGGTCAAACCAGGTATTCCGAATGTAAATCCGCTGTACAGAATTGGCAATGGACACCATAATTCTCGGCTCTAATATTAAAGTAGATAGTGAAATCGAAGATGAACGTTACTTCTTTGTATAGAGTCAAGCTTCTTTCCAAATATTACTCCTTCCGAGAACCAAAGCCGCTGTAGCGAGTATCTATCTTAATTTTCAAGGAATCAGAAAATTAAACATTTTAGCAGACAAACAGTTTAATTTCATGTACAAATAAGAAGACCGAGAGTCAAACTGTTCGAGAACTTTACCTCCTACTTCGAGAGCCGATGATCTAAGACAATAGCTCCATCTGCCCTGTGATTTTCCGAGAGTCATGCCAGGTACACTGAGAGTAAGGCCGCTGTGCATTATTGACAATAGACACCTTAATTCACGGTATGAATATTAAAGAATGGAGAATTATCAAACGGTTTCTCTCAACAGCAGGTCAGGTTCTCGAAAGGAATATGCCTGCGGTTACAAGTTTGACCCATGAAGGGAACATATGTCGGCTACCTCCGTATGGTACGGTGGCGAACTGAAGCATCCTCTATTCATCTGCATGGAAGAACGGACGTCGCTCTGCTAGATTGCTGCAACGAAAGCTCACGAGGCTGGCATGAAATATCGGCCCTAATGGAGGAGCTGGAGGCAGTCAGAATGCAGTTGGCTGCCGCAGAAGCCCGCATTGCGTTTGCCGCCGCAGCTATTGGGGCCACGACACAAGGGTCTACCGAGGTGGTAGTTCATAGATCGAAAATCAGCCACGTAGTGGGTGAGGCAGAAAGCGACCGGGATCTGGACTTCTGTCGGGATGTCAGATGCGGCCCCACCCAACTAGCTGAACGGACAGACCCCCGCTGGGAAGGTGACCCCCGCGCCTATATTGGAGTGGGCCATGGTTGTGGGCCGAATAGCCGAAAAGGATATTTCGAAGGTGGCATCGCCATCGGAAGCAGATCTCCATAAAGCCTACGAGCGGCAGGTGCGAAGCTACCTCAGTGTAAAGTAAAAGTGCATAAGGCTCCTGCACGAGAGGTGATAACCCTAACACTGATTATCCCGTCCGAAGTGGGGTATGTAAATGTAACAGCGACCGTGGGTAGAAAAATCTATCCACTGGACCTGGAGATTGTTGAGGTCAAGACAAGAAGACCCCTCATCGGGGGCATCATACTTGAGTTCGGAAGCGCAGAGGCCGAGAGGGCGGCCCAATGCCAAGCAGGCGCAATATGGACGGCCCTGCAAGACTTGGGCGTCATAGCGGCCCTGTCATCTTATACGGCTGAGCAACAGGTTATAGGTCAAAACGACGTGGAACCACACAAAAGGTCATGAAGGCACTGGCGAAGATACATGCCTGCAGCCCCTCCAAGATCAGATGCACGGAAGTCCGGTTATCCCCGTCCGGTGTAGGGACGATTTGGGTCAGATGCCCCCTCGTCACCGCCCCCAATATCCTGGAGTGCGGCTGGATACGAGAGGGCCCGGGTACATGCGCTGGAGGCTCGCTGTCTATAGCGTATCAAGTGCCTAGACGTTGGGCTCGCCAGGGCACCATGGCCCACCAGCACAGAATTAAGCGTCGCCTGCTTCCGATGCGGGATATGGGCATTAAGACGATGGGTACCTCGCACCGGCACTCAAGTTCATGGTCTGTGCCGTCCATGGCCTGGGGACCGGACACAGAACAGTAAGGCCTGCTCTCCTCCCACATCGAAGAAGCCGAAGAGTACAGCAGCGAGGGCAGCAGGAAGCGGAAGGGCTCCAGGAACGACAGAAGCCGCGGCGGGCCTGGAAGTGACCATGGACTGGGTCTAGATTTCTACATCCTCCATGCCAATATTAACAATAACAGATCGTTACTGGATCTTTTAGCATAGTCACTCACGTAATTAGACATCGTCATGGCTGTGGTAGGCGAGCCGTACAGTGTACCGGCCACGAAAATTGGTTCGATGACTTTCACGGTATGGTCGCCGCGGTGGGGTGGGCAACCACGGAACCCCTTGGCCCCACTATTACATCGAGTGGCGACACATGTCCTGGTGTTCTGAGGACACCTGGTCGTACGTACCAACGGCAGTTGGATGAGAATAAGATAGCGATATCGTGGCATCTATCCCAGTTGGTACTCGTCCTCGGAAATGATAACACGCATGCATCAGCACGGGGATCACCGAGAGCGAACGCGAGGGGCGAGGCGTTCCTCGACTGGGCAGCCAGATAGGAGCTCCGGCTCGACAACAGGCGCTCTTGCAACAAATGCGCGTGGCCCACAGGGCATGTCCATCGTGGACTTGCCCTCTTTCTCTCCTGCTGCCTTCCGACGAGTGAAGTGGTGGAGAGTGGCCTACGAGGTGGGAATTCCGAGCATCCCCATCTTCATTACCACGGGTTGCTCCGTGCTAGAAAGTGGATGATAAGGACAACATGCACTGAAGCCCGCACGTGTGCTAGACATAAACTGAAAGATCAGCAGCGATGCGATGGCGGATTAGACGACTCCACGTGGACACACTGTTAGCCGCGACACATATGGAAATATGGCCGTCCGGATCGCTTGAATGCCTTGATCCCGAGGATGGCACAGAATGGCGACACGATGCCATGACAGCAGCGTGCGACATTACCATGCCACGGGCTGCAGCAAAGCCGCAGCAAACACTCGTGCCCGTCGCAGAAGAATAAGAAGGAATGAAGAGGAGGCCACGTAGCGCAAAGAGTACAGACTGACCAGCATGTCGCTCCGGCTAAGGTCCGGAGTCGGCACGACCTGCTACGGAAGTCCTACGACGACCCCTGCGGACGGCCTTACCGCATTGTACTAGGGAAGCTAAGAGTCTAAGTCGCTCCCCCGCCTTCGTACGGCAAGTCCCAACGGCGACGATGACAACGAGGGGGGGGGCATCGATGGACCAGTCGACGGTCAGGACTACAAGGATGGACGACCTCGAAGTCAGTAGGGGGGAACTAGAACTGCTGGCATGGAAACTCGTGTCGAGAGAGAGCGCATCGGTACCGGATGGTATTCCGAGTCGGGCGTCAGCGCTCGTCCAGGGTGCACTATGTGACAGAACGATGCTGCAGCTGAACGAATGCCAGCAGGAAGGTAATTATCATATAATCTGGAAGCTGCTATGTGTTGTTTTGTTCAAGAAGCAGGGTAAGACCCCCGACTCCCCCACGACGAACCGGTCCACCTGCCTACTCAGCGAGGCTTGGAAACTCCTCTTGCGGGTACTAGCAATCCGTTTGAAGGAGCAGCTACTGCTGATGGGCCCGGATTTGAATGACAAAGAGTTCGGCTTCCGGCGAGATCAATCCACGTTCGATGCCCTCAGGAGCGTCCGTTCCATGTCGGAGGCGACGTCACACACGGGTGGTGTCGTGCTGCTGGCGAAGTCGTCACTCTCCGCCATTATCAGTAGGATTGTGAAGGGGAAGAGGTTATTGCGCAGGATGGCCGAATTTTGCAAGCAAGTGATGCTACACAAGGAGGCCGCGGTATGCGTAAGAATGGAAGTGGCCCCATTCACATGGGAAGAATGCGGCGGCGAGCGCGTCGTGAGTACGGCGCTGCGCCTGCTGGGAACTAACCCAGACTGCAGGGCCCTGGTGGATAGAATTGCGGGACAGTTTCGGTCATACGATAGTCAACTGCCAGGTCGAACCGCTGGTGATTGGGCGGGGGACAGACTCTCTCGGAGGCCGCGGTCGAGAGGGACGGCGTCGCGTAGTGATCCCGCGGAGCCGTTGAAGGCACGAGACGGAACCGTGGAGGAGCATGGACTACGTGCTCGTCGTGGGGGTCACGGGTCACAGGAACACCGTGGTGACCAGCGCCTGACTTCCCGGTCGCCAGTTAGACTCGGGAATTTCATGATGAAGGTATAGTATGGCTGGTTACATAGCGTTAAGGTCAGCTAATGTATTACATCCCAGTTATTCCATCATCAAGCTATACGATCATCCATGAGATATCGCCGGGAATAAGCTAAGTATAGCCACTACCTTCAACCAGGGATATAGTAATACCGGGCCAGACACGCGGAACTCTCCCCCGTACTTAACCTGTACTATTTATGGCGGTGTCTCCTAAATAGCCTATTCCTTCGCGGATCGTGTAATAAATAGCCGCGTATTCTCGAAGCCTTGAATAGCAATTTCGCGGGGAAGTTATCGGGAACCGCTAACGTTCCTTTCAGTCGGTGCCAGGCGTCGTATTTCGGGCAACGGAATGATCCGAAAGAGGACGGGGTGTAGGCCAGCAAGGATCACACCGTCTGGCACATAATTTCCCGATGACAAGTCCGTACGTACGACGAGCCGGCGAGGCATAGGTGTACCTCAGCTGCCACAACTTCATCGGCCTATAAGGCGAACGTAATTCCTAAGTGTTCATCTCTGTGAAGTTTTTCGGCATGGCAATTTCTACGTGAACTGTTTTTTCATCGGAGTCTTAAATCGTCCCCGGGAACTCGATTCGCGCACATCCCGGGCTGCCTACGCCGCTACCACACCTCGCAATCCGTTCGTTTCCAGATGCAGATGCGTTCTCACTCGGCTACGTGGACGAAGCGAGTCGCGGGATACGTTTCATGCTGGGATCCATCGTGCAGCCGCAACGGACCGCGCCATAGTCACTGGTCCGCATAGCATAATATGCACGATCCAGCACTATATCCCGGTTACGAAGTATTAATGGCGCAAGCATCTGCTGCCTACGATTAATCCTCCATACACGCTCCGCGGCGGATGCCCCCAAGTTTCCGTCGGAGAAACAGCTCTAATTTAAACATAAAACCGTAAAACTATAATCCGCGTATTCGGCGATGTATAAGCAAGCGTGATATTCCGATTCTCGGCACCAATGCGGTCAATTTTATGCTCAACACATCGCGAGGAAGGCTTCGAGATCATGCAGCTCATCCAATCGAGTTTTCCCTCTCATGATCAAGGATTTACGAATTCATTCGAGCAATCCCTGCTTCACTGACCCGAAAATCAGGATACGTCCGTATACTTGGTCCAAGTAAACAAGCGGAATACCAAACACGGCAGACAGATCGCGCGACCATCGTTTTGTTTCCGTTTAAAGGGCAGCCAGAATTGATGCACTGTTTATTACGACACCGCGGACCAAACCAAAGCTGAAGGTTGCCTTGAGCGGACTCGCGTCCATCAATTTAGGTGCAAAATATCGATGGTATATTCTCAATGTTGAGTTTAAATTCCAATAATTTATTATCATGTATCTTCGCGTTTATATGAACTTTCTGTTGTTATCCTCATTTTACTTGGTTCTCATATTATAATATATCTGTATTTCATATTTATCACCATTTCGCTATTATTTCTTGGCGGAGCGAGGATAAAATGTTCTTTTCTCTGACGTAAGTGTCTATAAAGATCTGTAAAGAAGCTGTGATTTACACCGATTCCAGGGATACGAGTTTCTTCATCACCCTCCTTTAATTCGTCGATGCGTCGTTGTTTCAGCTTACCACTCCGTCATTTGTATCGGAGAATGGGGCGGAAAATGCAAAACACAATTTCCGCACAATGATCAAGGTGAAACTATTAACGCACATTATTTACTCGCACGAGCGAGGTGAAAAGTAAATATTCAGACGTTTGACGCGAAATTAAATTGAAGGAATAGAATTCGAATGATAGCTCATTCGAGATTGCAATTTCCAGCCATCGACCGGAATGCCAAACGAATTCCCCCTCTTAATTATTCACAATAACAATAATTAAACTGAACTCGAAGGAGCAAGGAGAGTGCGAGTGAACGTAAATTGTCGAGCGGAATGGATCGCGCCGATGAATTGGAGCGAATTAAGTTTCCGTGTAATTTTGGCGGCTCCTAAATGCT
>NIJG01000217.1:16397-116221 GCA_002201625.1 Euglossa dilemma
GGGGGGGGGTAGTCGTCGACCCTGCGTATCGCTGGGGCGATATGATATATCTATCGAGCGAAGAATCGTCCGCGACCGCAAATGGATGTACGACATGGGCTTGGCATGCAATTCTAGCGACATGACAGAATACCCATAGCACCGATCGCGAGTGTTTATCTCTCGAATATCGACTGCCATGATGTCTGTTCCGAACAAGTGCTCATGGCAAACAGAACCGAGGGGCAAAGATACTGGGAATGCTGTTCCAACAATGAACGGGTTTGTTGTTTCACGCATTGCTTTCTACTAATTGCCTTGAATCCGCTTTCCTCGTCTAACAGACTAGCTCGTGACCAACTTTTCTGAATATGTCATTAGAAAATGCTCCCTAGGCTTAAGACATTTGTTTAATCAAACGTGCCGAAGTGTACCTCTGAAGGGAGACCCCCTTACTCTGCCCCTTCGAGTGTCCTGGGTATGATGCTCTGTTTGCTGTTGCGTCTTTTGTACTGCCATAGACAGATCATTATAGATGGCAAGGTGTTCGAGTTTATCCCCCCCCCTGGCTTTTAGCATCCTTTCGTCACGATATTGCCCTTCGTTTTTCAGTACTCCATCATTACCGTGATACGCAGATACGGAATCTAAATTTGCGTATAGGTTCATAACCAGTTTCGATTATTCGTAACTCCGAATAGGCATTGATAAGTCCCGGATTCATTTCCCTGCAGCTTAAAATAAGAACGAACCTTCCAGCTTCCTGCGGAGTAAATCCTAACCGAAGATTCTCATTCTATTCGTAGTTCTATCTATAACCAATAGGGATCGAATATCGAGTGTAGAAGATGAGAAGGATGAAGGTAGATTTATCATATCTTCAGATTGGATATCTATTGACAATCGCCCCGATTTCTTTTCATACTATCTCCGTGAACGTCTGTACGTACCGAATTGTGCGACTTCTTTCTATGCTATATCCGAGCAAATTTTGATTATAGCAGCTCGTTGTGTCGGAATCGCATGGAGGTTGTGCACGAAGATAGACGCCGGTAATAAAACACGGCCACGGGGAACATGGAGGTAGCAGCGGCTCGCTCATCCGCGAGGGACGATAAGCCCAGAACGGCTGGAAATTCGGTGGATCCGAATGTCGGGAAATATTATTTGGGCAGGGACCGAGCCGTCAGTATCTCGCACTGAACGCGGCATAATTTGATTCGCGACGCGATGTAATTTTGCTCTCGGTCGCGGGCAAAGTGACACCAAACACGCGGCAACAAATTATATACGGCTATAGCGTAGAAATAAACGCTGAGCGGAAAAATGTCGCTGCTATATCGACCACCGAACACCGGGCCAGGCATTAAGCGAAACATTTCGCCCCGTCAAATTCCATTGGAGTACAATTCATTATATCCCCACGCGTGACGATCGTTGTACCCCTGATTTTGCCGCACATATAACTAATCGGATTGTATTCAAACGCCCCGATGCCGAAAATCGTCAATCAGCTTTCGCTTACTTGGCTCTTCGAAAAATTCCGGCGAACGCGCGAATTGGATGGAAATCCATCGCTTCGTCCGTTATTGATATTTTCAAGTGCAAATCTCTCCAGGGCTAGTCCGTTGCGAGAAATCACCCGACGGATGTGTCCACCCTATTTCACCGCTCGATTTCGATGGAATAGTTTCGTTTTGAAATCCCTGATGGTTAACAAGTGGTATATCGTGACGAGCTCTACCGTTTGGAGTTTGCCAAGAGCATGAAAAATGAGTAGCAGCAATTAGATGTTGGAATGCGAGAGAAGAAAGGGGGATTTTGAAATACGTCGGAAATCCAACATGGAACGCGTGTATAGGGACCGCGGATTTTGGGTTCGTATCAAGTTTTCTAGATCACGTGCAATTTGTTCGGGGACAGTCGCTACTAATATACGAGATATTTGAATTCTCTAGAGAGGGTGAATAGAGACGACAGAATGGAAGCTGGAAAGGGATAAATTAATTGGACGCTGAAGACGATAAAACTGAACGTCAAGAGAAAAAAATGTTAAGTAAATTATTTCTGGAGTTGTACGTAAGTGGCGTAGACTCACACAACCTTTGTTTCGGACACCTACCCACCCGTGAACGAAGAAAATTTAGATGTTACCCCTCGGAGGTCGATCCGACAAATGACCCCAGACGCGACGCGACGTTCCTTATATAGACATCGATCCGCCACAAACCAATAATTACTTTTCCGTTGTAATAGTGGAAAAATTATTAATTCTTTCACTCTCGTTATAAATTCACGTCGCCTACAGTCTGTTATTAATAATGAATTTAGTAATCTCCGCATGTTTTGCAAGTCATAATTGCATTCTCGTTAGCGGTTATAAGCTACGCCATTGACAGCTAACGATTGATTAATATTTTTACTTTTTCTGTAAATACGCCACTCGGGCAATTCAGCGAAATTCGGAAATTTGTACATTTTTGTACAAATGATTTGTATGAAATGTGATGAGTCAATTTTCCATTTTTGTTGCTTATCTATGTCTCGATGTTGGTATCACAGATAAATCGAACAGCTCGCCTCCTGCAATCGCTAAATTTTCATCAAATGTGCATGTTGAACACAAGTAAATACTTAACTTCAGAACCGCCGGCCTATTGAGACCCATGTGCAGACACAGTTTAACTATTTTTCTTTCCAATGTCAAGCTTCGAAATATAAAACCACTCCTACAAAAATTCGTATTCTTATTGATTGCGCTGATATCGGTACTTTATTCCAACGCATTGTCAAAGCAGTCATATATCTCCAGCTATCGCGGAAATATTTCCTTCTGCGTATATATTCCATATCCGTTTAAAGATATACGTTCCTCTTCATACCTGTCAAAATATAGCATCACAAAATAAACGCATTGACGCCAGAAATACCGATTTGTAACGAGTACCGATACATAATACACATTAATTCCGACAATTGAATAATTGCGACTACTTTTCTCATGTGCGAAAAGGAATTGCAAGCATGAGAGCTCAGAAACAAGATCCTTTACTCTATTTCAAGATCAATATTGACCCCTTTGCAACCATCAAATACACGCCATGAGGTCATTTAACCCTCATTCATTTGTACCCTCTGTAACATCGGAAATAATTAAGGCGTCCCACTCCTACGTGCACAGGGTATATACCCCAGAGGAAAAGGTGAAATAAAAGGAAGGAAAATGGTGATGAATGGAGGTGAAGTCAAACAAGCTCGGCTGGAAGGTGAACCCAGCTGCCACAACTATCGGAATGTTTGATTCTGTGAATACCTCGGAGGGAGAGAGAGGGAGAGAATGTCGAACGGGGTTGGATATCGAGGAGATGCAGAGTCGATGACGCTGCATGTTCTTTTGCTTGGTATCCTCAGATAATTCGACGCTTACCCGTGGAATTCCTGTTAGGTGCGGGTCGCATTTTCCCTAGGGGGCTCGGCGCCGGGACACATGCCCCTCCGCGAATATCTTGCAGACCACGGGTTCGCGGATTCCATAGTATATTCGGATCGTAAATTGTCCCTCTTGCTCGAATTTAAATGCATTGGCCCGACTTCCCATTTCCGAAAGTCGATCGCGCTGTTTCGCAGTCGATACCGATATTACCTATTTTCCCCATTCATAGCAGCGACTTTGCCATGTAACAGCGGTCCCTTCATCCTCATCCCTTGATCCTCTTGAATTAATCGCGATAGAAGCTCCGTTTGCTTCTATGCACCGTTGAAAAAACGGTGAAATGATACCAACGATCAACATTTGGGTCTTGAAACTCATAGAGACCGATTCGAAAAGGCAGAGGATTCGGTTTGGCGTGATGCCACATGGAAGAGATTCTGCAGTTTCCTGCTAGGTTGAGGCTGTACCGAGGGGATGACGGCGCCCTCGATTCGGCACGCGAGTGGTAATTAAGATGGCGTTATGAATCATCGTGTTAATAACCCTCTGTGTCCAGGTTAGTAAGCGTATTTCGGTTAATTAGAATTTTTAAATGGGCAAGAAGCTTCGTTTCCCCCCATGTCTGGCGATATCGCAATAATTAATTCGGCGAACTAATCTGGCGGACATGCCATTGATGCCATTTCGCAGATTTGTCCCACTCTTATGAATGAACGCGGTATAAAACCACAAGCAAGAAGCTCGATAAATGGTGAAGTACTCCATCTCTATCATTTAGCCGATGTAAGGAAAATGAAGGGGGTAATGGAGGCAGGAGAAATGAGCTATCGAAAATAATCGATCACTAAGAACGATTGACACGCGATGCGGTAAAATGGCTCGGAACAGAGGCAGACCTTTCCGGACTCTGTGAGAGTTTGCGAATCTTATATACTGCCTGATACCATCAAGCCGAAATCACAAATGCCCCGGGGGACTTCCGTTCTAGCCTAGAAGTCTTGGGATTCCTTTCGCATCTTCGAACTTCCCCGAAAGTTCTCGGCTCTCGGTCAAATATTCGCACTCTTCCCAAGTGCCTATCCTTTCTGGACAAGCCTATCCCGGGGTCCCACACGCGAGTCCCTGTGAACACTGAGTCTTCGGAGAATGCATGATTACTATAACCAAACGAACGCTCGAAATTCTCTGAATTCTCTACTACAGAAGCTACGAGGTATACGTCGCGATTCGTCAGGTCCTTGGTAAACTGAGGAGATTCTACACCGGTATCATTAATGATACATAGAATATTCTCAAACTGTATAAAATGCTTAACTAATAATACATATAATTAACATCAGAACAGCCCACATGTTGTCTGCACTAAAGTTCGACGTGCATATACAACATTAATCGAATGGACGTAATTGATAAAGACAAGTGTAAATTACGATGCTCCTATCGGAAGAAGAATCGACTTTTTAAAATGTAACCGCCTATATCCGATGGTTCCAAATAAAAAGACTTCCAAACTAGTCATTTCTACACAGCTTGTACTTTCAGAGTTATATTCACTGAGTACCTACGATTTCTCTACAATTTCTTTTCGATTTCGCTGCTTCATTAACTCTCGCACGAGCAACAGCAACGACTCGTCACGAAGTGATCCACCCGCGGTATGCAAATGGCACTCGGCGACATCTGGATGGCGGCAATTATACGACGGCATTGATCTCGAAGTCGTGACGCCAATCTCAGATCTTAATTCGCGAAAATGATTGCAACAGTTCGTCGGGAATGGCATCGCTACGCGCCAAGTCCTCTTTGCCTTCGCCGAAACAATGGCGGGTCGCTCCCCTTCCGAGCGATTTTCGATGGCAGCGAGATCTCAAGTAACGATTCAATTTTGCGGCGACTGCGGCAGCCAAATCTCGCGTTGATGGCGCGACTGGAAGTGGCCGAAGAGAAGTATAGTGACGCGGAAGATTGGCGCAAAAATTGCAGCTGCCGAGCCGCGATACTCTCGCCGCTGACGAATCGCGCGGACGGAGCGGGGGCATTGAATATTTAACGTTCTATAAATTACATGTTACCCGTGGAACGCGCTGCTCCGTGACGAATAATTGTGCAACTAAAATTTTTATTTAACGGGCTGTACTGAAT
This sequence comes from Euglossa dilemma, assembly GCA_002201625.1. NCBI lineage: Eukaryota > Metazoa > Arthropoda > Insecta > Hymenoptera > Apidae > Euglossa > Euglossa dilemma. The sequence continues at coordinate 21,952 of NIJG01000217.1, forward strand.
AATGGAGATCCGTCCGTTGTTCGCGGTCGCGTGATGGTATTCTGCATAATTCGTACGTGCTGTTATAGCAACGTGAGAGGTTTCGCGGTAATATGTTCAATGTTATATATTATTATACATATTTAATGTTTGTTTCTCCAAAATAAATTCATTAAACGCGTTATATTCGAGTAAGGAATTGAAATAACTCGTATGTTGCTGTATCTCGATCGCGATTATTTGCCAAGCAGTTGCAGCCATAGTTCATCGCATCCATTTTCGTCGCACGCATTTTGATTCCCCAGCCACTCAATCATTTCGTAGGTCCGAATATGCACCGTTGACTGTTTGTACGTGCAGAATTTCTTGCTGCGCATAGTTACCGCGGATGTTTATTATATTGCGGAGCAGTAACAATATCTATTCCGTATTTTATTTACTAATACAGGATAGGTTTTCTTGCACATCGCGTTTTTGAATAATGATAATAAGCACTGGTAACATAAACAGTAGAGTATTGTTAATTCGTTTACTATAGAGAAATATTGTCATAAATATTTCAATACCGATGTGATGGAATATGTTGTACATGTTCCCTTTATCGATAATGTCGAATTACTTAATTATTCGAATTCCATATCGTGGACTATAGTCAAATTAGAAGCATATTAATAATGGAGTCAATTTCCTTTCCTTCGAAATGGCATTGAATATTATGTGCTAGAAAACGCTTCGCAACATAGAGATTTTGAGGTCAAAACAATAACTTTGAACGCTAATGTTTTCGAAAATGTGCTTTGTGTCCACTGCCAAACCTGATCAGCGGATTTACTCCTGGAATATCGAGTTTACCATTCGGAATCACAGGATAGGCGTAGCTATTGAATTAGTCGATCTACCCTCAAGGAATGAATATCGTTCGCGAACGGTTTGTCCATCAATCCTCTAATTCATCCATGAGGCTATTGCGCCCACCACAGAAACGCATACTTATTTGCTTCGTCGAATACGAAGGCACGCTCTCGATATAGCAAGTTAGCGTCTCGGTGGGATAAGTATTCCGTGAGAAGTATTACTCTATACCAAATGGCAACTATCTCAGATGAATGGACGCTCTAATTTAGTGTACAATCCGTGAATTAAGGTGTCCATTGCCAATACTGATCACCGAAATTGTTCCCGGAATACCTGGTTTGGCTCTGAGAGGCAAAGGATGGGCGATGCTATTGACGTAGCCGCTCGTCACTTACTGAAGGTGGTAACGTTCTCGAACGGTTTGATCCCCGATATTTATAGTTCCTTCATGCCATTACGTTGCCCGTTTCTGAAATGTATAACAATTTTCTACTCAGAATACAAAGTTATACTCTCTGTGCAGCGGGATAGCTTCTCGGAAGTTATGGACTTCCGTGAAACGATTGACTCCACCCCAATAGGTAAAGTTCTACAAAAGTTTGGCTCTCTACCTTAATTTGGCATCATACCGTGAATTAAGGTGTCCGTTGGCAGTAGTGTGCAGCGGATTGACTCCCGGAATACCTTGTTTGACCTTCGGAATCACAGGATAGGTGTAGCTATTGATCTAGGAGTTCCGATCTCGCAGAAGGTGGTAACGTTGTGGTACGGTTTGACTCTCGCACTTTTAATTCGGACCTAAAATTAAGATGTTTATCAGTAAGATGTATACTAATTTGTTTCCTTGGACACGAAATTATTATCTCGATACAGCGAGTTGTGTTCTCGGAAGGTGAGTCTTTCGGTACAAACAGTGACTCCATACCAATTGATAATGGTCTCCGACAATTTGAATGTCTACTTTAATGTTCAAACCGCGAATTAAGGTGTTTTCGGCCAATACTGTTCACCGGATATAATTCCGGAATACCTGATTTGACCCTCGGAATCAAAGGATAGTTCTAGCAATTGACTTAGCCAATGGATTATCAAAGAAGGTGGTAACGCTCTAGAATGTTTCGACTCTTCATTTTGCTACTCATACATGAAAATAACGTGTTCGGCTACTGAAATTTTCACAAATTTTTTCCCGTGAACATGAAGAATGGCACTCGCTGAAGCGGGTTAGGTTCTCCTATGGTTAGGTATTTGGTAAAAATAATGACACTATACGAACTGGTAATGATTTCTAGCGATTTGACCCACTACTTCAATATTCATGCGGTGAAATCAGATGTCTGTGGCAAAGCGGGTCAGCGTATTTACAACCGGAATATATCGTATGCCTCTTGGAAGCTTTGAATAGGTGATGCTATTGACACAACTGCTCATAGAAGGTGGTATCGCTCTCGAACAATTTGTACCTCAATCATCTTATTCGTACATGAAATTAAGATGCCAGTCTCTAAGGTGTTTACTAATTTCTCTCACTGATTACCATGTAATACTCTCGATAGAGCGGCTGTAGTTCCCGCGCAGGTACGGCCATCGGTAGAACGTTTGACTTCATAGCAATTGGTGACGTTCACAGACGGGTTGACGCTCTACTTTAACATTGAAACCGAGAATTAAGGTATCAATTGCCAATAGTATTTAGCGGCTTTACTCCAGCAGTATCTGGTTTAACTTTCGGAATCACGATATATGTGAGGCTATGGACTCAGCCGTTCGTCTGCCGTAGAAGGTGGTAATCTTCTCGAACGGTTTGACCCTTGAAATTCTAATTCATACATGAAGATATGGTGTCCACCACTGAAATGAATACTAATTTCTTTCTCTGAACACGGAGTTATACTCTTCATGAAACTGGTGGGTTTCGCGGAAGGTATGAACTGCTGTATAACGTTTGTCATTATTGTCACTGGTAATGTTCTCAAACGGTGTGACGCTCTATTTTAATATTGAAACCGTGTATCAATGTGTCTATTGCTATCACTAATCAGCGGATTTATTCATGGGATAGCTCCTATGACTGTCGGAAACAGAGGATATCAAGAATCCATTGACTTAGCAGCTCGAACCACAAAGAGGGCGGTATCGTTCTCGAAATGCTTGATACACGATCTTCTAATTCATACATGAAGCTAAGGTGTCTGACACTGAAGTGTATACTAGTTCGCAGCTCTAAACACACTGTTATACTCTCGATACTGCGGGTCAGTTTTTCGGAAGGTAAGGCATCTTATAAAGTTTTACCTTACTCGAATAGCTAATGTTCTACAAGGGCTTGACGGCCTGGTTTAACTTTCAAACGCTTAATTAAGGTGTCAATTGCCAATACTGTTCAACGGATTTGCTTTCGGATTAACAGAATTGAGAGTCGTAATCGCAGGACAGGTGGAGCTGTTGACTTATCCGTTCGATTATCAAAGACGCTGGCAATTGACTCGAACGAATTGTCTCTTGATTATTATATTTATTCATTAGATAATGGTGTATATCTGCTGGTATATCGACTAATTTGATTCGGTGAATAATACTCAAGACACACGATACAGAGGGTTAGGTTCTCGAAAGGTTTGGCCGTCGGTAAAACGATTGTCATTTTACAAATTGGAAACGCCATCAAACGGTTTGAGGCTCGATCTTTTAAATCGTAATGAAATTATGGTCCCCGTAACTAAAATGCTTACCAATTTGATCCCCTGATGGCGAAGGTATACTCGCGAAGAAGCGGGTGAGATTCTCGGAATGTAAGTTCTTCTGTAAAAGGTTTGAATCTATGCAAATAGATAACGTCATATAACGGTTTGACGGTCTGCCTTAATATTCATACCTTGCACTATGGTGTCTATTGACAATACTGTACGGTGCATTTAGTCTCGGCGTAACTCGTTTGGCACTCCGAATCACAGAATAGGGGAAGCTATTGACTCAGACGTTCGTCTCTCACAGAAGGTGGTAGCGTCTTCGAACGGCTTAACACTCGACCTTCCTATTTATACATGAAACTAAGGCACCAGTCATAGAAATGTACACAATATCTTTCTTTGGACTCGAAGATATACTCTCGAAACCGCTGGATAGATTCTCCGACGGTAAGGCCATCGGTAAAGTGATTGACCTTATACCAATTGGCAACGCTCTAAAACACTTTGATGCGCTACTTTTATATTCAAACCGTGAATTATGGTGTCATTGGCCAATACTCTTCAGTGGACTTACTCTCGTTTTTCTGCGGTTGTCTCTCAGAATCACGGTATAGACGAAGCTATTGACATTGCTGTTCCTCCCGCAAAGAAGGTGGGATCGTTCTTGAAAGGTTTGACTCTCGATTATTCAATCCATATATAGAAATAATGTTTCCGTCTGTTAATATTTCTACTAATTTCATTCCGTGAGCACTAAGCGTGACACTCGCTACAGCGGGATATATTCTTGGAAGGCAAGGTATCTGTTAAATAGTTTGACTTTACACCAATTGGTAATGTTCCCCAGCGGTTTCAATCTTTACCTCAATATTCATACCCTGAATTAAGGTGTCTATTGCCAATACTCTTTTGCGGATTTACTCTCGGGTTACCTGCTTTGACACTCGAAATCTTGGGATAGGTTGATGCTACTATGTTAGCCGTTCGATTCCCACAAAAGGTGGTAACCGTCTCGATCGGTTTGTAACCCGATCTTCTAATTCATACATGGTATTAAGGTACCCGTCACTAAAATATATACTAATTTGTGTCTCATATCATGTGGTTATACGCTCGATACAGCGGGTGAGGTACGCGGAAAATAAGGCCCTCGGTATAAAGTTTCTCTCTACCAATATATAACCCTCTACAAGGGTCAGATTTTGCAAATTGCCAACACTATTGCCAATTCTGTTCAGCGCATTTACTCCCGGAATACCTGGCTTGAATCACAGAATCAAAGGATAGGTGAAGCTGTTGACATAGCCGTTGGGCTTCCTGACAGGATGGTCACGATCTCGAAAGGTTTGACCCTCGATATTCTACTTCATGTATGAAAATTATATGTCCTTCGCTAAAATACATACTAATTTGCTTTTAATGCTGAACAGTATTGGCAGTAGGAACATTAATTCGGGGTATACATATCAGAGTAGGGAGTCAAACAGTTTCTGAACGCTCCTAAGTCATGTAGCGTCATACTATTTATCGCATAGCTTACCTTCTTGGGACATTTCCCGCGGTATCGTGGGTATATCTTCGTGTACAGTAAAACAAATTAGTAGACATTTTAGTGACAGGCGCCTTAACTTCATGTTTGTATTAGAAGATAGAGTATGAGACCGTTCAATAACGTTGCCGCCTTTTTTGTGTGTCGAAAGGATACGACAATATTTTCGCCTATCCTGTGATACCGCTCGTCATACCAGGTATCCCGGGCGTAGCTCCCTGTACAGTATAGGACACATACACCATATTTCACGGTATAAATATTGAGGTACTGATGAAAACCGTTGTAGAACGTTACGTATTGGTATACAGTCAGACTTTTTACCGATGGCCTTACCTTCCGAGAAGATAACCAGCTGTGTCAAGAGTATAACTTCGTGTCCAGAGAAGCAAATTAGTAGACATGATGGCACACGGGCACCATATTTTCATGTATAAATAACAAAATGGAGTGTAAATCCGGTAGAAAACGATGCCACCTTCTTTGGAAGTGGAACAGCTACGTCAATAGCATCATCTATCCTGTGATAAAAAAGAGTCCCACCATGTATTACAGTAGTAATGACGCTGAACAGTTTTGGCAATAGACATCTCAATTCGAGGTATGAATAATAAAGTAGTGAGTCTAACCGTGGAAAAACGTTACGTACAGTTATACAGCCAAGCTCTTTTATGAAGGCATTAACTTACGAAAGCCTAACGCATTATATCGAGAGTATAACTTCGTGCGTAGAGAAACACATGAGTATAGTCTTTAGTGACGGGAATCGTAATTTCCTGTATGAATTCGACGATCGACTGTCAAACAGTTGGAGAACGTTACCACCTTCTCCTAGAGACGAAAGGCTAAGTCAATAGCTTCATCTATCTTTTCATTTAGAGTGGCAAACCAGACATTCCTGGAGCAGGTTCGCTGAACAGTACTGTCTATAGACACCGTAATTCACGGCTTGAATATAAAGCAGAGCGAGAAACAGTTTGAGAACACTTCCAATTGCTATAAAGTCAAACGTGTTATTGATGACCTTACCGCACGAAAGCATAACGTGCTGTATCGGCAGTATAACAAGGTGAACAGTCGAACAAAAGGGTATATATCTTTTTAGTCTTGGGCACCTTAATATCATGTTGATGTAGAACATCGAGAGTCAAACCGAGCTGGACCGTTACCACCATCGTTGAGAATTGAACGGCTGATTCAATAGCTAAACCTATCATCTGATTCCTACAGTCAAACGAGGTATTCCTGGAGTAAATCCGCTGAATGGTATTGCCAATAGACACATTGATCACGGCATGAGTATATAACTAGTCGACAGAGAACATTACCAATTGTTATAAAATCATTCTTTTCACCGAATAGGTTACCATGCGAGAACCTAATCCGCGGTACGAAGTGCTTTTTCCGGTGTTCACTGAACCAAATTAGAAGTCATTTTGGCCAAATGGACAGCTTATTCTCATGTTCGAATAGCAAGATCGGCGGTCAAACCGTCCGAGAAAATGTACACCATTTTTGGGAGTCGCACAGGTAAGTCGATAGTTTTACCGATCCTGTGATACCTAGGGCCAAGCCAAGTTTTCCTGGAATATACCTGCCGTTCATCAATGACATTAGCCACAATATTTCAGATTATATATGCTAAGGTACAGAGTCAAACCGATATAGATCGCTATGTATTGGTATATAGTAAAGTTTTTCCGGAAGGCCTTACCTTCCGTGAAGATAAACCACTGCATCTAGATCACAACTTCGTGTTCACAGAAGAAAATTAATATGCTCTTTAGTCACAGGCACCTGAATTTCATGTATGAATTAGAATATCCAGGTTCAGAACATTACCACCATCTTAAAGATTTGATCGGCCAAGTCAGTAGCCACGCAGATCTGTGATTACGAGAGATAAACCACGTATTCAGGGAGTAAATCCGCTGAACGGTATTGGAAATATAAACCTTAATTCACGGTTAGAATATAAAAGCAGGCCGTCAAACCGTTGCAGAACAATGCCCATAGGTGTAGAGTCAAACTATACCTTTCCCCCCGAAAAGCTGTCTCGCTGTATCGGGATTACAACACCGTGTTGTTAGGTACAAACCAGTATACATTTACTGCCGTGCACCTTAATTTCATGTATGAATTAGAAGTTCGAGGGTCAAACCGTTCGAGAACGTTGCCACGTTCTGTGAGAGACAAACAGCTAAGACAATAGCTTCATCTGTACTGTGATACGGAGTGTCAAACCAGGTATTCCGGGAGAACGACTGCAGGGGAGTTTTGGCAATAGACACCTTAATTCGCGGTTTGAATATTAAAGAAGACCGTCAACCCGGTGTAACACGCTACTCATTGGTACAGAGGCTAACGTTTACCGAAAGCCTTACCTTCCGAGAAGCTAACAAGCCGTATCGAGAGTCTAGCTTCGTGCTCAGTGAAGCAAACTAGTATACATTTTAGTGACATAAACCTTAATATTGTGTATGAATTAGATGCTAGACTGTCAAACCGTTCAAGAATGTTACCACCATCTTGGAGTACCGAACGGCTATGGCAATAGTTTCACCTATCCTGTGATTCTGAGTGTCACACAAGGTATTCCCGGAGTAAATCCCCAGTACAGTATTGGCAATAGAATCCTATTCCACGGTACAAATATTAAAGTGTACGGAGAAGCTTTGTCCAACATTATCAATTGGTATCGAGACAAACTTCTTACCGAAAGCATTGCCGTACGAGAACCTGACCCGCTGTATGGAGAGCATAACATCGTATCCAGAGAAGTAAACTGAGCTACACTACAGTGACTGCACCATAATTTCTTATATGAATATGAATATCGAGAGTTAAACCGTTCGAGAACGCAACCACCTGTTTTGCGATTCACACTGCTATGTCAATAGCTTCACATATGACTTTATTCCAAGAGACGATCCAGGTATTCTGGGAATAAATCCGCTGTTAAGTAATGGCATCAGACACCCTAATTCACAGTATGAATATTAAAGTAAAAAGTCAAAGCGCTGTATAACGTTATTTATTCGATCAGAGTTCACTTCTTATAGAAGGACATACCACCCGAAAAGCTAACCCGCACTATCGGGGGTATAACTTCGCGATCAGAGAAGCAAATTAATACACATCTTAGTGTCGAGCACCTTAAAGTCATGTATCTAATATAAGGATTGTGTGTCAAACAGTTCGAGAACGATACCACTTTCATTGAGGATCGAACGGTTACGTCAATAGCTTCACCTATCCTGCAATTCTATGAGTCATGAAAGGACTTTCCGGAGTAAATCCGCTGGAATATTTTGGCAATAGACACCTTATTTCACGGTTTGAATACTAGCATATAGCGTCAAACCGTTTGAGATCGTTACCAATTACTATAAAGTCAAACGTTTTACCGAAATCCATACCGTCCGAGAAGCTAACCCGCCGTATGGAGAGTTTTGATTCATGTTTAGAGAAACACATTAGTATACAATTTAGTGTCGGCACCTTAATTTCATGTATGAATTAGGAAATTGGGAAGCAGACTTATCCAGAAGCATACCGCCTTCTCTGAGAGTCGCGCGGCTAAGCCAATATCTTCACCTTCCCTGTGATTCCGATAGGCATACAAGGTATTCCGGGAGCCTATCCGCTGTGAACTGTAGGTAATGCACACCTTCAATCACGGCGTGAATGATAAGGAAGGGCGTGAAACCGTTTGAAAACGCTACAAGTTAGAATAATGAAAACGATTTACCAATTACTTTACCTTCCGAGAACCTGACCCGCTGCAGCGAGAGTGTTGCTTAGTGTAACCCGAAACAAATTAGTATACATTGTCGTGACGGGCAACTTAATTTCATGTATCAATAGGAAGATCGATTGTCAAACCGTACGACAACGTTACCACCGTCTACCAGATTTTATTTTGTAAATCAATAGTTTCACGTATCCTGCGATTCCGAGAGTCAAACTTGGTATCCCGGTACTAAATCCGCCGCAGAGTATTGGCAGTAGCCACATTAATTCACGGTTTGAATATTAAAGTAGAGCGTCAAACCGTTTGAGACCGTTACCAATTGGTATAATTTCATACGTTTTACCGAAGGCCTTACTTTCCGAGAATTTAACCCGCTGTATTGATACTATAACGTCCTGTTCAGAGGATCAAATTAGAAAAGATTTTAGTGACGGTGACGTTAATTTTATTATGAATAAGGAGATCGGGTATCAAATCGTTCGAGAAACATACCACCTTCTCAGAGAGACGAACGTCTAAGAAAATAGTTTCTGCTATCCTGTGATTCCGAAAGTCAAACCAGGTACACAGGAAGTAAATCCACTGAAGCGTATTGGCAATTGACACCTCTATTCACGGTATGAATATTATTGTAGGGAGTCAGACCGTCGGAGAACATTATCAATTCATATAAAGTCATTCCCTTTACTGAAGATCTTACCTTCCGCGAACCAAACCCGCTGTATCGAGAGTATAACTTCGTGTTCAGGGAAATAAAATAGTCTACACATCTGTGACGGGCGTACCACACTGTGGATGTACTCTCGGAATAACAAGGTAGGAGAAGCTATTGGCACAGCAGTACGCCTCACAAAAAAGATGCTTAATTTCTCGAACAATTTGTCTCTGACTTTGCTATTCATACGTGAAATTGAGATGTCCGTCTGCTGAAATGCCTGCTCAATTGATTCCGTGAACACTAAGCTATCCACTAGCCACAGCGGTTGCGTTCTCGGAAAGTAAGGTATTCGGTATAACTATGGACATCATAGCAATTAGTAACGTGCTCACAAGCTGTGACGCTCTATTTTAATATTCACTCCGCGTATTAAGGTATCTATTACCAATACTGTACGGCGCATTTACTCCAGGATTACCTGGTTTGACTCTCGGAATCACAGGATAGGTGGCCTTTTGATCTAGCCGTTCTATTCTCGATGAAGGTGGTAGCGTTCATGCTCAGTTTGACCGTCGATCTTCTTTCTAATTCAAACACGAAATTAAGATGCCCCACGATAAAATGTATACTAATTTGTCACTGTAAGCACCATGTTATACTCTCGATGCGTCGCGTTCGGCTTTCGGAGGGTAAGACTTTCAGCGAAACGTTTCGCATCATAACACTTGGTGTCGCTCTCAAACGTATTGACGCCCTACTTTCATACTCACAACGTGAATTAAGGAGACCAATGTCAATACAGTTCGGAATTATTCTCGGAATACCTGGTATGTCTCTCGGAAACACAGGATATATGAAGCTATACTTTTAGCTGTTGAAATATCATAGAAGGCGGTAGCGGCTTCGATTGGTTTGACACAAGATCTTCTTAGTCAAAATGAAGTTAAGATCCCCTTCGCTAACATGTTAACCAATCTGATCCTCCGAACATGAAGTTATACTCTCGACACGACGGTTCAGCATCTCGGAAGGTAGGGAATTCGGTAAAAGGAGTGACTTTATACGAATTGGTTATGTTCTCCACCGGTTCGAATCACTATCTTAACATTCATGCCGTGAATTAAGGTGCCTATTGCCAATACTGTTCAGCGAATTTACTATCGTCATACCCGGTTCATCACTCGGAACCACAGGATTGGTGAAGCTATTGACTCAGCCGTGTGCCCCTTAAAGGAGGTGGTACCGTTCTCAAACGGTTTGACAACTGATTTGCTAACTCATATATGAACTTAAGCTGTTCGCCACTAAGATATGTAACAATAATTATCTTTGATCACGAAGTTATACTCTCGATACATCAGGTTATGGTCATGGAAGCTAAGGTCTTCGGTAAAACTTTTGACGTTAAACCGATAGGTCACGTTCTAGAAGGGATAGTCCCGGTACCATAATATTCAATCTGTGAATTATGGTGTCTGCTGTCAGCACTATTTAGCGGACTCATTCTCGGAATACCGGGATTGACCGTCGGAATCACAGGAGAGGTGAAGCTATTGATTTAGCCGTTCGTCCCTCACAGAAGGTGGCAACGTTCTCGCGCTGCTTGCTCCTCTGTCTTCAAATTCATGCATGAACATATGATGCCTATCACTAAATTATATACTAATGTCTTTCTCTGAACACCCCATATGTGAATTTATTGAGACTTATACCTTCGACCCTCAAAGAAGGCGGAAACGTTCCCGAGACATTTGATACTCGATCTTCTAATATATGAATAAAAATTATGGCCCCCGTCTCTAAAACAGACACTACTCTCCTTGTCTGAACAGGAGGTCATACTCGAGATACAGCCGGTTAGCTTCACGATGGCAAGTCCTTCTTGGAAAAGTTTTTCTCTATTGCAAAATGTAACGTTCTAGAACGGTATGTGGCTGTAGATAAATATTCATACAGTGAATTAATGTGTCTACTGTCAATACTCTTCAGCGGATTTACTGCCGGATTACCTGGTTTGACTATCGCAAGCACTGGATAGTTTAAGCTACTGACTTGGCCTTTCGAATCTCACAGAATGTGGTAACGTTCTCGAACGGTTTGGCACTCGGTCTCCTAATCCATACCCGAGGATAAGGTGCACGTCACTGAAATGAATACTAATTTGCCTCTCCGAACACGAAGTTATACTCTCGATACAGCGGGTTGTGATCTCGGAAGGTAAGGCCCTCGGAGAAAAGAGCGACTCTATAGTTATTGGTCTTGATTTCGGACAGTATGACATTCTACTTAAATGTTCATACCGAGAATAATGGTGTCAATTGCCTATACAATGCACGGGATTTACTCCCGTAATGACTGGTTTGGCTTTCGAAGTCACAGGATAGTTGACGTTATGGCCATAGCTATGCGACTCTCAATAAAGGTGGTAGCACTTTCGAACGGTATAACTCTCGATCTTCTTATCCATACACTTAATTCAGGTGCCTGCCACTAAAGTGTATACTAATATGCACCTCTGAACAAGAAGTTATACTCTCGGAAAAGCGGACAAATTTTTCTGGGCGTAAGGCAATCTGTACGAAGTTTGTCCCTACACGAGTTTGTAAAGTTCTGTTACGGCTTGACAACAGCTTTAATATTCAAACTGTGAATTAAGGTGTCTATTGCCAATACTGTTCAGCGCACTTTCCCCAGGAATACCTGGTTTGACACTCCGAATCACTGGATTGGTGAACCGATTGACTTAGCCGTTCGACTCTCGCAGATGGTGGTAATGTTCTCGATCGGTTTGACCCTCGATCTTCTAATTCATGCAAGAAATTAAGGTGCTCGTCATTACAATGTATATTAGTTTGTAGACATGAACATGGCATTACACTTTCGATACAAGGGGTTAGTTTTTCTGAGGGTAAGGAATTCTGTAGGAAGTTTGACCCTACACCTATAGGTATTGTTATACAACGGCTTGACGGCCTGCTTAAGCATTCAAACCGTGAATTGAGGTGTGTACTGCCCATACTGTACAGTGCATTCACTCCAGGAATACCTGGTTCAGCTCAAGGAATCACAGGATGGGTGAAGCTACTGACTTCGCCGTTCGATTCTCAGAGAAGGTGGGATTGTTCTCGTACGGCGTGACTCTCGATATTGTTTTCGTATATAAAAATAAGGTCTCTGCAAGCTAAAGTGTCTACTAATTTGTTTCCGCGAGAACTGAGCATGACACTCACCGCAGCTGGTTAGTTTCTAGTTGGGTAATGTATTCGGTAAAAGGAATAACTCTATAACAATTGGTAATATTCTCCGACGGATTGTCCTTCTACTGTATCATTCATACCGCGAAAGAAGGTGTCTACTGCCAATACAGTAAGTGGATTTGCTCCTGGAATACCAGGCTTGACTGTCGGAATCACAAGGATAGGGAAAAAAATTAACACTGCAGTTCGATTCTTCTAGGAGTTGTAAACGTTCTTGAATGGCTTCGCACTCGATCTCCTAATTCATATAAGAAATTAAAGTGCCCAACATAAAAATATATACTAACTTGTTTCTCTGAACACGAAGTTGTATCCACGATACAGCTTGTTTAGTTCTCGGAGGATAAGGAATCCGGTAAGGAGTATGACGTTATACCAATTTGTATCGTTCTCAAACGGTTTGACGTTTTACTTCGATACACAAACTGTGAGTCAAGGTGTCCATTATCAATACTGTTACGCGGATTTACTCCCGAAATACATGGTTTCATTCTTGGAATCTTGGAATATGTGAAGCTATTGACTGAGCCGTTCATCTTGCAATAATGCTGGTAACGTTTTCAGGCGGTTTGACACCCGAGCTTCTAAGCTGTACATGAAATTAAGCTGCCCGTCACTGAAATGTCTTCTAAGCAGCTTCACCGGACACGAAGTTATGCACTCAATGCTGTGGGTGATGTTTCCGGAATGTAATGCCGTCGGTAAAGAGCTGGTCTCAATAGCAGTAGGTATCGTTCTACAATGGTTTCACACTGTACATTAATATCCGAGGCGTAAATTAAGGTACCTATTGCTAATACTGTTCAGCTGATTAACTCCCTGAATGCCTTGTTTGACTTTCGGAATCAAAGGATAGGCGAAGCGATTGAGTGAGCCGTTCGACTCTCATGGAAAGTGGTAACGTACGCGAACGTTTTGATGCTCCAACTTCTACATCATACATGAAATTAAGTGCGCGGCAATAGGATGTATACCAATTTGCTTCTCCGAACACCATGTTCTACTGTGGATACAGCGGGTTAGCTTCTCGAAGGCATTCTTTCTGTGAAATGTTTGACACTATACCAATACGTAACGATCTACGACGGTTTGACTCCGTACTTTAATATTTATGCCGCGAAATAGTGTGTCTAATGTCCATACTGATTAGCAAATTTCTCCCGGAATACCTGGGTTGGCTCTAGGTATCACAGGATTGGTGAAACTACTGACTCAGCGGTCCTATTCTCAAAGAGGATCGTGACGTTCTCGAATGTTATAACTTACGGATTTGCAATTCGTGCATGAAAATAGCATGTCCGTCTGCTTAAATGTCCATTAATTTGTTTCCGTCAACAACGAGCATGAAACTCCCTACAGCGGTTTAGTGTTCTTGGCCGTTAATGTATTCGGAAAAAAGAATGACTTTATACGAATTTGTTATGACCTACGACGGTTTGTAGCTCTACACTGATATCCAAACCGTGAATTAAGACGTCTATTGTCTATACTGTTCAGCGAATTTACTCCAGGAATGTCTGGCTTGACTGTAGGAATCTCAGGATAGCTGGAGCTACACACATAGCGGTTCGTATTTCAGAAAAGGTGGCAACCATCACGAGCGGATTGACCACCGATCTTCCAATTCATACATGATGTTAAGATGCTCGCCACTGAAATGGACACTAATTTCTCTCTATGATTACGAAGCTATACGCTCGATGAAGCGGGTGAGGTTAGCGGAAGTTAACACCTTTGGTAAAGTGTTTGACTTTATACCAATTGGAAAAGCTCTAAAACGGTTCGACGCTCTTCTGTAATATTCAGACCGTGAATTAAGATGTCTATTGCCAATAGTGCACAGGGGATTGACTCCTGATCAACCTGGTGCGACTCTCGACACATGATAGGTGAAGCTACTGTGTTAGATGTGCGATTTCACATTGAAGGTGGCAACGTTCTGGACCATTCTCCCTCTCGATCTTCTCACGTATTCATGAAATGAAGGTGGCCATCACGGGAATGTATACTAATTATGTATCTCTGAGCACGAAGTTTTACTCTCGATGCAGCGGGTCAGGATCTCGAAAGGAAAGCTCTTCGGTAGAACCTTTGACATTACACCAATCGGTATCGTTCTACAGGAGACAGACTGTGTACGTTAATATTCAAACCGTGAATTAAGGTGTCCATTGCCAATAGTGCACAGTTTATTGACTGTCGTATTGGCTGGTTTTTCTTTCGGAATCATATGACAGGAGAAACTACTGACTTATCCGTTCGACTGTCAAATATGGCGGTAACCTTGTCGATAGTTTCGACCCTAGATATTCTATTCCATACAGGAAATTAAGGTGACCATCACTAAAATGTTTACTAATTTGATCCTCCGACCACGAAAATATACCCTCGAAGCGGCGGGTTAGCTTCTCCGATGGTTAGGCTATCTGCAAAATGTTAAACTCTATGCGATAGGTAACGTTCCACAATGGTTTGACGGTCTGATTTAATACACAAACCGCGAAATAAGGTATATATTTTCAATAATCTGCAGCGCATTTACTCGTTGAATATCTCGTTTGTCATTCGGGGTCACAGGATATATGTAGCTATTGAATTACCCGTTCGGACCTCAGAGAGGGCGGTAAAGTTCTCGAACTGCATGACCCTCGATTTTCGAATTCATACATGAAATTAAGGTGCGCGACACTAGGATGTATACAAATTCGTCCTTCCGAACACCATGTTATACAATCGATACAACGGGTTAGATCATCAAAGCGTATGGACTTCAGTAAAACGTTTGACTCTATACACGTATGCATTGTTCTACAACGGTTTGACTCTGCACATTAATATTCGAACAGTAAATTGAGGTTGCTCTTGCAAATGCTGTTCAGCGATTTTACTGCCGGAGCACCTGGTTTAACACTCGGAAACACAGGACAGGTGAAGCTGTTGACTTTGCGGATCGTCCCTCACATAAGGCGGCAACGTTCTCGAGGGGTTTGGCCCTCGATCTTTTAATTCATGCATGAAACTACGTTCCTCACCACTGAAATGTGAATTAGTTCGTACTTCCGAAAACGGTGCTATACTCCCGATACAGCGAGTTTGATTTTCGGAGGGTGAGGCATTCTGTATGAAGTATGAACTCCTACAGGTAATTTTCTACGACGGCATGACTTTTGATATTCAAGCGGTGTATCAAGGAGTCAGTTGTCCATTCTGTTCAGCGGAATAACGCCTGGAATACCTGGTCTGCATCCCCGAATCACAGGCTAGGTGAAGCTATTGATTTAGCCGTCCGAATCCCAAAGAAGGTGGTCACGTTCCCCAACGGTTTGACCCTCGATATTCCATTTTATACGTAAAATTGAAGTGTCCGTCACTGAAACATTGACTAATGTCTTTTACTGAACACGACGATAAACTATCGACACGGCGGGATAGCTTCTCGGAAGGTAAGGCCTTCAGAAGATCGTTTTACAGTATGAAAATAGGTAAGGTTCTACAACGGATTGACTCTGTACTTCAATATACATATACCTTGAAATATCGTGTCTAATGCCAGTACTGCTTATCGGATCCACTCCAGTCATTCCTGATCTGACTCTCGCAGTCATAGGATAGGTGAAGCTAGCGACTTGGCCGTCCGACTCTAAGCCAACGTGGTAAAGCTCTAGAACGTGTTGACTCCCGAACTTCTAATTCATGCACGAAATTATAGTGCTCTTCACTAAAATGGGTACAAATTGGCTTGCCTGCACACGAAGCTATACTCACCATACGGCGTGATAGTTTCTCGAAAGGTAAGACATTCTGTGAAAAGTTTGACACAATGCCAATTCGTAACGTTCTACAATTGTTTGACACCGCACTTTTACTCACATACCGTGAATACTGTCCAGCGAATGTATTCCCAGATTATCTGGTTTCCCCTTGGAATCACAGGATAGGTGAAGCTATGAATTTAGCCGTTCGAATATCAAAGTGGTTTGTAACGTTTTGGAACTGCTTGACCGTCGATCATCTAATTAATATTCGAAATTAAGGTGACGTCACCAAAGTGTTTACTATTGTGTTTCCTTAAACACGTAGCTACACTCTTGACACGGCGGGTTAATTTCTAGGACGGTAAGGCATTCGACGAAACGGTTGAATTTATAGCAATTAGTAACGTTCGCACACGGTGTGACGCTCTATTATAATATTCACACAGCGAACTAAGGTGTCTATTGCCAATAATCTTCAGCGGAATTACTCTCGGATTACATGGTTTGTCTTTGGGAATCACAGGATAGGTGGAAATACGGACTTATCCGTTCGAATCTCAAAGTGGCTGGTAATGCTCAGGAACGGTTTGACCACCGACCTTCTAATTCATACATGAAGTTACCGATCAGATCATTGAAATGAATACAAGCTTCTTTCTTTGTACCCGAAGTCATACCCTCGATAGAGCGGGTTAGTTTTTCAGGAGGTAAGGTCTTCTGTAAAACGTTTGACTGTATATCGATTTGTAACTTTCACCGACGGATTGACTCTCCACCTTAACATTCATACCGTCAATGAAGGTGTCTATTGCAAGCTTAATCATCGGATTTGCTCCCGGAATGCCTGGTGTGTCTCTTGGAAAGTCAGGATTGGAGGAACTATTGACATAGCCGTTCGCCACGCACAGAAGGTCTTAACGGTCTCGATCGGTTTGACCCTCGATCTTCTAATTCACGCATGAAACTAAGGTGCTCGTCACTACAATGTATACCAGTTTGTATCTCTGTACGTGGCGATACACTCTCGATACAGGGAGTTAGTTTTCGGAGCGTAAGGCATTCTCTATGATGTTTGACACTACACCTATAGTTATTGTTATACAACGGCTTGACGGCCTGCTTAAGTATTCGGCCCGCAAATTAAGGTATCTATTGCCAATCCTGTACAGCGCATTCACTTCAGGGATACCTGGTTTAGCACTATGAATCACAGGATTTGTGAATCGCCGTTCGATTCACAGAGAAGGTGGGATTGTTCTCGAATGGTGTGACTCTCGATTACTGTATTCAAGGACAAAAATAAGGTGTCCGTATGTTAAAATATCTACTAATTTATTTACGTGAGCAACAAGCATGACGCTCACCACAGTGGGTCAGGTTCTAGGTAGGTAATGTATTCGTTAAAAAGAATGACTCTATAACAATTGGTTATGTTCTCCGACGGATCGTCCATCTACTGTAACATTCATACCGCGAATGATGGTGTCTATTGCCAATAATCTTCAGCGGGTTCACTCCCGGAATACCAGGTTCGAATTTCGGAATCACAAGGTAGGTGCAGCTACTGACTTTGCCTTTCGACACCCACAGAATGTGGTAAAGTTCTCGATAGTTTTGACACTCAATCTTCTAATTTATACAAGAATATAGTGCACCCATCACTAAAATGGATACTAATTTGCACCTCTAAACACGAAGAAATACCCCTGATATAGCGGGTTAGCTTCTCGGGAGATAAGGCCTTCGGTAACATGCTTGATTCTATTGCAATATGTAACGTTCGACAACGGCTTCAATGTGTACATTAACATTTTTAAATTGAAATTGCTAGTCTAGCCCCAATAATGTACTGCGGGTTTAGTCGCGGATTACCTGGTTCGTATCAAGGAATAATAGGATTGTTGAAGTTAGTGACGCAGCTGTGCGAGTCCCAAAGGTGGTGGAAACGTTCCCGAACAGTTTGACCCTCGATATTGCACTTCATTCTGGAAATTAAGGTGACCGTCACTAAAATGCATGCTCATTTGCTTCTCTAAACCCGAAATGATACCCATGGTACTGCGCCATGTGTTCTTGGAAGGTAAGGTATGCGATGAAGAGTATGACGTTATACCGATTGGTAACGTTCTCAAACGGATAGCCTGTGTACTTTAATATTTATACCTTGAATTAAGATGTCTGTTGCCAATGCTGTACAGAGGATTGACTCCTGGTATACCTAGTGTGACTCTCGGAACCACAGGGTATGTCAAGCTTTTGACTTAGCAGATTGAATCTCAAAGATGGTGGTAGTAGCGCTCTCGAATGGTTTGTCCTTATATCATCTAATTCATACATGAAATAAGGGTGCCCATCACTGAAACGTAAACAAATATGTTTCTCTCTACCCGAAGTTATACTTTCAATACGGCTGATTATGTTCTTGGAAGATAAGGCCTTCGGTTAGAAGGACGACTATATACATATTGTTAACGATCTACAACGGTTCGACACTATAGTTTAATATTCATACCGTGAATTACAGTGTCCAGCGCCAATACCGTCCAGCGGATTTACTCGCGGATTATCTGGTTTATCCCCTGGAATTACAGGATATGTAATGGTATTGGCTTAGCCGTCCGAATCTCAAAGTGGGTGGTAACGTTCTCGAAATGTTTGACATTCGTTCATCTAATTCATGCGTCAAATTAAGGTGCAGCCACTAAAATGTATACTAGTTTGCTTCTCTGAATACGAAGTTATAGTCTCGGTACTGCGGGATATTTTCACGGAAGGTATGCCATTCGGTAAAACGAATGACTTCATACCAATTGGAAATGTTCTCTGTAGGTTTGAGTCACAACTTTAATATTCATACAGCGAATTAATGCATCTATTGCCAATACTGATCAGCGGATTTACTCCAAGTGTAGCCGGATTCACTCTCGGAATCACAGTATATGTGAAGCTATTGACATAGCCGTTCGACTCTCAGGGAAGGTGGTGTCGTTCTAGAACGGTAGATCCCTCGATTTTCTAATTCAGACATGAAATTAAGGTGCCTTCCACTAAAATGTATACTATTCTGCTTCTCCAAACACGGAGATAAATGTCGATCTCGGAACGATAGGCCTTCGGTAAGAAGGTTGACGCACCACCAGTAGGTAGGGTTTTACAACGATATGACACTGTACATTAAAATTCATACCGCGAATTAACGTGTTCACTGATAATTCTGCAATGGGCGTTGACTCCCGAAATATCTGGAATGACCCGCGGAATCACAGGATAGGTGTAGCTATTGATTTAGAAGTTCGACTCTGGTAGTAGGTGTTAACGTTCTCGCGCAGTTTTACGCTCTGTCCTCCTATTCATAAACGAAAATAAGGTGTCCGTCTGCTAAAACGTCTACCAACTGTGATTTCGTGAAAACTAAGCAGGACAATGGCTCCAGCGAGTTGGGTTCACGGAAGGTTTAGTATGGGGTAAAAAAAAGACTTCATACCAATTAGTAACGACCTACAACGGTTTGACAGTGTACGATAACATTTGCACTGTGAATTAAGCTGTCTATTGCCAATACTCTTCAGCGGATTCACTCCTGAAATTCCATGTTTGACTCTCTGAGTCACAGGATAGGTGAAGCTGTAGACGTAGCTGTGCGACTCTCAAGAATGGTGATAACGTTCTCCAACGGTTGGACACTCGATTTTCTAATTCATACTAGAATTTATGGTGACGTCATTAAAATGTTTACCAATGTGTTTCCCTAATCACGTAGCTATACTCTGGATACGGCGGGTTAGCTTCTTAGTCGGTAAGGCATTCGGGGAAGCGTTTGGCTTTATAGCAATTATTATCTTTCTGACACGGTGCGTCACTCTGTTTTAATATTTACTCCGCGAATTAATGTATCTATTGCCAATACTGTACCGCGCATTTATTCTCTGAATACCTGGTTTGACTCTCGAAATCACAGGGTATGTGTAACTATTGTCTTGGCCGTTCGTCCCTCACAGGAGGTAGCAGTGTCTTCGATCGGTTTGTCACTCGATCATCTAATTCGCACATGAATTTAAGGTGACGACACTAAATAGTATACTATTTCGTGCCACTGAACACAATGTTATTCTCTCGATGCAGCGGGTTAGTTTTTCGGAGTGTAAGGTATTCGGTAAAACATTTGACTTTACAGGAATTGGTGACGCTGTCATGCAGCTTGACGCTCTACTATAATATTGAAACTGTCTACTAAGGTGTCTATTGCCAATAGTGTACAGCGGATTTACTCCTGGTGTACATAGTGTGACTCTCGTAACCACGGGATAATTGAAGCTATTCTTTTAGCTGCTGGAATATCATAGACGGTGGTAACGGCCTCGATCGGTTTGACACTCTATCTTCTAATTCATAGATGAAATTAAGGCGCCCGTGATTAAAATGTCATCTAATTTGTTTCTCTGAACACGAAGTTATATCCACGGTGCTGTGGGATATACTCTCGGGAGGTAAGGTATCCATTAATGAGTATGACCTTATACCACTTGGTAGCACTCTCAAACAGTTTGACTCTCTACATTAATATTCATACCGTGATTCAAGGTGTATATTGCCAATACTGTTCATGTGGATTCACTTCTGCAATTCCAGACATGAGTATCGGAATCACAACTGGAGATGAAGATATTCACTCAGCGGTTCGACTCACAAAGAAAGTAGTAACGATATCGGCGGATTGACACTCGATATTCTATTTCATATATGGAAATAAGGTATGCTTCTGCTACAATGTCTACTCATTTGCATCCCTGAGAACTATGCATGACACTCGCTACAGCAGTCTAGGTGCTAGGAAGGTAATGTATTCGTTAAAAATGATGACCGTATACCAATTGGTATTGTTTCCCGTCGAACTGACTGTCTACTTTAATATTCATATCGTGAAATAAGGTGCACACTTCCAATACTGTTCAGCGAATTTACTCCCGCAAGTCCTGGTTTATCACTCGGAATCAAAGGATAGGTGAAGCTATTGACTTAATCGTTCGCCACTCACAGAAGGTGGTAACGTTCTCGAACGTTATGACCCCCGATCTTCTAATTAATACATGAAATTAATATGCTAGTCTCTAAAACGTATACTAATTCGTGCCGCTGAACACGATGTTATACTCTCGATACAGCGAATCTGTTTTTCGGTGTGTATCGTCTTCGGGAAAACGTTTGACATTATAGGAATTGGGAACGCACTAAATCGGTTCGTCGCACTTCTTTAATATTCACACAGTCAATTAAGGTGCCCATTGCCTGTACTGTTCAGCGGATATAATCCACGATTATCCGCTATGGCACTTGGAAGCACAGGATATGTAAAATCTATTGTCGTGACTGTTCGAATACGATAGAAGGTGCTAATGGCCCTGAATGGTTTGACCCTTGATCTCCTAATTCATGCATAACGCCGTCACAGAAATAAATACTAATTTCTACCTCTGAACACGAAGTTCACTCTCGATGAAGCGGATGAGATTCGCAGAAGTTAAGGCCTTCGTTAAAATGTTTGACTATATACCGAATGGTAACGCTCTCAATAGGTTTGACTATATACATTAATATTCAAACCGTGAATTAAGGTCTCTGTTGCGAATTGTGCATAGGGCATTTACTGCCGGATTAACTGGTTTGACTCTCAGAGTCATCGTATATGTAAAGATATTGCCTTAACCATGCGACTCTCAATCAAGCTGGTAACGTTGTCGAGCGGTGTATCACTCGGTATTCTAAGTCATACGTTAAATGATGGCGCTCATCGCTATAATGTATATTAATGTATTTCCCTGATCACGAAGCTATACTCTAGATGCAGCGGGTTTGCTCCCCGAAAGGTGAGGCCTTCGATCATGGGGATGTCCTCATACTAATGTGTATCGTTCTACAACGGTTTGCCACTGTACTTTATTATTCATACCGCTAATTAATTTGTCTGGTGCCAATACCGTTCAGTGGACTTACTCCCGGAATAGCTGTGTTTGACTCTCGGAATCACAGGAAAGGTGGAGATTGTGACATAGTTGTACGTCTCTCAAAGAAGGTGGTCAGTTTCTGGAACGGGTCGCCTCTCGACCTTCTCGTTCGTATATAAGAATATAGTGTGCTTGTGCTATATTGTCCACTAATTTTTTTCCGTGGGCACTAAGCATGACAATCGCTACGACGACTTGAATTCTCGGAAGGTAAGGTATTGGTTAAAAAGGATGACATTTTACCAAATGGTATAGTTCTTCGACGGTTTGACACTCGACATTAGTATTCATGGATGGAATTATAGTTTCTATTGCCAATATTGTTCAGCCGATTCACTCCGGTAGTACCTGTCTGACTATTAGTGTCGCATGATAGGTGATGCTGTTGCCTCAGCCGTTCGTATCTCGTAGAAGGTAGTATCGTTCTCGAACGATTTGACACTCGATCTCCTAATTCGAACATGAAGCTAAGGTGTCCGTCATTGAAGTGAATATTAATTTCTTCCTCTGAACACGTACCTATACACTCGATGAAGCCGGTAAGGTTCGAGAATGGTAAGGCATTCTGGAATGCGTTTGACTTTATACCAATTGGTAACGTTCGCAAAGTGTTTGACGCTCTACATGAATACACAAACTGTGTATGAAGGTGTGTATTGCCAATACTGCTCAGCGGATTTACTCCCGGAATACATGGTTTGACTCTCGTAATCGCAGGATAGGTGAAGCTATTGTGATAGCCGTTCGTCTCTCACAGAGAGTGGCAACGATATCAATCGGTTTGGCACTCGACCTCCTAATTAGTTCATAAATTTAAGTTGACGTCACTGAATTGTATAATAATATGTTTCATTCATCACGAAATTATTGTCTCAATACAGCGGGTTAGCTTCTCGGAAGGTTAGGTATCCGCAAAAGAGTATGACGTTATTCCAATTGGTTACGGTCTCCAGCTGATTGACTCTGTACTTTAATATTCATACCATGAAATAGGATGTCTATTTGCATAGCGCGCGAGCGGATTTACTACCGAATACCTCGTGTGATTCTTGGAATCTTGGACTAGGTAAAGACTTTGACGTACCCGCCAGCCTCACAAAGAAGGTGATAAAGTTCTGGAACGGTTTGAATCCCAACCTCCTAATTCCTACATGAAGTAAAAGTGCCGTTAACTATAATGTAAACTAGTTTTCATCCCTATACACGAAGCAATACTGTCGATACTGTGGGATTGGCTTCTCGTAAGGTATGGCAGTACGTAAAAAGATTGTCTTTATACAAATTGTTTACATGCTACAACGGTATGACACTGTACTTTAATATTCATACCGTGAATTAATGTGCCTATCGCCAATACCGTTCAGCGGATTTACTCCTGGAATACCTGGTTCAGCTCTAGGAGTCACATGAAAGGTGAAGCTATTGCCTTAGCCATGGGACTCTCAAAGAAGGTGATAACGTAGTCGGGCTGCTACATCCTCGAAGTTCAGACTCATATATGAAATTAAGGTGCCCGTCGATGAAGTGAATAATAACTTCCTTTTCTGAACACGATGTTGCACTTTCGATGTAGCGGTAGAAGTTGGCGGAAGTTAACGCCTTCGGTAAAACGTTTGACATTGTACCAATCGGTGACGTTCTCAAACGGTTTCGCTCTCTACTTTAGTATTCAAACCCTGAATTGAGGTGTAAATTGCCAATACTGTACAGTGGATTCACTCCCGGAATAAATGGTTTGTCTGTCGGAAATGCAGGATAGTTGAAGCCACTGACCTAGCCATTTGACTTCCAAGAACCTGGTCACGTTCTCGAAAGGTTAGATTCCCGATTATATTATTCAGACATGAATATAAGGTGTCCGCCATCTAAAGGGTCTACTAATTTGTATTGGTTAGCACTAAGCGTGACTCTCGCTACAGTGGGGTAGGTTATTGGAAGGCAAGGTATTCGGGAAAAGCTTGACTTTATACAATTTGGTAATGTTCTACAACAGCTTGACTCTCTACATGAATTTTCATAACTTGAATTTAGATGTCTATTCGCAATACTGTTCAGCGGATATATTTCTGGAATTCGAGGCCAGACTCTTCGGAATCATAGGATAGGTGAAGCTGTTGTGTTAGATGTACGATTTCACAATGAAGGTGCTAGCGTTCTGTAGCGGTTCGCCTCGCGATCTTCTCATGCATACATGAAATAAAGATGCCCATCACGTAACGTATACTAATTTGCTTCTCAGGACATGTAGTTATACTTTCGAAAGTGCAGGTTAGCTTCTCGGAATGTACGGCCATCGGTAACAACTTTCACTTCATTGCAATAGGTAACAATCTACACCTGTTTGACTGTGTACATTAATATTTGTACCGTGAAATATCGGGTCTAATACCAGTATTGTTCAGCGGGTTTAGTCGCGGATTACCTGGTTCGTCTCTCGGAATGTCAAGAAAGGTGAAACCATTGACGTAGCTATGCCACTCTCAAGAAAGGTGCTTATGTTCTCGAACGGTTTGGCATTTGATTATTACAATTGGAGCGAAAAAGTTTGACTCTGCGTTTGAGGTCAAGCTTGAATATTCTATCCCTCAATTAATGAGTTTACTTTCAATAATGTACAGTGGATTTACTCCCGGAATTCTTACTCTGACTTTCCGAATCACAGGATAGGTGACGCTATTGACTTCTCCTTTCCACTCACAACGAAGGCAGCAATGTTCTCGATCGATTTGAGCATCGATATTCTAATTCATACACGAAAGTATGAATTTCTTTTTATACACTAATCCCATCACTGAAATGGATACTTATTTCATTTTCTGAACACGAAGTTATACTCTCGATATAGCGAGTTAGGGTTTCGGCGTGTACGGTCTCCAGTAAAACGTTTGACTATATACCGACTGGCAACGCACTCAAACAGTTTGACGCTCTACTTTATTATTCATTGCGTGAAAAAAGCTGTCGATTGCCAATACTGTTTAGCGGATGAGACTCGGAATACATAGTTTACCTCCCTAAATCACGAGATGGGTGAATCTAAAGACTTAGCTGTGCGACTCTGGAAGAAGGTGGTAACCTTGTGGAACGGGTTGACCCTCGCTCTTACAATTTGTACTTGAAATTTAGGTGTACGTCACTAAAATGTATATTAATTTGTTTCCTTATGGACGAAATTATTATCTCGATATAGCGAGTTAAGTTCTCGGAAGGTGAGGCATTCTCTGAAAAGAATGACTCTATACTAATTGATAAAGTCTGCGACAGTTTTACGCCACTTTAATGTCCATACCGTGAATTATGATATCAATTGTCTGTATAATTCAGCGGATTACTCCCGTAGTACCTGGCTTGACTCTCGGAATCGCAGGATAGCTAATGCTATTGACTTTTTGCGTTCGATTCTCAAAGGGGGTGGAACGGTTCTCGAACGGTTTGAACATCGATTTTCTCATTCCTGCATGAAGTGAAGGTGCCCGTATCTGAAATGTATACTAATTGGTGTCTCTGAGCACGAAGTATTACTCCCGATACAGGGGGATACGTTCTAGGAATGAATGGCCATCGGCAAAATGTTTGACTTTATAGAAAAAAGGTAACAATATACAACGATTGGTCTCTGTACCATAAAATATATACCATGAAATTGAATGTGTAGTGTCAAAACTCTTCAGCGTATTTACTCCCGGAATGGCTGGTTTGATTATCGGAGGCACAGGATATATGAAGCTATTTTCCAGCCGTTCGTCTTGCACAGAAGGTGGTAACGCTCTCGGACTGTGTGGAACTCGGTATTCTAAGTCTTACGCGAAAATATGGTGCCCGGCACTCAAATGAATACTATGTTTTTTCACTGAACACGAAGTTATACTTCCGATACAGCGGGTTAGTTTTTCGGAGGGTAATGTCTTCGGTAAAACGTTTTACTGTATAGCAATTGATAACGTTCTCTACAGGTTTGACTCTCGATCTTCTAATTCATGCATGAAATTATGGTTATTGTCAGTAATTGTATGTTCGTATCTCAGAACACAGTGTTATATTCCAGATAGAGTGAGTTAGTTTTTCGGAGAGCAATGCATTCAGTAAGAAGTTTAACCCTACACCAATAGGTAATGTGCTACAACGGCATGACTGCCTGCTTTTAATATTCAAACTGTGAATTAGGATGTCTGATGCCATTACTGTACAGCGGATTTACTCCGGGAATACCTGCTGCGACTCACGGAATCACAGGATAGGAGAAGATGCTGACCATGTCGTTGGACTCTCAAGAATGGTGATAACGTTCTCCAACGGTTGGACACTCGATCTTCTAATTCATACTAGAATTTATGGTGACGTCATTAAAATGTTTACCAATGTGTTTCCCTAATCACGTAGCTATACTCTGGATACGGCGGGTTAGCTTCTTAGTCGGTAAGGCATTCGGGGAAGCGTTTGGCTTTATAGCAATTATTATCTTTCTGACACGGTGCGTCACTCTGTTTTAATATTTACTCCGCGAATTAATGTATCTATTGCCAATACTGTACAGCGCATTTATTCTCTGAATACCTGGTTTGACTCTCGAAATCACAGGGTATGTGTAACTATTGTCTTAGCCGTTCGTCCCTCACAGGAGGTAGCAGTGTCTTCGATCGGTTTGTCACTCGACCTTCTAATTCATACATGTTATTAAGGTTCTCGTCGCAAAAATGTAAACTAATGTGTTTCTCTGAGCTCGGTGTTATACTCTCGATACAGCCGGCTAGATCTTCGCGGCGCAAGGCATTCTGTATGAAGTTTGACCCTACGCATATAGGTAATGATATATAACCGCTTAACTGCCTACTTTAATTTTCTAACAGTGAATTGGATTGTCCATTGCCAATAATATACAGCGAATTTACTCCCGGAATATCTGGTTTGTCTTTCGGAATGACTCGATATGTGAAGCTATTGACTTAGCCGATCGAATCTCACAGAATGTTGTATTACTATCTCGAACGGTTTGACCATACATCTTCGTATTTGTAATGAAATGGACGTCCCCATGAGTAAAATGTTTACTAATTTAATCGTATGAACACGAAGTTATACTCTCTATACGATGGGTCAACTTCTCAGAAAGTAATGCTATCGGTAAAATGTTTGATTTCATGTCAATAGGTAACGTTGTACAACGGCTTAACGGTCAGCTATTATATTCAAACCGTGTATTAAGGTGTTTATTGCCGTTACAGTCCAGCAGATTTACACCAGGCGTACATGCTATGACCCTCGGAAGCACTGGATATGTGAAGCTATTGACTTAGCCGTTCGACTCTCAAAGAAGGTAGCAAAGTTCTCGAACGCTATGACTTTCGAAGCCGATATTTATTCACAAACATGTGGTGTCCGTCCGCTGAAGTGTTCAGTAATTTGTTATCGTAAACATTAAGCCGGACACTCGCTATAGCGGGTTAGGGTATCGGAATGTAAGGGATGCGGTAAAAGGAATGACTTTATAGGAATAGGTAATATTCTCCGACGGTTTGACTGTCAACATTAATACTCACAGCGAGAATTAAGCTGTCAGTAGCCAATAAACTGCAGCGGACTTACTGCCGGATTACCTGGTTTGACTCTCGGAATTCCAGGATATGTGAAGCTATTGATGTAGTCGTTCGAATCACAATGAAGGTGGTAACGTCCTCGAACGGATTGATTCGCTATCGTCATATTCATAATGAAATTATGTTCCCCGTTACTAAAATGGTTACAAATTTAATCCTCTGAACACTTAGTTATTCTCTCGATGATGCGGGTGAGATTCGCGGACGGAACGGCCTTCGGTAGAACGTTTGACCTTATAACAATTGGTAACATTCTGAAACGGTTAGACGCTCAATTTTAATATTCAAACCGGGAATTATAGTGTCCATTGCCAATACTGTTCAGCAGATTTACTCCAGGAATACCTAGTTTGACTCTCCGAATCACTGTATAGGTGAAGCTATTGACTCATCTGTCCGACTCTCCAAGAGGGTGGCAACGCTCTGGAGCGCTTTGAACGTCTATCTTCTAATTGATGCATGAAGATAAGGTGCCCGTCACTAAAATGTATACTAGTTTGTACCTCCGAACCCGGCGTTATGCTATCAATCCAGCCGGTTAGTTTTTCGGAGGGTAAGGCCTTCGGTAATAAGTTTGACAATATACGAATAGGTATCATCTTCAACAGTTTGACTCTTTACGCTGATATTCAAACCGTGAATTAAGGTGTTTATTGCTAATACCATTCAGCGGATATACTACCGGATTGGCTTAATTGACTCTCAGAATCACAGGATAGGTGAAGTTGTCGACTCAACCGTACGATTACCAAAGGAGGTGGTATCATGCTCAAACGCTTTTCTTTCGATATTGATATTTATACACAATAATGTAGTGTTCGTCCGCTGAAGCGTCTACTAATTTTTCTTTGTGAACATTAAGCAGGAGGCTCGCTACAGCGGGTTTGATTCTAGGTAGGTAATGCATTCGATAAAAGGAATGACTCTATACCAATTGGTAATGTCCTCCGACGGTTTGACTCACAACTCTAATATCCATACCGTGAACTAATGTGTCTATTACCAATAGTGTTGAACGGATCTAAGCCTGGAATACCATGTTTGTATCACGAGAAAAGGTGAAGCTATTAGCTTATCCATTAGAATCTCAAAGTGGGTGGTAACGTTCACGAACTGTTTGACATTCGATCAACAAAAGTCATACATGAAATTATGGTGCCGCCTCTATGATGTATACTAATGTGTGTCTCTATACACGAAGATATACTGTAGATACAGGTGGTTAGCTTCTCGGATTATAAGGACTTCGGTAAAACGAATGTCCTCGTACCATTTGGCAATGTTCTCCGAAGGTCTGACTCTCTACATTATTATTTGTACCACGAATATATGTGTCTATTGCCAATAATCTTCAGCGGATTTACTCCCGTATTACCTGATTTGACTCCCGGAATCACAGGATACGTGAAGCTACTGACCTAGCCGCTCGACACTACATAGATGGTGGTTACGTTCTCGCACTGTTTCACCCTCAATCTTCTAATTCATACATGAAATTAATATGCTCGTCACTAAAATGTGTATTAGTTCGTCCATCTGAACATGGTGTTATACCCTCGCTACAGCGGGTTAGGTTCCTCTAAGGTAAAGTCATCAGATAAACTTTCTACTTTATACCAAATGGTAATTTTCTTTGTCAGATTCACTCTCTACTTTAGTATTCACACCGCGAAGGAAGGTGTCTAACGCAAAACTGTTCAGCGGATTTACTTCAGGCATACCTGCTTTGCCTCTCGGAATCACACGATCGCATGAGCTACTGACATAGCTGTACGACTCTCGAAGAAGGTGCCAACTTTCTCGGATGGATTGACCATCGATCTTCATACTGCTAAATGTATTTAAAGTGTCCGTCTTCTGAAATTTGCCTCCGCGAGCAGTAAGCAAAGCACACGCTGCAGCGTGTTATGTTCCAGGATGGTAAGGTGCTCGTTAATGGAATTACTTTATACCAATTCGTAATGTTCTCCGACGGCTTGACTCTCTAATTTAACATTCGTACCGTGAAATAAGGCGTGTATTGCCAATACTGTATTGTGGATTCACTTCCGGAATAACTGCCTTGACTATCGGAATCACAGGATAGGTGTAGCTATTGACATAGACGTTTGAATCTCAAAGACGGTTGTAACGTTCTCGAACTGTTTGACCCTCGATTTCCTTATTCATAATGAAATTATGGATCCCATCACTAAAATGATTACTAATTTGATTCTTTGACCACGTAGTTACACCCTCCATGCAGCTGGTGAATTTCGCGGTAGGTACGGCATTCGGTAAAACGTTTGACTTTGTACACATTGGTAACGTTCACAAACGGTTGGACGCACCATTCTGTTATTTAAACCGTGGATAAAAGTGTTTATGACGAATAATGATCAGCGGATTTACTCCCGCGATACCTGGTGTAACTCTCGAAATCACAAGATAGCTGAAGCAATTGACTTAGCCCGTCGACTCTTATGGAAGTTGGTAATGGTCTCGACATGTATGAGGCCCGGTCTTCAAATTCATACATGACATGAAGGTGCCCGCCATTAAAGTGTATAGCAATTCACCCTTCTGAGCACAATGTTGCACTCCCGATACAAACGGTTATTTCGCTGGAGGGTATGGTCCTCGATGAAACGTTTGTCTTAATACCAATTGGAAACGCTATCAAACGATTTGCCGCTATACTCTAATACTCATACCGTGAATTAAGGTGTCAGTTGCCATCTCAGTTCAGCGTGTTTAGTTCCGGTACACATGGTTTGACTCTTGGAATTACAGAATGGATGCAGCGATTGACTTAGCTGTTTGACTCCAACCGAAGGTGGTACCGTTTTCTAACCGTGTGACTGATTTCGCTATTTAGGCATGAAAATGAGCTGCCCGTCTGCTAACATGTCTACTAATGTCTTTCCGTGAACATTAAGCAAGGCGCTCGCTATAGCGAGTTAGGTTCAAGGAAGGTAAGGTATTCGTCAACAGAATTACCTTATAAGAATAGGTAACGTTCTGCAACGGTTTGACGATTTACGTTAATAATCAAACCGTGAATTACGGAGTCTATTGCTATTACTGTACAGAGCATTTATTCTCGGATTACCAGGTTTGCCTCTCGGAATAAGGGGATAGGTAAAGCTATTGACTTTTCCGTTCAACTCTGAAAGCTGGTGGTAACGCGCTCGAACGGCTTGGGCGTCGATCTTCTAATTCATCCACGAAGTTAAGGTGCCGACTCTGAAATAAATACTAATTTCTTTCTCTGAGCACGAAGTTGTACTCTCCAAACAGCGAGTTGGCTTCCCCGAAGGTAAGGACATCGGTAAAGCGTTTGACTTTATACAAATTGGCAGTACTCTCAAATTGTGTGACGCTTTACTTTTTTATTCAAACAATGAATTCAGGTATCTATTGGCAATACTGATCAGAGGATTTACTCCAACAGTACCTGGTTTGACTCTCCCAATTACTAGATAGGGGAAGCTATTGACTCAGCCGTTCGTCTCTCACAGAAGGTGGTATCGTTCTCTTACGGTCTGACTCTCGATTTTGATATTTATACATGAAAAGGTAAAGGGCGACTGGCAAAATATCTACTAACTTGTATCTGTGAACACTATCCAAAGTTCACCCTAAAGCATGTTAGACTCTCGGAAGACAAGGTATTCCGTGAAAAGAATGACTTTATACCAATAGCTATCGTTCTCCACCTAATCGTCTATCTAATTTAATGTTCATTCCGTGAATGAAGGTGTCTATTTCAAATCTGTTCATCGGATTTACTTCCAGAATACCTTATTTGTATCTCGGAAAGACAAGATGAGTGTATCTATTGACCTAACTGTTCGACCATCAATGACGGTGGTAACGTTCACGAACTGTTTGACCATCGGTGGTCTAAATCATGCATTAAATTAAGTTTGCCGTCACTGAAATGATTACTAACTTCATTCTCTTACCACGAAGTTATTCTCTCGATACGGCGGGTTAGCTTCTCCGAAGGTAGGGCTGTCGGTAAATGTGTTCAACTCTACACCAATAGGTAACATTCTACCACGGTTTATCGTTCCTCTGTAATATTCACACCTTGAATTAAGGTACCTATTGCAAATACTGTTCAGCGGATTTACTCCAGGAGTACCCTATTTGACTATCGGAATCACAGGATGGGTGAAGCTATTGACTCACGCGTTCTATTCTCAAAGAAGGTGGTAACGTTCTGGAACGGCTTGATTTTCGGTTTTGCTATTTGTGCATGAAAATGCGGCGTCCGTCTGCTAAAATGTCCACTAAATAGTTTAGGTCAACAACGAGCAGGACGCGCTCCATAGCGGATTAATATTCTGTGAAGGTGAGGTATTCGCTAAATAGAATGACTTTATTTGAATTGGTTATAACCTCCGACAGATTTTCGCACTACATTGATATTCAAACAGAGAATTATGGCGTCCATTGCCAATAGTTTACAGCGGATTGTCCCCAGGAAAACCAGGTTTGACTATATGAATAACAGGAGAGGCAAGCTGCAGACTTATCTCTGCGACTCTCACGATAGGTGGAAACGTTCACCAACGGTTTGATTCCCGATCATATAATTCATACTTGATATTAATGTGCCCGTCAGAAAAGTCTGTACCAATCTGTTCCTCTGAAGTCGAAATTATACTCTCGATACAGCGTGTTAGGTTCTGGAATGGTAAGGTATTCGGTAAAAGGTTAGCCATTATATTAATTGGTAACGCTCGGAAACGGATTGACGCTTTTCTGTAGTATTCTAACCGCGAATGAATGTGTCAATTGCCAAAACACTCCAGTTGACATTATCCCGGAATACCTGGTTTAACTCTCCGAAACACAGGATTGGTGAGGCTATTTCCTCAGCCGTCCGTCTCGCACAGAAGGTGATAACGACCTCGAACGGTTTGACACTCGATATTTTAATTCATACATGATATTAAGGTGCCCGTACACCGAAAACAATACTAATTACTTTCTCTGAACACGAAGCTATACTCTAGATGCAGCGGGTTTGCTTCTCCGAAGGAAACTCCTTGGATCATGACGATGTCTTCATACCAATGTGTATCGATCTACAACGGATCGACACCGTACTTTAATATTCATAAAGTGAATTAATGTGCATTTTTCCAGTACCGTTCAGTCCATTTACTAACGAAATACCTGGTTTGAATTTCAGAATCACAGGATAGGTTGTGCTATTGACGTTGCTGTGCGACTAGGTAAGAAGGCTGTAACGTTTCCCGAACGGTTAGACATTCCATTTTGCTATTCATACTTGAATATGAGATGACCCTCTGGTAAAATGACTACTAATTTAATTGCGTGAGCACTGAGAGAAACACTCGCTACAGCGGGTTATGTTCTCGGATGGTAAGGCCGTCGAAAATGAGTCTGTCTCTATACGAATGTCTAACGTCCTGCAATGGATTTACTCCCTACATTAATATTCATAACGTGAAAAAAGGTGTCGATTGACAATTCTGTGCAGTAGATTTACTCCCTGAATACCTGCTTTGACTCTCGGAATCGCACGACACGATAAGTTATTGACATAGCTGTCTAACTCTCCGCGAAGGTGGTATCGTTTTCGGATGGTTTGACCCTAGACCATTCTTCTAATACATAGGCGTTCGAATCTCAAAGAATGTGGTAATTCTCTCGATCGGCTTGAACCTAGATCATCCTATTCATAATGAGTTTATGGTCCCAGTCACTAAAATGTTTACCAATTTGATCCACTGAACACGAAGTTATACGCTGGATGAGGTGATCGGGAATGTACAGCCTTCGGTAATACCTTGGACTTCTCAGCAATTGGCAACGTTCACAAACAGTTTGACGCTCAATTTTAATATTCAAACCGTGAGTTGAGGGGTCTGTTGCAAATAATTTTCAGCGGGTTTACTTCCGGAATGCCTGGTGTGGCTCTAGAAATCGCAGGATGCGTAATGCTATTGACATAGCTGTTCGATTGACAAAGAAGGATGCAACGTTCACGAACGGTTTGACGCTCGATCTTGTGCTTCATACTTGAAATTATGATGCACGTCACTAAAATGTGTACTTCTTCGTACCTCTGAACACCATGTTATAATCTCGTCGCACCGTATTAAGCTTCTGCAAGGCAAGCTGTTCAGTAAGGAGTTCAATAAACCTTTATACAATTTGGTTGTGTTCTCCGGCGGTTTGACTCTCGACCATACCATTCGTGCCGTGAATCAAGGTGTCTATTGCCAAAACTGTTCAGCTAACTTACTCCTGGAATACCAGGCTTGACTCTCGGTATCACAGAACAGGTGAAGCTGTTGACGCAGCCTCTCGACCCTCAAACCAGATCGAAACGTTCTCGAACGGTTTGGCACTCGATCTTCTTATTCAAACATGATATTAATTTGCCCGTTATCCAATGTATAGTAATTTGATCCACTGAACACGGTATCATAAGATCGAGACAGCGGGCTAGGCTTACGGAGGATAACATCTTCTGTAAAACGTTCGACTGTAAGCTTCGACTGTAATTAGTAACGTTCTCAAACGGATTGAGCCTCTACTTTGAATTCATACCCTGAATTAAAGAGTCCATTGCCAGTACTATACAGTGCATTTGATCCCGGAATACCTGGTTTGACTCTCGGACTCGTAGGATAGATAAAGCAATTGATTTAACCGTTCAATTCTCAAAGATGGTGGTTTCGTTCTCGAACGATTCGACCATCGACCTTCTAATTCATACATGAAGTTAAGGTGCCCGTCACTAAAGTGTATACTAATTTGTTCCTCTGAACACGATTTTATGCTCTCGATTCAGATTTCACAGAAGGTAATGTTGTCAGCAAGAAGTTTGAATCTATTCTAAGTTGTAACGTTCTCCTTCGGCTTGAATATCTACATTCATATCCATACCGTGAAATAAGGTGGCTAATGCCAATGCTGTTCAGTGGATGCACTCCCGGAATACCTGGATTTATTCTTGGTAATACACCATAGGTCAAGGTATTGACTGAGACGTTTGCTCTGAAGGAAGGTGTTATCGTTCTAGAAGGGATGGACTCTCAATTTGGCTGTATGTACATGAAAATAACGTGCCCGTCTGCTGAAATGTCTGTTAATTTGGTTCCGTGAATACTAAGCATGGCAGTCCCTACAGCAGGTGGGGCTCCTCGGAAGGTATGGCCTTCGGTAGAAACATTTACTCCATACGAATGTGTATCGCTCTACAATTATTTGATACGCGACTATAATATTCATAACGTGAATTAATGTTTCTATTGCCAATACCTTTCAGCGGATTTACTCCTGGAATGCTTAGTTTGACTCTCGGCATCCCAGGATAGGTGAAGCTATTGATTTAGCCGTTCGACTCTCACCGAAGGAGGTCACGTTCCCGATCCGCTTGACACTTGACCTTCTATTTCATATAGGAAATTAAGGCGCCGCTACTAAAATGCAAACTACTTGTCATCTATGAACACGAAGTTATACTCTTGACACAGCGGCTTTGCTTCTCGGTAGGTAAGGCCTTCGGTAGAATTTGTACTACATAGCAATAGGTACCGTTCTCAAATGGATTGACGATCTACTTTAATATTCAAATCGAGGTATAAGGTGTCTATTGCCAATGTTGATCAGCAGATTTACTCCCGGAATACCTGGTTTGTCTATCCGAATCACAGGACAGGTGAAGATATTGACTTAGTCGTACGAATCTCTAGCATGGTGGTAACGTTCTCGGACGCTTTGACTATCTATGCTGATATATATACACAAACATGTGGTGTCCGTCCGCCAAAATGTGTCCTAATTTGTTTTCGCGAATACTGTCAGGCCAGCCGCTACAGCGGGTTAGGTTTTCGGAAGTTAACGTACTTGATAATAAGAATGACTTTTTATAAATTCGCAATGATCTCCGCCACTTTTACTCCCTTCTTTAGTACTCATGCCGTGAATTAAGGTGGCTATTGCCAGTACTCATCACCGGATTTACACCCGGAATGTCTCATTTAACTCGTGGAATCATAAAATAATTGAAGCTATTAACTTGGCCGTCTAAATTCTTAAAGTAAGGGATAACGTTCACTAACGCATTGAGCCTCGATCTTCAAAGTCACACATGAAATTAAGATGCCCGTCACTGAGGAGTATAATAATTTGCTTCTATCAACACGAAGATATACTCTCGATACAGCGGGTTAGGTTCACGGAGGGTAAGGTTATCGGTAAAACTGTTGACATTATACAAATTGGTAGCGTGCTGCCACACTTTGTCTCTCCACTATATTATTTATACAGCGAATTAAGGTGTCTATTGCCAATAACGTTCAGCTGTGTTACTCCCGGCGTGACTAGTTTGACTCCCGGATTCGATGTATTGGTAATCCCATTGACACAGCTGTGCGACACTCAAAGGTGGTGGCAACGTTCTCGTACGGTTTGTCATTCAAATTTCTAATTGATACATGAAATTAAGGTGCACGTCAGTAAATTTATACAAGTTTGTTCCTAACAATACGGTGTTATAATGCCGATACAGCGAGTTAGTTATTCGGCGGGAAAGGCATTCTGTATAAGTTTTGAAACTATCCCAATAGGTATCGTTCCACAATGGCTCAAGCCTGTACTTTAGTATTAGTAACGAGAATCAAGATGCCCATTGACAATGCTGTACAGCGGATTTATTCCCGGAATACATGATTTGACTATAGGAATCACAGGATAGGTGAAGCTATTGACACATCCGTTCGACTACCCAAACAAACTGCGAACGATCTTGAGCTGATTGACACAGGATGTTCTCTTCCATATATGAAAATAAGGGAAGCCTCTGATATAATATCTGCTAATTAGTTTCCGTGAGCAGTAAGCATGACTCTCGCTATAGCTGTATAGGTTCTGGGTAGGTAATGCATTTGGAAAAAAGAATGGCTCTATAACAATTGGTAATGTTGTCCGACGGATTGACATTCTAC
The DNA here is from genome assembly GCA_002201625.1 of Euglossa dilemma. NCBI lineage: Eukaryota > Metazoa > Arthropoda > Insecta > Hymenoptera > Apidae > Euglossa > Euglossa dilemma. The sequence continues at coordinate 59,020 of NIJG01000217.1, forward strand.
ATTAATATTCATACCGTGAATTAAGGTGTCTATCGCCAATAATGTACTGTGGATTCACTCCCGGAATATCTGATTTGACTATCGGTATGACAGGATGGATGAAACTATTGACTTAACAGTTCGACTCTCAAAGAACGTGATAACGTACTCGGGCGTCTAGATCCTCGAACTTCGGACTCATACATGAAGTTAAGGTGCCCGCCTGTGAAATGTATAATAACATCTTTCTCTGAACACGATGTTGCACTTTCGATGTAGCGGTAGAGATTGGCGGAAGTTAACTCCTTCGGTGTCACGTTTGACTTTGAACCAATTGGTAACGCCCTCAAACGGCTTGACTCTCTACATGAATTTTCATAACTTGAATTTAGATGTCTATTGCCAATACTGTTCAGCGGATATAATTCTGGAATTCCAGGCCTGACTCTTCGGAATCGTAGGATAGGTGATGCTGTTGTATTAGATGTGCGATTTCACAATGAAGGTGGTAACGTTCTGGAACGGTTCGCCTCGCGAACTTCTCATGCTTACATGTAATTAAGGTATCCGTCACAACGATGTATACTAATTTTGTATCTCTGAAGTCGAAATTACACTGTCGATACTGCGGCATAGGTTCTCGGAGGGTGAGGTCTTCGGTAAAGCTATAGATATTATAGCAATAGGTAACATTGTAAAACGGGTGCATACTCCACTTTAATATTCAAACCGCGAATTAAGGAGTCCATTGCCAATAGAATACAGCGTATTTACTCCTCCAATTCCCGGTTTGACTCTCGGAATCGTGGGGTAAGTGAATCTAGTGACTTCGCAGTGCGAGTCACAAAGATGGTGTTAACGTTCTGGAACAATTTGCCCCTCGATCTACAAATTCATATATGAAAATAAGGTGTGCCTCTGCTATAATGTCAACTAATTGGTTTCCGTGAGTAGCAAGCATGACACTCGCTAAAGCGGGTTATGTTCTGAGAAGGCATTGTACTCGGTAAAAAGAATGACTTTATGCCAACTGGTAACGTTCTCAAACGGTTTCACGCTCTACTTTAATATTCATACCGTGATATAAGGTGCCTAATTCCAAAACTGCTCAACGGTCTTACGCCTGGAATGCCTGGCTTCACTCTTGGAATCACAGGACAGGTGAACCTATTGACTCAGCCGTTTGTCTCTCAGAGAAGGTGGTAACGATCTCGAATGTTTTGACTTTCGATCTTCCAATTCATACATTAGGATAAGGTGCCCGTCATTTAAATGCATTGTAATTTGTTTCAGTGCACACGAAGTTACATTCACGATGGAGCGTGTTAGCGTCTCGGATGGTAATGCCTTCGCGATAAATTTGACACTATACCAATAGGTAACGTTCTACAAAGGATTGACTCTGTAATCTAATATTTATACAGTGAAATATTGTGTCTAATGCCCATACTGATCAGCTGATTTCGCCCGGAATACAAATCGCTTGGCTCTCGGTACCACACGGACGAGTGAAGCTATTGATTCAGCATTTGAATTCTATTAGAAGGTTGTAACGTTCTCGAACGGATTGACTTTCGGTTTTGATATTCATTAATGAAAGAAAGATGTTCGTCTGCTACAATGTCTACTGATATTTTTCCGTTAGCACTGGGCATGGTACTACCTACTACGAATTAGGTTCTTGGAAGGTAGAGTATTCGGTAAAAACTATGACTCTACTCTAACATTCAAACTGGGAAACAAGGATTCTATTGCCAATACACTTCAACGGACTCACTGTCGCTTTCCCCGGGATGACTCTAGGAATCACAGGATAGGTGAAGCTATTGCCACAGCCGTTCGACTCCCAAAGACGGTTGTTTCGTTTTCCAAGGAATTGACTCTCAATGTTAATACTTATACACAAAAATGTGGTGCCCGTCCGCTAAAATGTCTACTAATTTGTTTCCTTGAACAAAAAGCGACACTCGCTACAGCGTGTTAGCATCTCGGGAGGAAAGGTATTCGGTAGAAAGGTATTCGGTAGAAGGGATGACTTAATAGGAATTGGGAATGTTCGTCCACGGTTTGATTCTCTAATTTACTATTCATGAAGTGAATTATGATATCTACAGCCGATACCGTTCAGTGGCTTTACTTCTGGAATACCAGGTTTGACTCTCTGAATCTCAATAGAAGGAGAAGATGCTGGCTCAGCCGTTCGAGTCACAAAGAAGGTAGTTACGTTCTCGAAAGGTTTGACCTGCAATCTTCTAGTTCATACATGATATTAACGTGCTGGACTACGAAATGCAATCGAATTTGCTTCCCCGAATGCGAAATTATAGTCAAGATACAGCGGCATATGTTCTTGAAGGTAAGACCATGTGTGAAAAGTTTGACTCGTCACGAATAAGGAACGATCTGAAGCAGGTTGAATCTGTATGTTAATATTGATACCGAGAATTACGGTCTCTTTTCCCAATACTGTTCGACGGACTTACTACCACACTGCCTGATATGATATTCGGAATCACAGGACAGGTATAGCTATTGACTTAGTCGTTCGAACATCAAATACTGCCGTAAAGTTCTCGAACTGCTTGACCGGCGACTGTCTAATTCTTACATGAAGATAAGGTGCCCGTCACTATAATGTATGCTAATTTCTTCCTCAGGTCACGAAGTGATACTCTCTATGCAGCGGGTCTGGTCCTCGGACTGTAAGGCCTTGTGTAATAATGATGGCTGATTACGAATAGGTAACGATCTGAAACGGCATGACTGTGAACGTTAATATTGATACCATGAATTAAAGTCGCTATTTCCGAAACTGTTCAGCCTACTTACTCCCGGAATACGTGGTTTCACTCTTGGAAATAACAGGGTAGATGAAGCTATTGACTTAGCCGTTCGAATTTCATAGAAGGTGGTTAAGGTCCCGGAAGTTTAATGCAGGATTTTCTAATTCATACACGGATTTAAGGAGCTCGTCACTGAAATGTATACTAATTTATATCTCAGAACATGAAGTTACACTCTCAATGAAGCGGGTGATGTTCGCGGAAGGTAGCGCCTTCGGTAAACCGTTTGACTTTATTGCAATTTGTTACGTTCTGTAACAGTATGACGGTCTGCTTTAATATTCATATCTTGAACTATGGTTTCTGCTGGCAATACCAATACTCTTCAGTGCATTTACGCCTGAAATTCCTGGTTTGATTCTTGGAATCATAGGATACGCGAAGCTACAAACTCTGGTGTTCGATCCTCAAGTAAGGTGGTAACGCTCACGGGCGGCTTCACTCTCGATCTTCTAATTCATACACGCAATTAAGATGCCCGTCTTTAAAATCTACATTAATTTGCATCTCTGAACACGAAGTTACACTCTCGATACAGCGGATTATTTTCTCCGAGTAACTATCCACGGCGGTTTGACTCAGTTACTCTAATATTCACACCGTGGATTAAGGTGTCTATTGCCAAATCTGTTCAGTGAATTTACTCCTGGAATACATGGTTTGACTCTTGTAATCTCAGGATAGATGACGCTATTGTCTTAGCCGTTCGACTTTCACAGAGAATGGCAACGTTCTCGGTAGATATGACCATCGATGTTCTAATTCATACACGAAGCTAACGTTCTCGTCACTGAAATGAATACTAGTTTCTTTCTCTGAACTCGGAGTTTTATTCTAGATACAACGGTTCAGCTTCTCGTAAGGTAATGCCTTCGGTAAAGTGTTTGGCTCTTTACCAATAGGTAACGTCCTTTAACCATATGACGGTTTGCTTTATTATTCATACCGTCAATTAAGGTGTCTATTGCCAATACTTATCTTGACACTTACTCCCGGAATACCTCGTTTGACTCTCCGAATCACTGTATAGGTGAAGCTATTGACTCAACCGTTCGACTCTCAAAGAAGGTTATAACGTTCTCGACCAGATTGTCTCTCGATTTCGATATTTATTCACCATAATGTAGTGCGTCTCCGCTAGTTTGTCTGCTAATTTGTTTCCGTGAACAATAAGCAAAACGCTCGCTACAGAGGGTTAGGTTCTCGGAAAGTAGTGTCTTCGGTAAAAGGTATGACTTCATACGAATTGGTGATGTTCGCCTACGGCTTCACTCGCTACTTTAATATTCACACCGTGATGTAAGAGGCCTAATGTCAATACTATTCAGCTGATTTGCCCTCGGAGTACCACATTTGGATCTCGGAATCACAGGATAAGGGAAGCAATAGATTTAGACGTTCGACTCTCAAGCAGGGTGGTAACGGTCTCGAGCGGTTTTACCCTTGATCTTCTTATTCATAATATAATGACTCTCCTCGTCACAAAAATGTTTTCTAATTTGGACCTCTGAACACGAAGTTATACTCTCGATGAAGCGTGTTAGTTTTTCAGAGGATAAGGTATTCGGCAAAACGTTTGATTTCATTCATTTGGCGATGATGTGAAGCGGTTTATCGCTCTACTTTAACAATCATACTGCGATTTAGTGTGTCCATTTCCAACACTGTTTAGCGGATTTAATCCGGGAACACCTGGCGTGACTTCAGGATTCACAGCACAGGTGAAGCTATTGACCTAGTCGTTCGACTCTAAAAGAAGGATGCAGCAATCTCAAACAGTTTGACACTCGATCTTATAATTCATACATGAATCTAAGGTATCCGTCACTGAAATGGAGACTAATTTCTTTCTCTGAACAGGAAGTTTCACTCGCGAAGAAGCGGGTGAGGTTCTCGCCAGGTAAGACCTTCTGTAAAATGTTTGAATCTATCCGAATAGATAACGATCTTCAACGGTCTGACCCTGTACGTTAGTATTGATACCGTGAATTAAGTGTATTGTTAATACTGATCAGCGGATTTGCTATTGGTACACTAGTGTTGCCTGTCGGAAGCACAGGATAAGTGAAGCTATTCACTTAGCTGTCCGAATGTCATAGAAGGTGGTAACGGTCTCGAACTGTTTTACCCACAATCTTCTAATCACTGCATGACGTTAAGGGGCCCGTCACTGAAATGAATACTAATTTCTGTTTCTGAACACGATGTTGCACTCTCGATGAAACGGGTGATGTTCGCGGAAGGAACGGACTTCTGTAAAACGTTTGATTTCGTATCATGTGCTGGCTTTCTCAAACGGATTGATGCTCTACTGTTATTTTCAAACCGTGAATTAAACTGTCTATTGCCAATACTGCAGAGCGCAACTGCTTCCGGTATACCATGTATGACTATCGGTATAACAGGATCGGTGAAGGTACTGACTTATATGTGCGGTTCTAGAAAATGGTGATAACGTTCTCGACGGGATTGACTCGCGATTTCCTTATTCATCCGTGGGATTATGGTGCTATTCGCTCAAGCTGATACAAATTTTCTTACATAAACACCTAGTTAGAACCCCGGTGCACCGCGTTTGGTTCGCGGAATGTAAGGTGCCCGGTAAGAAGTTTGTCGTCCTACCAATTGGTAAAATTCTCCTACGGTTTGCGGCTCCATTTTAATACTCATACCGCGAATTAAGGTGTCTATTGCCATTCCTCTGCAGATAATTTACTACCGGAATACCTGATTAGACCCTCGGAATCACAGGATAGGTGAAGCTATTTACTTAACTTTTCGGTACTCAAAGAACGTGGTAATCATCTCCAACGGTTTGACTCTCGATTTTGCTATTCAAGAATGAAAATAAGATGCCGCCTGCTAAAGTGTATACTAATATCTGACACTGATCACTATGTTATACTCTCGTTACAGTGCGGTTGACTTTCGGAGGGTAAGGTATTCTGTATATCGTTTGACTTTACACCAATTGGTAATGTTATCAAGAGGAAACCGTTTGAAACTCGATTTTCTAATTCATACATGAAGTTAAAGTGCCCGACACTGAGATGAATACTAACTTCTGTCTGTGTACACGAAGTTAAATACTCGATGAAGCTGGTAAGGTTCGCGGAAAGTGAGGCCCTCTGTAAAAGGTTTCACTTTGTAGGAACTGGTATCGCTCTCAAACGGGGTGATGCTCTAGTTTAATATTCAACCAATAGAGTCTCGGGTCTGTTTCCAATACTGTTCCGCTGATATGCTCTCGGATTTCGGAATCAGTGGGTAGGTGAAGCTATTGACTAATTCGTTCCAATCTCAAAGAGGGCGGTAACGTTTTCGAACGGTTTCACCACCGATTTTATAATACATACACGAACTTATGGTGACAACACAAAATAGTATTCTCATGTGTTTCCCTAAACATTTAGCTATACTCTCCAAACGTCTGGTTAGCTTCCCCGAACGTAAGGCCATCGGTAAAGTGTTTGAATTTATACCAATTGGCAATGCTCTTAAACGGTTTGACGCTCTTCTTTAGTACTCAAACCCTGAATTGACGTGTCTGATGCAAATAATTTTCAGTGAATTTACTCCAGGAATGGTTTGACTCTATGAATCACGGGATTGGCCAAGCTACTGACTAAGCCGTTCGACTCGAAAAGATGTTGGTAACGTTCTCGTAATGTTTGACGCTCGATTTTGTTATTCAAATAAGCAAATAATGTGTCCGACTGCTGTAATGGTTACTAATTTGTTTCCGTGAACATTAAGCAAGGCACTCGCTACAGCGGGTAAGGTTCTCCTAAGGAAATGTATTATATATAAAGAATGACATTATACGAATTGGCAAAGTTCTTGCACAGTTTGTCTCTCTGCGTTGATATCCATGCCGCGAAGTAAGGTGTCTAATTCCAAAACTATTCTGCGTATTAAATTCAGGAATACATGGTTTGACGCTCGTAAGAACAGGAGTGATGCAGTTGTCGACAGACCCTCGAATCCCTATGAAGGTGGCAACGTTCTCGCACGCTTTGACTCTCGATGCTGATGTTTACACAGAAACATGTGTTGTCCGTCCGTCAAAGTGTGTCCTAATTTGTTTCCGCGAACATTTTCAAGAAATTCGCTACAGCGAGTTAGGTCCTCGGGGGTAAGGTATCCGGTAAAAATTTGAACCTATAGCAGTAGGTAACGTTCTATGGTGATGCGAATCTCTATATCACTATTTATACCGTAAATTAAGATGTCTATTACCAATACTGCACTGAGGATTTACACGCAAAATACCTGGTGTGACCCTCGGATTTAGGGGGTCGGAGATGCTATTGACCTAGCTGTACGACTCTCAAAAAGGTGCTCACGGTCTCGAACAGCTTGACTCTCGATTTTGCTAATCATACGTGACACTGAGGTTTCCGTCTGCTGAAATGTCTACTAATTTGTTTCCGTGATGGCTAAGATAGGCACTCGATGCAGCGGGATAGGTTCTCGGATGGCAAGGTATTGGTTAAAAAGAATTACCTTATTTTAATTGATACTGCAGTCCGGTGGTTTGACACCATGTATGAATTACACGTTCGAGTGTCAAACCTTTCGAAAATTTTACCACATTCTTTGGGCGTAGTGCGGCTGTGTCGACAGCTTGACCTATCCATGGAATTAGAGGGAGAAAACGGATATTCCGGGAGCTATTGCGCTGTTCAGTATTGGCAATGGACACCTTGATTCACGGCTTGAATATTAAAGCCGACCGTCAATCCGATGTAGAGCACTACCTATTCGTGTAGGGTTAAGCTTCTTACAGAATGCCTTTCCCTCCAATAAACTGCCCCGCTTTATCGAGAGAATAACATCATGTTCACAGACAGAAATTAGACTGCATTTCAGTGACTGGCACCTTAACTTCATGAATGAGTCGGATGTTCAAGGGTCAAACCGCTCGAGAACTTCGTATACTTCTGTGAGAGACGATCGACTAAGTTAATAGCTTCACCTGTACAGTGATTCCGATTGCGAAACCAGGTATTTCGGCAGTAAATGCGCTGAACACTATTGGCAATAGACACCTTAATTTGCGGTTTGAATATTAAAGTAGAGCGTCAAACAGTTTGAGACTGTAACCTATATGCATAAAGTCAGACGTTAACCGATGGAGTTGAACTCCGAGAATCACACCTGCTTCATCGAGAGATTAAGTCCGTGTTGAGGGATGGAAATTAGTCTTCATTTCAGTGACGGGCAACATAACATCATGTAATAATTAGAAGATCGTGCATCAAACCGCTCAAGAACGTATGCCACCTTCTGCGAGAGGCCAACCCCTACGTAAACAGCTTCACCTATCCTGTGATTCGCAGAGACAAAGCAGGTATTCCGCGAATAAGTCCGCCGAACAGTTTTGGCAATAATCACCTTAATTCATGGTTTGAACATTAAAGTAGAGACTCAGTCGATTTGAAAACATTACCAATTGGTATAAAGTGAAACCTTTCACCAAAAACCTTACCCTCCGAAAATATAACCCGCTGTATCGAGATTATAACATCGGGATCTGAGAAGGAAATTAGTATTCATTCCAGTGACGGGCACCTTAACTTCATGTATGGATTAGAAGATCGTGCATCAAACCGCTCGATAACGTTGCCACCTTCTGCGAGAGACGAACGGTTACGCCAACAGCTTCACCTATCCTGTGATTCGTAGAGCCAAACCAGGTGTTTCGGGAGTAAGTTTGAAGAACAGTTTTGGCAACAGACACCTTAGTTCACGGTATGAATATTAAAGTAGAGCGTCAAACCGTTAGAAATCATCTAAAATTGGTTTAAAGTAATTCTTTTTACCGTTTACCTTACCTTCAGATAGCCTAGCCCGCTGTATGTAGAGTATGACTTCGAGTTCAGAAAACAAATCAACATACGTATTAGTGGCGGTATCCTAAATTCTTGCGTGATTTGGAGGATCGAGTGTGAATGCGTTGGAGGACGATACAACTCTCTTTGAGAGACGAAAGGCTATGTCAATATCTTCACCTATTCCAAGATTCCAAGAGTCAAATGAGGTATTCCGGGAGTAAATCTGCTGACCAGTTTTGCAATAGAAAACTTAATTCACGATTTCAACATTATAGTACAGCATCACACCCATTTAGATTGATACCAATTTGTATAATGTCTAACGTTATACTGAAGACCGTACCCTCCGAATACCTATGCCGCTTTATCGAAGGTTTAACATTCGTGTGCAAAGCAACAAATTAGAATACATTTTAGTGTCGGGCACCACAATTCCTTGTATGAAATAGGATATCGAGTGTCAAACCGATCGAGAAAGTTACAACCTACTTTGGGAGACGAACATCTAAGTCAGTTGCTTCAAGCAATCCTGTGATTCCTAGAGACAAGCAAGGAATTCCAGTAGTATATCCGCTGTATAGTATTGGTAATAGACACCCTATTCCACTGTGTAAATATTATACTATATAGGGAAGTATTTGGAGAACATTACCATTTTGAATAATGTGAAACCTTATCCCGGATACCTCACCTTCCTAGAATTCAAACCCCTTGATCCCGTTATCAAACCCCGTTATCTGAGGTATAACATCGTATTCCGAGAAACAATTTAGTATGCATTGCAGAGACGGGCATCTTAATTTCATGTATGAAAGAGAAGGTCAAGTGTTAAACCCATATAACGTTACCACCTTCTTCAAGAGTCCAAGTGCTAAATCAATAGATACCCCTATCCTGCAATTCCGCCTGTCACAGCACGAATTCCGGAGTGAATCCAGAGTGCAGTATAACCAATGGACAGGTTGATTCACGGAACAAATATTAATGTGGAGTTTCAAATCTTTGCCGTACGTTACCTATTGGTGTTTCGTCAAACTTTTTACCGAAGACCTTACCCTCTGATATCGTGACCTGCAATATCGATATCCTAAATTCGTGTTCCGGGAAACAACCTATTATTCCTTTTAATGAAGGGCACCCCCGTGTCATTTATACATAAGAAGATCGATTGGCATACTGTTCCAGAGCGTTACCACTTTCTGCGAGATTCGCACATGTAAGTCAATAGCTTCATCTATCTCGTGATTTAGAGATTCAAACCACGTATTCCTGGAGAGAATTCACTTAACAGCATTGGCAATAGACATCGCAATTCACAATATGAATATGAATGTACAGGGTCAAACCGTTATAGAACGATACGTATTGGTATAGAGTCAAACTATTTACAGCAGAACTTCCCTTCCGAGAACCTTAACGGCTGCAGGCAGTGTCGTGCTTCGAGCTCAGAGAAAAATAATTGGTATTCATTTTCATGACGGGCACTTTAATTTCATGTAGGAACAAGATCCTCGAGAGTCGAATCGTTCGAGAACTTTACCAGCTTTTTCAGAGTCGCACACCTACGTCAATAGCGTCACCTATGCTGTGCTTCCGAGGGCCAATCAAAGTTTCCCGAGAGTAAATGCGCTAAACAGTAATGACAGTAGGCACGTAAATTCAAGGTTTGAATATTAAAGTTGAGCGTCAAATCGGTTGAGAGCGTTACCAATCGGTATAAAGACAAACGTTTTACTGAAAACCTTACACACCGGAAGCCTATCCCTCCGTATAGAGGGTAAAGCATCGTGTTGAATGGTAAAAATTGACATACATTTCAGTGACGGGGACCTTAATTTCATGTATAAATACGGAGATCCAGTGTCAGAAGCCTTATGGATCGTTCCCAGCTTCTTTGAGAATCGAAAGTCGAAGTCAACAGCTTCTGCTGTCCTGTGTATTCGAGAGACAAACTACGTATGTCGGAAGTCTGCATACTGTACAGTATAGGCAATGGTCACTTTATTTCGCGGTTGGAATATTAAACTAGTGAGTCATACCGCCGGAAAACATTACCAATTTGTAAAATGTTATTCCTTTTACCGAATTCCTAATCCTCCGAGGGCATAATCGGCTGTAGCAAGTCCTTTCTTATTGTTTATAGAACAAATTAGTAGATATTTTAAAAGACGCTCACTTTAATTTTATTTATGATAGGAATATCGAGCGTCAAACCGTCCGCAAACGATAGCTCCCTTTTGGAGAGTCGAACGACTCAGTCAATATTTACACCAGCCCTCTGATTCCGAGTGTCAGACCAGGTATTCCGGGTGACAATCCGCTGAACAGTATTTGCAATAGGCATCTTAATTGACGGCATGAATATCAAAGTAAGGAGTCATACAATCGGAGGACATTACAAATTGGTATAAAGTTATTCTTTTAACGAATACCTTACCTTCCTGACACATAACCCGCTGAAGCGAGTGTCCTGGTTAGTGCACACGAAAACAAACTAGTAAAGATTTCAGCAGAAGGCTCCTCATTTTCATGTGTGAATAGAGTAATGGATCGTCTAACCGTTCGAGAGCGTTAACAACTTCTTTGAGAGTCGAACGGCGAAGCCAATAGCTTCACCCATTTCGTCATTCCGAGAGTCGAACTAGATATTCCGGTAGAAAATCCACTGATCAATATTAGCAATAGACACCTGAATTCACGGCTTGAATAATGAAGTACTGCGTCAAGCTATGTGAGAGCATTACTAACTGGTACATAGTCAAACGCCTTACTGAAGACCTTACCCTCCGAAGAAATAATCCGCTGTATTGAGAGTATAAAAGGATGTTCAGAGGGTCGAATTATTATTCATTTTAGTGACCGTACCTCAATTTCATGTATGAATTAGAAGATCGAGTGTCAAACCATTCGAGAACGTTAGCACATTCTTTCAGAGTCGAGCGGCTATGTCAGTTGCTACACCTAACCCGTGATACCGTCAGTCATGCCACGAATACCGAGAGTAAATCCGCCGTATCCTATTGGCCTCGGTCACCCTATTTCACGTTATAGATATCAACGTGCAGAGTGAAACCGTTGTCGACCGTCACGAATTCGTATAGATTCACACCTGTTACCGACGGCCATTCCTTCCGAAGATGTAACACCCAGTATAGATATATAAATTCGGGTTCCGAGAACCACGTTAGTATATATTTTAGTGACGGGTACCATAATTTGATGTGTAAGTTAGATGATCGACGGTCAAACCATTCTTAGACGTTATCACCTTTTTGAAAGTCGCACACCAAAGTCAACCGCTACATCTATCCTGTTATTCTCAGAGTCAAACCAGGTATTATGGGGGCCAATCCACTGTGCAGTATTAGCAATAGACTCGCTAATTGACGGTACGGTTATTGATGTCGAGAGACAAGCACTTCGAGTATGGTATCACTTACTATGGAGTAGATCATTTTACTGACGACGATCCCTTTCGAGAACATAACCCGCTACAGCGAGTGTCTGGCTCAATGTTTACGGAGAGAAACTAGTAGACATTTCAGCAGACGAACGCCTTATTATCACGTTTGAATAGCAAAATCGAGTGCCAAAACGTTAGGGAATGTTACAGCCTGCTTGGGGAATCGAACGGCCACGTCAATAGCTTCACCTATCCTGAGACATCGAGAGTCAAATCAATAACTCCGGGAGTAAATGCCCTGTACAGTATTGTCAATACACATCGCAATTCACAATATGAATATGAACGTACAGGGTCAAACCGTTGTAGAACGTTACGTATTGGTATAGAGTCAAACTTTTTTCCGAAGGCTTTACCTTCCGAAAGGATGTCCGGCTAGGTCGAGGGTATGTCTTCGCATTGAGGGAGGCAAATCACTGTCCATTTTAAAGAGGCGCACCTTAATTTCTTGTATCAATAAGCAGATAGAGAGTCACACAGATCAAGAACATCACTTCTTTCAGTCAGAGTCGAACTGCAAAGTCTTTAGTTTCGCCTATCTTGTGATACGGAAAGTCGAATAAGGTATTCCAGGATTCAGTCCGCTGAACAGTATTGACAATGGGCAACGTAAATCACAGCATGAATATTAAGCTTGAGAGTCAAACCGTTGGAAGAAAATAAAAATTGGTATAATGTCACTCCTTTTACCGTATACATAACCCTCCATGTACAAATCCCGCTGTTGGGACTATCTTGCTTAGTTTTCAAGTGAAAAAACGAATAGACATTTTAATAGATGGACACATAATTTTCATGTATGAATATGAATAGAGTCTATCTTCTTACCCATGGGCTGACTCTCCCAGAACCAAACCCGCTGAGTCGAGAGTATGATTTTGTGTCCAGAGAAACAAATTATTACGTATTTCATTGAGGGGGCCTTGTTAATTGGAATGAACTGGATGATCGAGTGTCAAACCGTTACAGAACTCCACCACCCTCCAATTGTGTCGATCGGCTAACTCAATAGCTACACCTATCCTGTGATTCCAAGTGTCAAACCACGTATACCTGGGTTAAATCCACTGTAAAGTATTGTCACTCAACTCCCTATCTCACGGTATAAATATTAACGTACAGAATCAATCCGTCGTAGAAAGTTACATATTGGTATGGAGTTAACATTTTGCCAGGTACCATACCTTTCGAGAACCGAACCCGCAGTATGGAGTGTTTTGTTTCGTATTCATAGAAACAAATTAGTGTACATTTTAGCAAGCGGACACTTTATTTTCATTTAGGTATAACGAAATCGAGAGTCAAACTGATCGAGAACGTTACCACCTTTCATGACAGTCACCGAGCTCTGTCAATGGTTTCACCTATCCTGTCATGCCGATAGTCAACCCAGGTATTCCGCGATTAAATTCACTAAAAAGTTTTGGCAATAGAATGGAGAGCCAAACCGTTTGTGAACGTTCCCAAATGCTATAAAGACAGAGGTTTTTCAAAACACGTTACCCTCCGAAAATCTCACGCGCTGTGCCGAGAATATAACTTTGTGCTCAGTGAATCAAATTAGTAAACATTTTAGTGACGGTACCTCAATTTCATGTATAAATTAGAAGATCGATGGTCAAACCGCTCGAGACCGTTACCACCTTCTATGAGAGTCGAACGGCTAAGTCAATAGTGTCACCCATACTGTGATTCCGAGAGGAAAACCATGTATTCCGGGAGGAAATCTGATGAGCGATATTGGCATAGACACACTAGATCACGGTATGAATATTAAATTACAGCTGCAAGCCGTTGTGCAACCTTACCTATTGGTATAGAGTAAAACTTTTTACAGATAATCTTACCTTCCGAGAACCTTCACGGCTGCAGACAGTGTCTTGCTTCGTGCTCAGAGAAGAGAAATTAGTAAACATTTTAGTGACGGGCACGTTATTTTCATATATCAATAACAAACACTAGAGTCAAACCGTTAGAGGACGTTAGCACATTGTTTGTGAGTCGAACGACTAAGTCCATAGCTTCACCATTCCTGTGATTCCGAGAGTCATACCAGGTATTCCTCGAGTAATCCGCTCAACACTATTGGCAATAGACACATTAATTCACGGTTTGAAGATTAACGTTGCGCGGGCAATCATTGTAGAACCTTACCCATTCGTATAGAGTCAAACTATTTATCAAAGGCCTTACCTTTCCAGATGCCGAACCCGTTGTAGAGAGTGCAATGCTTCGTATTCACGAAAACAAATTGCTAGTCGTTTTTGTAGGCGGACACATAATTTTCATTTGGGTATAACAAAATCGAGAGTCAGCCAGTTCGAGAACGTAACCACCTTGTTTGGGAGACGAACGGTTAAGTCAATAGCTTCACATATCCTGTGATTTCGAGAGGCAAACCAAGTATTCCAGGAGCAAATCGGCTGAGAAGCATTGGCAACAGCCACCTTAATTCACGGTATAAATATTAAATTAGAGAGTCAAACCGTTGGAGCCCATTACCAAATTGTGCAAAGTCAAACATTTTTCCGGATATCATACCATCCTTAAACCTATCCCACTGTAGCAAGGGTCTTGCTTAATGTTCATGGAAACAAATTAGCAGACATATTGGCAGGCGGTCACTTCCGTTACATGTATCAATAGGAAGATCGAGTGTCAAACCGTCCGAGAAGGATACCGCCATCTTCGAGGGTAGAACAGCCAAGTCAACGGCTTAACCCCTACCCTGATTCCGAGGGTCAGACAAGCTATTCCAGGAGTCAATCCACAGTGCCGAACTACAAATAGACATGTTAGTTCACGATATGGATATTGAAGTAGAGCGTTAAACCTTTGCAATACGTTACCTATTGGTATATCGTCCAACTTTTCACAGAAGGCCTTACCTAATAAGAACCAAACCCGCTGTATCTACAGTACAATTTCGTGTTCAGACAAAAAAATTAGTGTCCATTTGAGTGTCGGGCACATTAACTTCATGTATGAATTAGAAGGTCGAGCGTCAACCCGTTCGAAAACGTTACCACGTTCTATGAGAGACGAACAGCTATGTCAATAGATTCACATATCGTGTGATTCAGCGAAGCAAACCCAGTAATCCTGGAGTAACACTGCTGAACTGGATTGACAATAAACCCATAATTCACGGTATCAATATTAAAGTGCAGCATCAAGTCGTTTGAGAACATTACCAATTCCCTGAAAGTCAGACGTTTTACAGAATTCCTTACCCTCCTAAAATTAACCAGCTGTACTGTAGCAGAAAGTAAAAGGTAAACTTCGCCCTACCTGGAATTATATTAAGCCTTAAACTAGGTACATAACTCCGAGAGACATTATATCATTCCTCTATCAATATTTTACATTTTCATTTCTATAGGGTTATATGTAACTAATAAGCTCAAACAAAAAGAGGACCACATTTCGTTCCTGAAATAAGTGTTTACATATTCGTGGGTATGGAAGCATAGAACCATTGATAATGAAAAAATAAAAAATCCCACGCCAGGTGAAATATAATGTCTCGCTTTGATTTAAATTCATTTTCATAATTTTATGGTATAATTCGTAATACTACTTAGCCTGAATTATACATGAACTTAATTGCTAGTATGCATAATTACCATTATGAATATTAAACATAATACTGCTTCGATAAAAATGTTATATTACTTAAATACTAGTTTGGAAGTTTTTTTATCTGAAAGGCGGCTACATTCTGCAAAGTCGATTCTTCTTCCAATAGGAGCATCGTATTTTACACTCCTCGTTTTCAATTACGTTCATTCGATTATGTTGTATAAGCACGTCGAATTTAAGTGGAGACAACGTGAGGATAATTCTAATGTTAATTAGTATTATTGTATCTATTATTACTTAAGCATTTCATATAATTAGAGAATATTCTATGTATCATTAATGACACCAGTCTATCATCTCATCAGTTGTCCTAGGACCTGAGCAATCGCGACGTATAGCTCGTAATTTCTGTCATAGAAAATTCCGAGAGTTTCGACGGTTCGTTTGGTTAGAGTAATCAGGCAGTCTCCGAAGACTCGGGATTCTCAGGTACTCGCGTGTAGGACCTCGGGTTAGGCTAGGATGGGAAGGTTAGGCACTTGGGAAGCTTTTTGCGAAGTTCGATGATGCGGAAGTAACCCCGAGGCTTCTAGGCAAGTCCGGAAGTCCTCTGGGACCCTTGTGAGTTCGGCTTGACGGTACCATGGAAAATAGAGGATTCGCAAACTCACACTGAGTCCGGAAAGTTCTGCCTCTGTTCCGAGCCGTTCTACAGCATCGCGTGACAATCGTACTAAATGGTCGATTATAGTCGATAGCTCAAATTTGCAGCCACCCTCACCCTCTCTATTTTCCTTACACCGGCTAAATGGCAGAGATGGAGTACTTATCCATATAACGAGCTACCTGATTGACGATTTATACCGCGTTAATTCATAGGAGTGAGATAATTCGGCGAGATGGCATCACCGGAAGGTCCGCTAGATTAGTTCACCGAATTAATTATTGTGATACCGCCAGACGGGGGCGAAAACGTAGCTTCTTGCCAGCTTCAAAATTCTAATTAACCAAAACACGCTTACTAATCTCGACGTCACCACGGAGGGTGATTAACACAATGATTTATAACGCCATGTTAATACCACTCGCGTGGCTAATCGTAACGAGCTGGTCATTTGCGCCTTGTTCCCCTCGGTACAGCCACGACCTAGCAAGATGCTCACAATTATCTTCCATTTGGCATTACGCCTAATCGAAACCACCGCCTTTTCAAATCGGTCTCGATGAGTTTCATGGCCCAAAAGTTCCTCGGTGCTCGTCGGCATTATTTCACCGTTTCTTCAACTATGCATGCGAGCAATCGGAGCTTCTATCGCGATTAATTGAAGAGGAAGAAGGGATGAGGACGAAGGCACCGCTGGTACATGGCGAAGTGGCTACTATGACTGGGGTAAATAGATAATATCGGTATCGACTGCGAAACAGCGTGCTTAACTTTCGGAATTAAAAGAACGGGCTAATACATTGAAATTCGAGCAAGGGGGACAATTTATGATCCGAATTTACTATGGCACCCGCGATCCCGTGGTCTGCCAGATATTCGCGGAAGGACACGTGACCCGGCGCCGAGCCACCCAGGCAAAATGCGTTCCGCATCTGTCAGGAATTCAACGTGTAAGCATCAAATTTTCTGGGGAAACCGAGCAAAAGAACATGCTGCGTCATCTACTCTGCATCTCGTTGATATCCAGCCACGTTCGACATTCTCTCTCTCTCTCTCTCTCGCTCTCTCTCTCTCTCTCTCTCTCTCTCTCCCTCCGAGCTANCTCTCTCTCTCTCTCTCTCTCTCTCTCTCTCCCTCCGAGCTATTCACAGAATGAGATATTCCGATAGTTGTGGCAGCTGGCTTCACCTTCTAGCTGAACTTGTTTGACTTCACATCCATTCTTCTCCGTTTTCCTCCCTTTTATGTCCCCTCTTCCTTTCGGATATATAACCGGTGCAGGTTCAAGTGGGACGCCACAATTATTTCCGATATTACAGAGGGCATAAAGGAATGAGAGTTAAATGGCATTATCGCGTGTGTGCGATGGTTGGAAAGGGGTCAATATTGTCCTGGAAATAGAGTAAACAAACTTGTTTCAGAGCTCTCATTCTTGCAGTTGCTTTTTCACGGATCCGAAAAGTAGTCGAAATCATACAATTGTTGGCATTAATGTGCATTATGATTCGGTACTCGTTACAAATCCGTAGTTCTGGCGTCAAAGCGTTCCTATTGTGACGGGATGTTTTAACAGGAATGAAGAACAATGCATATCTTCAAACGGATATGGAATATATACGCAGAAGGAAATATTTCAGCGTTGTCTGGAGATGTATGACTACTTTAACACTGCGCTGGAATAAAATACCGATTACAGAATACTTAATTAACATACGAATTTTTGTAGGAACGGTTTGATATATCGAAGCTTGTCATTCGAATAAAACATAGTCAAATTGTGTACGTGCATGGGCCTCAATCGGAAGGCGGTTCTGAAATTAAGTACTTCCATGTGTTTAACGGGCACATTTGATAAATATTTTGCCATTTCAGAAGGCGAGCTGTTAGATTTATCGGTGATAATAACATCGAGGCATAGATAATTGACAAAAGATCTGATTTCGCCGTCGCAATTTAAACGGTGACAACGCCGATGCGATTTTAATTTACAAAAATGTACAAATTGCCAAGATTATTATCAACATCAAATTAAAATTCTCCTCGCTAAATTTCCCGTGTCGCGGATTTACAATAGAAATAAAATATGAAACAATCATTAGCTATTAATGGCGTAGGTTATTGCCGCGAACGAGCATGAGAAAAACCGCGAGACTGTAGGCGACGGGAATTTATAACGAAAGTGAAGGAATTAACAATTTATCCACTATTACAAGGAAAAGTAGTAATCGATTTGCGGCGTATCGATAATGAACGTCGCGAATCGGTTCGGGTCATTTGTCGGTTCGACCTTCAACGGGTAACATTTAAATTTTCTTCGTTTATGAGTGGTTAGGTGCCCGAAGCGAGGTTACGAGTGTCTCCGCCACTCACGTACAGCCCCATAAACAATTTATTTAACATTTTTTCTTTGTTTGTCTCCAGCTTCCATTCTGTAGTCTCTATTCATCCTCCCTTGAGATTTCGAATTTCTCGTGTAATATTAGCTACTGCCCCGAACAAATTGCACGTAATCTAGAAAACTCGTTACGATCCCAAAATTCGCGAACCATATACTGGAGTTCCATGTTGGACTTACGCCGTATTTCAAAATCCTGCTTTCTTTTCTCGCGTTCCAACATATAATTGAAGTGGCTGATTTTTCATGCTCTTGGCAAACTCCAATCGATAGAGCTCGCCACCTTATACTAGCTGTTAACCACGAGGTGCTTCAAAACGAAATTATTCCAATGAAATCGAGCGGTGAAATAGGCTGGAAGCATCCGTCGGGTGATTTCTCGAAACGGGTTGGCCTCGGAGAGATTTGTTCGAAAAATATCGATAACGAAAGAAGCGATGGGTATCTATCTAACGCGCACGATCGCCGGAATTTTTAGAAGAGCCAAGTAAGTGAAAGCTGTTTGGCCATTTTCGGTATCGGGGCGTTTGAACATAATCGGATCGGTTACATGTCTGGAGAAAGCAGCGGTGCAACGAACGTCACGCGGAGGAATATAATGACGGGGCGAAATTTGTAAACGAATGGAATTTGACGAAACGGATTGTTTCGCTTAATGCCTGGTCTGGTTTTCGGCGGTCGACGTAGCAGCGACATTTTTCCGCTCGGCGTTTATTTCTCCGCTATAGCCGTAGATAATTCTACGCCGCGAGTTCGGTTTCATCGATACCGCGATCGAGAGCAAAGTTACATCTGTTCACGAATGAAATTACGCAGTGTTCAGCGCCTGATTCTGATGGCTCGTTCCCTGCCCAAATTATATTACCCGACTGGCGGATCCACCGAATTTCCAGCTTTTCCCGTTTTACCATCCCTCACAGATGAGCCGCGGTTACCTCCTTGTTCCCATCGGCCGTGTTTCATTACCGGCGGCTATCTTCTTACACAGCCTCCACGCGTTTCCGGCACAGCGATAAGCTTTAAACAAACCTTGCTCGGATATTGCATAGAAATAAGTCGAACAACTCGGTACGAACAGACGTTGCACGGAGACAGTGTGACACCAGCCAAAATGCAGCCATCATATCACCGGAAACCGTCCAGACAATTCTCGTAGCTAAATTAGCCAAAATTCAGACATCGCATGAGCAGAAACCGCTCAGATATCAACCGCAGCAAAATCAGCCAAACCCAGCCAACACATCACCAGAAGCCGCCTGCTCAACCAGAAAATTACATTATAAAAACCGAGCACAAACGAATAAATCAGTCCTAGATTATACATCAAACAGAACGTTTCAAACCTAGTTTCTTTTAGAAAGGGTCTCTTCCACCATGATTGAAGAGCCGCCCGTTTATATTTTATTTCAATAATTGCCACGTATTTCCCCGTCTGAATAGTATGGAAATGCCAATAGAAATCCAACCAGACGATAAGAAAAATCTACCTTCATCCTTCTCATTTTCTATTCTCGATATTCGATCCGTATGTAAGGCTTTTTATCTATAGAACTACGAACAGATTGCGAATCTTCGGATAGTAGTCATTCCACTAGAAGGTGAAAGGTTCGTTCTTATTTTAAAAGCTAGGGAGACGAATCCGGAGCTTTTCAATGCCTATTCGGAATTACGAATAGTCAAAGCTGGTTATGTCTGTATATGCAAATATAGGTTCCGTATCTGGGTATCACGGTAATGTTCGAATATTGAAAATCGAGGGGCAATGTCGTGACATAGGAAGCTGGAAGCCAAGGGCGGAAACTCGAACACAACATCAAGCAAGGCATCGTACCCAGAACTGGCAAATTGGCAGAGGAAGGGGGTCTGTAATCAAAGGAACAATTCCGCATCTTTGATCAGACAAATGTCATAAACCTCGGGTGCATTTTCTAATGATGTATTCCGATAAGTGGGTACCGAGCTAGTCTGTCAGTCTGTTAGTCTGGCAAAGGGGAATCAAGGCTATTAGTGGAAAGCAACGCGTGAGTCAAATACCCTGCCATTGTTGGAGCAGCATTCGCAGTATCCTTGTCCCTCGGTTCGGATCGCCATGAGCACTTGTTCGGAACAGACATCATGGCAGTCAATATTCGAGAGATAAACACTCGCGGCTAGCACAATGGCTATTCTGTCATGTCGTGAGGAATTTCATGTCAAATCCTCGTCGTTCATCCATTTACGGTCGCGGACAATTCGTCGCTCGATATACATACCCTATCGCGGTCCCCCACCCCCCTGGCATGAGCCAACTGAAACACAGGAGATTTATTACAATACGCAACGCAGTGAATATTATTGTGCGGACTCTTTTTAGCCTATAGGAGGTGAGGAATTAACGCGGAAACTAAATTCGCGACGATTTTCGATCGCGTTCCATTCCGCTCGACAAATCACGTTCCATCGCTCCCTTCTTCTCCTTCAAGTTCAGTTTAAGTAATGTCATTGCAAGTAATTACGAGGGGTTATTCGATTGGCATTCTAGACGGTAGCTTCAAATTAGAATCTCGAACGGGCCATCGTTCGAGTACAGTTTGTTCAGTATAACTTCGCGTCAGACGTCTGAATATTTTTTCTTCACCTCGCTCGATCGAGCATATAGTACGCGCTAATAGCTTGACCTTGATCAATGGCGAAAATTGTCTTTTGAATATTCCGCCCCATTCTCCGATACAAATGACGGAATGGCAAGCTGAATCAAGGACGCATCGAAGAATTAAAGGAGAATGTTAAAAAACTCGTATCCTTGGAGTCGACTGTAAAGACAGAGTCTATACAGATCTTCAGATACACATACGCTAGAGAATTAAACGCTTTGTGCTTATTCAGTTAAGGAATAACACCGAAGTGATGAAAAATTTATGACAATATTAGGATCCCAGTAAAATGAGGAGAACGACAGAAAAGTTATATAAACGCGAAGATAAATGATAATAAATTATTAGAATTTAAACTCGACATAGAGAATGTACCATCGATATGTTGCATCTAGATGGTTGGACGCGAGTCCGCTCAAGGCATTTTCAACTTTGATTTCGTTAGCGGCGTCGTAATAAATGGTGTGTCAATTCTGGCTGCCCTTTATCCGGAAACAAAACGATTGTCGCGCGATCTGTCTTGCCATGTGCGGAATTCCGCCTGTTCACATGGACCAAGTATACAGACGTATCTGGATTCGAGGGTCAGTTGATCAGTACGTCGAGAGTTTGCTCGAATGAATACGTAAATCCTTGATTATGAGATGAAAAACTATATCGGATAGTCTGCGTGATGTCAAAGACTACCTCGCGATGTGTTGAGCTTAAAATTGGCCGTATTGATGCCGACGATTGCATATATATCGCCGAATATGCGGATTATAGTATTACGGTTTTATCTTTATACTACAGCAGTTCCTCTGTCGGAAACATGGCGCCAACCGCCGCGGAGCTTGTGTAGAGGATTGCTCTTAGGCAGCAGAAGCTTGCTTGATGTAAAGCTGGATCGAGTATATTATGCTTTTAGAGACAGTCCGTTCCGTTGGTTATGTGTGACGGACCAGTGCTTATGACGCGTTGCGTAGCGGTTGCCCGAAGGATCGCCGAATAAAACGTGTCCCGCGTCTCTCTTCGGCCACGTAGCTGAGCGGGAAACGAGCGGTCTGCGAGGTTTGGAAGCGGCATAGGCAGCCCGGGATATGCGGGAAATGCGTTCGCGGGGAAGATTTAGGACTCCGAAGAAAAAACAGATGCGCGTGAAGATTGCCGTGCCGCATAACCACTCGGAGTTGTACACTTAGAAATTAAATTCGGCTTGTCGGCCGATGAAGTTATGGCAGCTCGAAAACACCTATGCATCACGGTGAAGTTTTACCAGCCGGCTCGTCGTACGTTGGGACTTGGCGTTGGTGAATTATGTGCCCGACTGTGTGTTCCTCGCCGGTCTGAACCTCGTCCTCTTTCGGATCGTTCCGTCGCCAGAGAACGGAGAACGCCAAAGAGAAACGGAATGTCAGCGGTTCCCCATACCATCCCCCATGATATTACTTTTCGAGGCTAGGAGAATACGCGGCAATTTGGTACACGATCCGCGAAGGAATAGGCCATTTACGGGACACCGCCATAAACAGCGCAGATTAAGTACATGGAAAAGCTCCGCGGGTCGGGACTGGTACTACTATATACCGAGTTGAAGGTAATAGTAATACTTGGCCTGTATCGCTAATATTAAGGGCGATATCTCATGGGTGATTGTATAGCTTGTTGAAGGAATAACTCCGATGTAGTGCATTAAACGACCCTGACGCTATGCAACCAGCTATATAATATATTCATCGTGAAATTCCCAAGAATAACTGGCGACGGGGAAGTCAGGCGCTGGTCACCACGGTCTTGCGGTGACCTCCGCGACGATCACGTAGTCCGAGCTCCTCTATGCTATACTTTCTTGTTCGGTACTCTTCTTTCTCGTGTCTCCAACGGCCCCGCACGATCAATTCGCGACGCCGTCCATCTCTACCGCGGCCTCCGAGACAGTCGGGCAACCACGCAGTAACCAGCAGTTCCACATGGCGGCTGGCTATAGTAGGACTGAGGCTGTATAACAGTTCCTTCCACCAGAGCCTTACACTCTGCTTCCATGCTGGCGTAGCGGCGGACTCACGACGCGCTCACCGCCGCATCCTTCCCGTGCGAATAGGGGTCATTCCGCTCTTACCCATTCCGTGGCCTCCTTGTGTAGCATCACTTGCTCGCAAAATGCGGCCATCCTGCGTCATGACCTCTTCTCCTTCACGATCCATGTGATAATGGCGGAAAGCAACGAACTCGACGGTAACACGACTTTACCCGTGTGTACAACCGCCACCGACAAGGACCGGACACTTCTGAGGGCATCAGAGGTGGATCGTGCTCGCGGCATGTCGTACTGTTTGTCATCCAAATCCGGGCCCATCACGTGTAGCTGCGTCTCCAAACGGATCGACAGTACCCACTCGATGAGTTTCGCAGCCTCGCTGAATAGGCAGGTGTGCCGGAACGCCTTAGGGGACTCGGGGGTCTTACCCAGATTCTTGAGCAAAGCAACACATAACAGCGTCCAGATTATGGGAATCTTACCTCTTTGCAGGCTTTCTTTCTGCTTCTGCATCGTTATGTCGCATAGTACACCCTGGGCGAGCGCCGACGCACGGCCCGGAATACCATCCGGTCTCGGTGCGGTCTCCCTCTCCACTAGTTTACATACCAGCAGCTCTATTTCCTCCCGGCTGACATCGAGGTCGTCCGACCCGGACGTCCTTTCCGTCCACTGGTCCATCGATGCCACCACCCACATTATCATCGGCGCCGACGGGTGTCAACGACGCGCCGTACGAAAATGGGGTCCGTGATCTCTGTCAGCGGAGCGACCCAGACCCTCAGCTTCCCTAGTACGATCCGATAAGGTTTGCGTTTGGTACGCCCCACCAGTACAGCGACGTCTTCGGCTTTGCTGCGGTCCGTGGCATGCTATTATGGCACGCTGCCGACACGACACCGTGGAACCATTCTGCGCCATGCTGGGCATCGAGGCCGTCAAGCGATCCTGTTTATGTCCAGTTCCTATGGGGGCTCCAGTGCACAGTGTCCTTATCTTCCTGTTTCTAGCACAAAACACACCATGGATATGAAGAGGGAGATGTTCAGGGTTCCCACCTGATCGGCCACTCTCCAACGCTTTACTCGTTGCATGGCAGCAGGGAAAGGCTAGGACAAGTCCACGACGGTCATTCCCGTCGGCCTCGCGCATGTATTGGTAGAGCCCCGGTTGAGGAAACGGAGCTCCCACCCGGCTGCCCAGAAGAGCAACGCCACGCCCCTCGCGTTCGCCATCGGAGAGCCCCGTGCCAATGTGTGGGTGTTATAGTCTCCGAGGATGAGTGTTGACTGAGATAGATGCGACTACATCAGTATCTCACTCGCATCGAACTGCCGATCGTACGTACGGCCAGGTGGCCCCAGAACTCCAGGACATTTCTCTCCACTCGTTGCTGCAGTGTGGCCAAGGGGTTCCGGGGTTGCTAACCACACTGTACGGCTGGCCGGCCACAGCCATGGCGATGTCCAACTACGCGAGCGAGTGTGCTAAAATATCCTGTATCGCTGTCTTATGGTTGATATTGGCCTGGAGGATGTTGAACTCTAGACACTGCCCATGGTCCGTCCACAGACCGCCGCCGCTCTTGTCGTTCTTGGAGTATATCCGCTTCCTGCTGGCTTCGCTGCTGTACTCATCGTCTTCTTCGATGTGGGAGGTGAGCAAGCCTTACTGCTCTGTGTCCGGTCTCCAGGACATGGGCAGCACAGACCAGTCACTTGAGTGCCGGTCCGAAACACACTTCCACATAATGCCCCTGTCCCGCTCCTGTACCTGTGCTGGTCGGCCATCGTGCCCTGGCCTTACAACTCTCTATACACTTGAAGTGCTAGAACCGGCCAGCCTCCAGCGCTTGTACCCGTGTCGATACCCAGCCCACTTGCATCATGTCGCTGTCCAGGATGGTACGGGTGGCGGCGAGGGGGAATTTGTCCCAGATCGTTCCTTGACCAGTCGGGGATGTGCGGATTTCCCAGCATCTGATCGTGGTGAGGCTGCAGGCACGTTTCTTTGCCAGTGCCTTCATGACGTTTTGTGTGGCCGTATAAGCTGGCAGGGCCACTATGACGTCCAAGTCTAGCAGGGCCGTCCATTCGGTCTCTGAGCTTCCTAACTCAAGTATTCGGTCCCCGGTGACGGCACTTCTTGGCTTCACCTCTACAATCTACATGTTCTGCGGATTGATTTTTCTACACGCGGTTGCCGTTACCTTCGCATACCCCAATTCGAACGCGATAATCAGTGTGAGGGCTACCGCCGCTCGTGCTGGAGCCTTTTGCATCTTTACCTTGCGCTGCGGATGGTTCGCACCTGCCGCACGGACGTCTTAAAGCGTTCTGCTTCCGTGGTTCGGCCCACCAACATGGCCCACTCCATGATCGGAGCGGGGGTCTCCTTTCCGGCGGGTGGCCTGTTCGCTAGGCTAGGTGGGTGGGGCCGCACCTGTCGTCCCGACAGATGTCCAAATCCCGGTCGCCTTCTGCCTTTTCCACTACGTAGCTGATTTTCGTACCAAGGGCTACCACCCTGGTAGTCCCTTGTCTCGAGGCCCCAGTAGTTGCGGTGGAAGCCTCAGCGCGGGCCTCTGCGGCTGCCAACTGCATCTGACAGCCTCCAGCTTCTCCCTCAGAGCAAATATTTCTTGCCTGTCTCGTGAGCTTTCGTTACTGCACTCCAGCTGAGAGACGTCCATTCTTTTATGCAGATCAATAGACGACGGATAATTTCGCTCCGTTGCCATACGGAGGTAGCCGACATACGTTCCCGTCATGGGTCAAATTAGTCACCGACGGCATACTCCTTTCGAAATCCTGACGGGTTATTGAGATAAACCGACTGATATTCCTCTATACTTTAATATTCATACCGTGAAATAAGGTGCCTATTGTCAATACTTTTCAGCCGATTTTCTCCCGGTATAGCTGGATTGGCTGTCGGAATCGCGGGATATGTGTTGCTATTGAATTAGCTCTGCGCCTCTCAAAGATGGTGCAAACGTTGTGGAACGGCTTGGCAATCGAACTTCGAATTCATACATAAAATTATGGTGCGCGTCACGAAAATGTATTCCAACGTGTTTCTCTGAACACGATGTTATGCTCCCACTACGGCGGATTAGGTTCTCTGAAGGTAAGCCTTTCTGTAAAAAGTTTGACCCTATACCAATAGGTTATGTTCTACTATGGTTTGACGCTCTGCTTGAATATTCATTCCGTGAATTAAGGTGTCTACTGCCAATACTGTTCAGCGGCTTTGCTTTGTGTATAACTGGCATGACTGTCGGAATCACGGGGCAGGTGGAGCTGTTGACTTAGATCTTCGGCTCTGGAAGTAGGAGGTAAAGTTCTAGAACCGTTTGTCTCTCGATCTTCCTATTCGTACATGAAATTAAAGTGTATGCCTGCTAAGATGTTCACTTTTTTGATTCCTTGAAAACTAAGGTAGACACTCATACAGCGGCATTGGTTCACGGATGGTGTGGTATTCGGTAAGAAACTTGACTCTATACAAAGTGGTAACGTTCATAAACGATGTCACTCTCTACTTGAATAGTAGTACCGAGAACTACGGTGTCCATTGCCAATTCTGTACTGCGGATTTACTCCCGGAATACCTGGCTTGACTCTCAAAATAACAAGAGAGTAGAAGCTGGTGAGAAAGCTGTGCGACCCGCAAAAATGATGGTAGCATTCTGCAGCTTGTTGACTCACGATCTTCTCACTTATACATAAATTTGAGGTGCCTGCCAGTAATATGTATACTAATTTATTAGTCGAAACACGAAGTTATACACTCAATACAACGTGTTAGGTTTTCGGGAGGTAATGTCTTTTGTACGAAGCTTGACGCTACACCAATAGGTAATGTTCTACAAGTGTTAGTCGCCCCGCTGTATAATTCATTCCGTAAATTACGGTGTGTATTGGCAATACTGCTCAGCGGATTGACTCTCCGAATACCTGGTTTGAGGCTCGGAATCACAGGCTAGTTGTGTTCTCTAAGATAGTTGTCGACTCTCAAAAAAGCTGGTGACGTTCTCGAATGGCAGGACTTACGATTTTGCTATGCATGCGTAATATTGAGATATTTATTATAGTTATTTATTATGTTTATTTGATACAATGTCCGCTAGTTTTTCTTTGTTAGTATTAAGTTGGACTCTCTCTGCAAGTGTTCCGTCCCCGGAATGTATGGTCCACAATAAAATGATTGTCTAGCTGCAAGTGATTACGTTCTCAAAGGGTTTCTCTTTCAACATTAATATTCGTACCGTGGATTAAGCTGTCCTCTGAAAAGCCTGTGCAGTTGCTTAAAAGGCGAATGTCCATGTATGACTCTAGGGACAACAAGAATGGTGATGGTATTCACATAGCGGTGATGTCCTTGGAAGTTGTGGTAATGGTCACCAACGGTTCGGCAGTCGACCCGCCCACTAATGTTTAAAATAGAGCAACCAATTTTGTATAACATTCAATGCCTTGGTTCCCGTCTTTCGCAGTCTCACCCTCGCAATAGCCGGTCTGGTTCTTTGAAATGTATAGGTCTTCGGTGAAGAGTTTGATTCTACATCAAGATTAAAAGTTCACCAAAGGTCTGACTCTCTACATTACTATTCATACGGCGAATTAAGGTTTCTCTGGCTAATACTGTACGGTGGATTGACTACCGGAGTATATGATGTGACTCTTGTAATAACATGGTGTGTGATGCTATTGACTTAGCGATTCGTCTCTCAATGAAATTGATAGCGATCTCGACCGGTTTGACTGTCGACGTTGGTACTCAAATATAAAATTTGTGTGTCCGTCTGCTACACTGTCCTCTAATCTGTTTCCCTGGACATTAAGTTTGACACTCGTGAGTTCGTGGTTTGTTGTATGAACGTAATCCTTTCGGTACAAAGTTTGACTCTATAGCAATAGGAAACATTGTACAGCGTCTTGACTCTGCACTTTACTAATCCTACCGTGCATTTATATGTATATTGCCAATACTGTACATTGGATTGACTCCAGGAATTGCTGGTTTGGCCTTTGGAATAACGGGATTGGTGAAGTTATTTACTTAGCGGATAGACTCTCACGTGATGTGGTATGGTTCTAGAACAGTTTAACTCTCGACTTTGCCACACGTACTTTAAAATAATGGGTGCGTAGCTACCTTGTACATTAAGTTATATCCCGGGATTTTATTTTCGATTCTCACTACAGCGGGTTAGGTGTTCGGAAATTAGCGGTCATTAAATGCGCATAATATACACCGTAAATGTGCAGGTGGATTGATCTGCCTTGTATCGGGCCGGTGATGTTGGGAGAAAGTTTCGGTTGCGCACTCGTGTTTGGGTTTCAAACCGTACTCGGGCATACATGATTCGGACATGAAGAAATTAAGCAAAAATAGGAAATAGCTTACCAGAATTATTGAATGCCAGATATAAATAAATTAATTGGGCCGGTGGATTGGGCTGCGTAATGAGAACCGGGATGGGAAATGGTTAGCTTCCGGTACATTCCCTCGTACGACTCCGAGCAGTGTGGACGTATCTCGTGGCATTTCGCGGATCTCAGCATCAGTGGTGAATGTATTTTGTTACGGGAGAAGTGGTTCCGTGAAGTGCGTGCGTGTATGTAATTGTGTTTATCGGACCGTCGTAATCGTGGTTCGAGTCGCTGTGAAACCTTAATTGAATGATACGAGATGAAGACGACGCTATTCAACGCCTCACTTCTACATAGTGATCACGTACCCGGCGACGGCCTGGATGACAGTCCGCAATAATGTTTAATACTAGGACGAGGAACATATATCGCATGCACAGAAGCAAGAGCGAAATTTTACACAAAAGTAACTAATTTCCCTGTTGTATTCGCGCAAATACATTCTTACGAAATCAAAGAGTCTATCTCATATTAACGTGACATTTTGTTCCCATTTCAAACTCGTGATTGACTTGCGATACATGATTCAGCCATGGAATTTCAGCGTTACAGAGTCAAAATACATCTAATTATTGGCTGATCGTGAAACAGATTCTTTTCCTTTCCATGCGGCTTATTTGTGAAGTACTCTGTGAAAGATTACATATATGTCCTCAGTTCTGAGGGAAAGAAATGTGTTTCCGCACAACCAAACACAGTTATGTCCTCCTGCGCTAAAAAAAAAAACGAAATTTCACTTGCAAGAACATATTACATTTGGTAATCCATTGAGAAAAACGAAATTACTTTCCGAAAAACATAATACGATGAATGAGGGTATACTTGATGCAAACGAGTGAAACAATCGGCTTTGGATTGAAACTCGCTGTCAAGGTAATGGTATTTACAGTTTGCTGTATGCGCGCAAATACGTCCCTGTGGAGAAAAATCTGCGTGAGTATCCCATCGCAAATCGCGCGATTCGTCTGCGATACACAGCTCTATCGAGAAATTTCCGCATTTCATCAGCAGAATACGTACTTTCATTGTATTTTGTAGAATGTAAGTTCTTTCCGTTTTCATTCGGCTTAGCTGTGAGGTTGGCTCTGATAGAATACATTTAAGACCTCTGATGTGAAAAACGATATTACTTCCCGACATCCAAATACAATTATGCCCTCTGTCGAGAAGAAACAACTTTACTTGCCAAACATCATAATACAATCAGGAACTCAGGCGGGAAAAAAGAAAATTACTATTCGATAGGCCTAGTACGATGAATAAGTGTTTTGTCGCGAACGACCGAAAGAAGCGGATTTGGACAGAAATTCGCTATTAATGTAAAGATTCTTGTAGTCTCTTCGCTATATGAGCGCAGGCACATTCCATTCGTGCGAAATAAACGTGGGTATCTCATACTTACGTGACTTTCGACTCCCGTTGTGAACGCACTTCACTTGAACAGAACGAATCAATTGAGAAATCTGAGAGAAAAAGCAGAAGAACAGATGTTATCATTGGAATGCTCGGAAAGTAATTTCTATCTTTTTCTTCATGAGGCATAATTGTCAATTTGGCTACCGAAGAATGCATTTACGTCCTCTTTTCGGAGAAAACAAATTTATTTGGAAGTACTGATAGTAATTTTGTTTTCACCAATTTGTTTTCTCAAATTATGTCTTCTGTCTGGAAAATACGAAATTACCCGCGGGTAATAAGTTCTAATACAATTAGAACTTCTATAGAGAAAGACCGAAATTACTTTCCGGAGATCGTAATACATTGAATGAGAGTATATTTTATGCATACAACTGAAGTATACGGATTTGGGCAGAAGTTCGATGTCAAGGCAACCATTTTTATTGTTTCTATGCAATTTGCGCGCAAATGCGGTCCAATCATCCTAAATCAGCGTGACTACCGCATATTTACGTCACATTTGATTCGACTAGCGAATGCGAGATTCAATTACGAAGCACGATTGAAGAGAGAAGTGTCATGTTTTCAGGGTCATTGTACGTGCTATTGTTGGGTTGATCGGAATGCAATTTCGTTTTCTTTTTTTCTAGTCGCTTAACTATGAAGATGGCAGCGAAAGGTACATGTACCTGCAGTGCTCGGAAAAAACGAAATTACATTACGATCAACCTTGTACACTATGGTCCTCTGTCGGGAAGGAACCAAATCACATTCCTGGCAACCAAATACAATTAGATCCACAATCGCGAGAAATCGAAGTATCCGTCGGAACAGTCTGATAGAGTCAATGAGTGTAGATTTGATAAACCACTCAAGTTTTCGGATTTGGACAGAAATTCGCTTTCGATGTAACGATTTTTATAATTTCTCCGTCATGTGCAGGAAAATATCTTCCAATGATGCGGAATCATCGAAGGTATCGCATGTTTACATTACTCTTGTTTCCAGTCACGGACGCGCTATTCACATACGAACCAGGATTCAGTAAAGGAATTTCAGCGTTTCATCGTCCGAATATTCGTTATTACTGTGTTGCTAGGAAAATAATTTCGCTTCACTTTCACGTGTCTCAATTGTGAAGTTCGATGAGATGAAATTCATTTGCGTCGTCTGTTCACAACACTCGAAATTACATTCGAAGCATCCATACACAGTTTGTTCCTCTGCCCGGAAGTGATGGAATTACTCTCCGAAAAACGGAATATTATTTGGTCCTTCGCCGGGAAAAAACGAAAACTCTACCCGAACAACCTAATACAATTTGATCGTCTATCTGCATATCCGAAATTATGTTCCGTGAATCTTAATGAATGAATGACCGCATAATAGTGGCAGACGACTGATGTGATCGCATTTCGACAGAAATTCGCTGTAAGAGTAACGAAATTTTTAATACCTCCGTCCTGTGCGCGCTGTCATGTTCCAATGATCCCAATTCAACGTGAGATTATCTGATTAATATGCTATTTGACATTCTCATGACATACGCGCCATTCACTTACGAAGCAGAATTTAGGCGAGAAATATCAGAGTTTCAGCTTCAGAATACGTGTTGATATTGTGATGTCCAGAAAGAAATTTCGATTTTTTCCTTCCAGTCGGTTGAGTTATAATTGACATTGAAAGAATACATTTACTCCTGCTGTTCGAAAAAGAAGAACGAAAAGAGTTCCGGAGCAACCTACTACAATTCGGTCCTCCGAAGGAAGGAAACGAAACTACTTCTCGTATATCGTAAAACATTTAGCTTCTATTTCGGGAATGACACAATAACTGTTGGTCCAATCAGGTACTGTGAATAAGAGAATATTTAATGCAAATGACTGATATAATCCGATTTGGAAGGATATTCGCTATCGAAGTAACGATTTTTGTAGCTTTTCTGCTCCGTGCGCTCAAATACGTTCCATTCATGCGAAATCAAGTATTTCATATTTTCGTGACATTTAGTTCTCATCGCAAACGCATCAGTATCTTGGTATGCAGGATCCAATGGATGTGATGGAACATTTATGTCCCTTGTTCGGAAAAAACGAAATTACTTTACGAACAACATAATATAATTAGTCCCTCCGACGGGATGGAGCGAAATTTCTGTTGGATCAATCAAATACTATGAATGAGTGCATATTTGTTGCATTTTTATGAAATCAACGGATTTGAGCAAAAATTCGTTTTTGGAACTAACGATTTTTGTAGTTTCTCCGTTTTATGCGAGCAAATATGATCCTATGATGCGAATTCGACGTGAGTATCTCATATTTACGTGACACTTGGTTCCTCTCACAAGCACGAGATTCATTTGCAAAGCACGATCCAAGAGAAAAATTTCAGATTCTCTGTGTTTGAATACGTGTATTTCTTTGGTTATACGGTAAGTAATTTCGTTTTATTTTTCTCCTCGTGGCTTTATTGTGAAATCGGCTGTGAAAAAAACACATTTACTTCCTGTGTTCGGAATAAACTAAATTAGGCCCACTGATGGCGGGGGCGGGAGTTGGCCAAATTGCTAGCCGTACATCCTAATACTATTATGTCCTCTATCGCAATGTTTCGAAACTATTTACCGAAAAGCCTAGTGCGTTGAATGAGCGTATATCCAATGCAAATGACTGAAGTAAACGGACATGGACTGAATTTCGCTGTCGAAGTAACGTTCATTATAGTTTCTCTGCCGTGCGCCCGCAAATAAGTAGCCATCATGCGTAATCAACGTGTATATCTCATGTTCACACGTCTTTTGATTTCCGTCGCAACCGCGCGACTAACATATCAAGGATGTCTCTTCCGAGATATTTCCGGGCTTCGGTATCAGAATACCTTTTATTAATGGATTGCTCGTGAACGGATTATGCTCTTTCTGTCCATGCGACATTATCATGAACATGGCTGTGAAGGAATATCTTTACGTACTTTCATCGGGAAAGAACGCAATAACTTTTTGAACAGCCTAATAGAGTTAGGTCCTCCGCCGGGAAAAAACGGAATTACGTTCGAAACAAACGATTGCAATTTGATCCTCCATCGGTAAAAATTGAAATCACTGGTTGAAGAACCTAACACGATGAATTAGTGTATATTCGATGCAAACCACTGATATCTGCAGATTTGGACAGAAACTTGCTGTCAATGTAACCATTTTTGTAGTTTCTACGTTCCGTGGGAACAGATAGGTTTTAATATAGAGAAATCGTCGTGAATATCGCATGATTAGACTAACATTTGATTCCCTACGTACACGTGTCAAAGTTTCAGCGTCGCTGCAACCGTTACTATTGGGATGTCGGAATAGTAACTACGTTCTTCTTTCTCATGCGACTTAATTGTGAGCATGGCCGTGAAATAGTACATTTATACCGTCTGTTCAGAAGAAAATGAAATTACTTTCCTATAAAGCCTAATACGATTTGGTCATACGAAGGGAAAATACGATATCTTTCAGAACAACCTAATATAATGAAGAAGTGTATATTTAAAACAAACGTCTGAAAAAAAAAGGATTTGGATAGAAATTCGCTGCCAAATTAACGAATGTCATAGTATCTCAGTCCCATGTGCGCAAATGTGTTGCATCGATGCGAAATCAACATGTATGTCGCATATATTACGTGGCAATTGATTCCCATCGAAAACGCGCAATTCGATTGCTATACACGATTTCAGCTAGGGATTTTAGCGTTTCAGCGTCAGAAGAGGTGTTATTATCTACGTTCTTCGGAAAGCAATTTCGTTTTGTGCTTTTATGCGGCTTTACTGTGAAGTTGGCTGTGAAATTATATATTTACTGCCTCCTTTTCGGAAAAAAGAAACTACTTTCCGAACAACCTAATACATTTTGGTACTACGCATGGTAAAGACGACAATATTTTGCGAACAACTTGTTTCAGTTAAGTCAGCCGCCGGGAAAACCACAAATTTCTTTCCGAAAATCATACTACAAGGAATTAGTGTATATTTGATACAAACGACTGAAATAAGCGTATGGGGCAGAATTTCGCGGCCAAAGTAATGATTTCTATGGTTTCTCGGCACTAGGCGGGCAAATATATTCCAATAGTGCGAAATAAGCGTGAGTATCTCAAATTTACGTGTCCTTTTATTCCAATCGCAAGCGCGCGATTCTCATTCGACGAGCATTGGAAGCGAGATATTTCAGCATATCTGCTTCACAATAGGTGTTGTTGAAGGGTCCATTGGAAAGTCATTTCGTTTCATCCAATGTGTTCTGACTGTGATTTTGTCTGCGAAAAAATACATTTAACTCCCCTGTTCGAAGGAAAGAATGAAGGAGAAGATAGCTGGAATATGTTGCGGTCAACATAATACATTTTGGTCCTCTATCGGGGAAAAAACTAAATTTCTTTCCGAACAGACTAATACAACGAGTGATTGCTAATTTCACGCAAACGACTGAAATCAACGCATTCCGACACAAATGTACCATCAAATTATCGATATTTGTAGCTTCTTTGTTCTATGCTCGCAAACACGGCCAGATGATGTGCAGTCAAAGCGAGTATCGCATATTTACGTGACATTTGATTCCCGCGACAAACACGCGATTCACATGCGAAGCGGGAATATATTGAGATATTTCCTCGTTTTAGCATCAGTGCTCGTGTAATAATTGGCTTGCGCAATATTACATTGTCCATATCTTCATGCAGCTTAATTGTAAAGATGAATATCACTTTCCGAACAAGGTAATACAATTAAGTCCACTATCTAGAAGAAACGTAATCACTTTCTGAAAAACCTGATACAATGAAATATTGTATATTTGACGAAAGGGACAGAAATGATCGGATTTTGGCAGAAGTTCACAGTAAAGGTAACGATTCTTATAGTGCCACAGCTCTGTGCGTCCAAATATGTTCTAATGATGCGAAATAAACGTCAGTACCTCATGTTTACATGAATCCCGATTTCCATTTTCAATCTCGCCATTCACTTGGGAAGAACGATTCAATCGAGGGATTTCACAGTTTCAGAGTCAGAATACGTGATATTAGTGGTTTCATTGGAAAGTAATATCGTGTCTTTCATGCTGCTCCAGTGTGAATTTGGCCGCGAGGGAATACCTTTACGTCACCTCTTAGGAAGAAACGAAATTAACCTTCGAACAAGCTAATACAATTAGATCCTGTAACCAGAATAAACGATATTACCTTCCGAAAAACCTAATACAATAATTGCGTGCATATGAGATGCAAGCGACTCACAAAAAGTATTGGAATAGGAACTCCCTGTCAAAGTAACGAATTACGGGAGAAAAATCAGCGTCTCAGCCTCATATTACGCGTTATTATTGGCTTGTACAGAGTAACTTCGTTTCATTTTTTGCATGCGGTTTAACTGAGAAGTTGTATGTGATAGAATGCAATTACGTCATGTGTTCGGAAATATCGAAATTACTTTCCAAATATACTAATCATGTTTGATCCTCCGTTGAGAAAAAAATAAGTACGTTCCGAAAAGCATATTACTATGAATGTGCTTATACTTGATGCAATCTACTGAAATAATCAGATGTGGAGAGAAATACGCAGTCTGTGTAACAATTCTTGTAGTTCCTCCGCACTTAGCGCTGAAATAGCTTCCAATGACGCGAAATTAACCTGAGTTTCTCATACTTACATGACCTTTAATTCGCATAGCAAACGCGAGGTTCACTTGCGAAGCACGATGCAAGCCAGAAATTTAAATGTTTCAGCGACAGGATACTTGCAATTATTGGGTTGTTCGAATTGTAATTTCGCTTTTCTTCCTATGCGGCTAAATTGAGACGTTGGCTGCGAAATTGTACAATTACGTCTTCTGCCAGGAAAAATTTCAATTACGTTCAGTACATCATTATAGAATTGCGTCCTCCAACGGGAGAATACGAAATGAATTACCCAGAAGTTTAATACAGAGAATGAGAGTATATTTGCTGCAAATGATTGAAGTTATGGAAGTTGCGCTGATGTTTTCCATAAAAGTTACGATGTTACCATTCACAGCAGGAAGTACTGTGCCTAGTGTCAATACTATGCCATGGATTGTCGCCCGGAAGTCCTGGCTGACTCTCGGTATAATAGGATAGATGAGGATATTGACTTTGCAGTTCGACTCTCAAAGAAGGTTGTAACGAACACGAACGGTTTCACTTGCGACTTCGATATACATAAACGAAATTAAAGTGTCCGTCTGCCAAAATGGCTAATAATTTGGTGCCGTAAACATTAAGCCAGATACTCGCAAAAACATGTTAGGTCTTCGGACGCTCAGGTATGCTGCAAAAGTTTGATATTATATCAAATGGTAACGTTCTCCTACGGTTTGACTCTCTACATTGATATTCATACCGTCAATGAAAGTGACTATAGCCAATTCGGCTTAGCGGATTTTGCTCCCGGAATACCTGATGTGACTATTTGAATAACATGATAGGTGAAGCGGTAGATTAGTCTGTGCGCCTATCAAAAGAGGAGGTAACTGTCTCGAACGGTCAGCCCGATGATCTTCTTATTCATAAATGAAATTACGGTGCTAGGCACTAAAACTTATTATAATTTGTTTCTCTGAAACACGAAGCTATACTCGCGACATAGCGGGTTAGTTTCTCGGATGGCAAGGTGTTCGGCAAAAGAAAAGACTCTATACCAGTTGGAAACGTTCTACAACGATATGAATATATACTTTAATATTCATACCCTGAGTTAGCGTGTCTATTGCCAACACTCTGTGGCGCATTGACTCCCGGAATACCTGGTTTGACTCTCGGAATATCAGGATAGGTGCGTTTATGACAATATTTAGGTAAACTATGTGTTATTTGATATGATTTCCTGTTCATGTACCTGCGTTTCCGGAGCGACATGAATGATGTGGTCTTGCATTTGCGTTCGGAAGATCGGAGTAACACTACTGTACTGTTGTCTATAATTTCTTTAACCATAATGTTTTACAGTATGCTTTCTTTCTCAGTTTTCTATCCATTTCTACATACTTTAATTTACTGTTATGATATTTTAGACTTACTTCAAAATTTCAATTTATGGTTGCAGGAATTGTATTTCTCAGTAAAAGTGTCTTTGGAATTAGTTGAGTGTACGTTTATGACGATATTTTGTAAGCTTATTGTTATTTTATATGATTGTCTGCATTCGTACCTCCGTTGCCGGAGCGACATGACTAGAGTGGCCTAGTAATTGCGCTCGGTATATCGGAGCAGCACTACTGTATTATTTTCGTTAATTTCACTAACTTTGATGTTGTACCGTATGCATTTTTTCACCAGACGCCCATTCATTTATACATTCTGTAATTTACTTATACGACATCTTCGATTTTTAACAAAATTTTCAATTTTTTGTTTAAATGATTATATCTGTTAGTAAAAGTGCCCCTGGAATTAGTTCAGTGTACGTTTATGACAAAATTTTATTAAATTTATTGCTATTTTATATGACTATCTCTATATGTAGCTACGCTGTAGGAGCGACACGACGGGCGTGGTCATGTTGTTGCGTACATCAGATCGAAGCGGCACTCCTGGATGGTCCACGATAATTTCAGTAACCATACAACTGTACCGCATGCATTCTTTCTCAGATATCTATTTATTTATAGATAATTTAACTTACTGTTATCATAATTATCAATTTTTAATTCAAAAAATTGTATTGTTTAGTTAAAGCGTCTTTCTAATTAGTTGAGTTTTGGTTTTTGACAATATTTTGATGAGCTTGCTGTTATTTTATATGCTTGTCTGTATACGTACCTACGCTGTCAGAGCGACACCACTGGCGATGCCTTGTAGTTGCGTACCGCAGGGCAAAGGGGCACTACTGGGTGGTCTACGTTAATTTTTTTAACCCTGATTTTGTACTGTTTGCATTCCTTCAAAGTATAAAATTTATTTATACATATTGTAATTTACCGTTATATTTTCGATCTTTTCAAAACTTCTTTAATGAAGTAATTGTATTTCGTATTAAGTGTGTCTTTGGAATTAGTTGAAGGTACGTTTCGACAACGTTATGTTAGATTTATTGTCATTTCATATAATTGCCTGTATACGTTCCTACGCTGCCGGAGCGACACGATTGGCGTGGTCTTGTAGATGCGCTCGATAGATCTGAGCAGTACTTCTGAATGGTCTTTGTTAATTTCATTAAGCTTAATATTGGAATGTATGAATTCTTTCAC
Source organism: Euglossa dilemma (assembly GCA_002201625.1). Classification (NCBI taxonomy): domain Eukaryota; kingdom Metazoa; phylum Arthropoda; class Insecta; order Hymenoptera; family Apidae; genus Euglossa; species Euglossa dilemma. Next base: position 97,522 of record NIJG01000217.1, read on the forward strand.
AGTTTACATCTTCTATCTGCAAACTGTAATTTACTGTTATGGTTTTTTGATTATTTGCAAAATATCCAATTTTTTAGTTAAAAAATTGTATATCTTAGAAAATGTGTCTTTGAAAATAGTTGAGCGTACCTTCATGACATTATTTTGTACAAATTCTTGGTTACGTAATAGGATTGTCTCTATTCGTACCTGCGCTTCCGGTGCGTAACGACTAGAGTGATCTGGTTGTTGCGTTCGGCATGTAGGAGCGGCGCAACTGGGTGGTCTTCGTTAATTTGTTTAACCTTGATTTTATACTGTGTGCATTTTTTCCAAGTCTTCCATTTGCTTAAGCATACTGTAATATACTGCATTGAAAATATCAATTTACCCTAAATCTTCAATTTTTAATTTAAAAAGTTGTATATCTTAGTAAATGTTCCAATTGGCTTAGGTGAGTTCAGTTTTATGATATTGTTTCGCTAAGCTTGATGTTACTTTATATGATTTTCTGTGTTCGTACGTTCGCTGCCAGTGTGACACGAAACGAGTTGTCTCGTAGTTGCGTTCCGTAGATCGGAACGGCACTACTGGATGGTCTTCGTTAATTTCTTTATCCTTAATAAGCTACAGTGTGTACTTTCCTCTGTTTTCTATTTACTTGTACATACTGAAACATACTGTTATGATATTTTCCATTTTTTCAAAATTTTAAATTTTTAGTTTAGCAAATTGTATTTTTTCGTAAAAGTGTCTTTCGAATTAGTTGACTGTTCGAATATGACATTTTAACATTAAACTTATTTTCATTTTATATGATTCTGTCTATACGTACCGTCGTTCTTGGAGAGGCATGACAGGCAATGTTTTGCAGTTGCCAGCAGCCGGGCGGAGTGGAACTGAATGGTCTTCGTTGATTACTTTGATATTGATTATGTACCGTATGCCTCATTTCCAAGTTTTCTGTTTAAATATACATAATTTAATTTACTGCTACGATATGATCGATTTTAGTCAAACTTTCCAACTTTTAATTCTAAAAATTGTATTTTTTAGAAACGGTGTCCTTGGAATTGGATTAGTGAACGTTTATGTCATCTTCATAGACTGAATTGTTACTGTCAACTATCGTCTGTATACATACCTGCGCTGTCGGTGCGACACGAATGGAGTGGTCTTGTAGTTGCGTATAGTAGATTTGAGCGACGCTACTGTATGGTCGTCGATAATTTCTATAACCTTGACTAGTGCTCCATGCATATTGTTCAGTGTTCCTATTATTTCCACATATTGTAATTCATGGTTACGATATTCTTTTTGTTCATTACAAAATATCCTATATTTAATTTAAAAAATTGTACTTTTTATTAAAAGTGCGTTTGGAAATAGTTCTGAGTACGAATATGACAAGATTGTGTTAAATTTTTTGTTGTGTTATATTATTGTCTGTGCACGTACCCACTCTGCTCGTGCGGCACGACTGGTACTGACTTCCACTAAAGTACAGTACATCGGTGCCGTCTCTCGTAGAGGGTGGTAACGTTCTCGTACGGTTTGACCCCCGATCATCCAATTCATTCATGTAATCAAGGTGCCTGTGTGTTAAAATGTCTACTAATGTACTTCCGTCAACACGTAACAATATACTTGCTACTGTGCTTATGGTTCTCGGAAGGAATGTTATCCGGTAGAAAGTTTGACTTCAGCCCAATTGGTAGTGTTCTCCACGGGCTTTACTCTCCACTTTAATATTCATACCGTGAATTGAGGTATCTATTGCCAACACTGTACAGCGGATTTACTCCCACAATACCTTGCTTAACCCTAAGAATCACAGGATAGGGTAAGCTATTGACGTACTCGCTGAACTCTCAAAAACGGTGGTAACGTTCTAGTACGGTTTGACTCTTGATCTTCTTATACATTCACGAAATTAGGGTGCAAATTACTGATATGACATATTCTACTTTGTTCAAAATTTTCAATCGTTAATTTAAAAAATTGTATTTCTTCGTAAAAGTGACTTTGGAATTACCTGAGTGCGTGTTTATGACAGTATTTTGAGAGACATATTGTTATTTGATATGGCTGTCTGTATCCGTACCTACGCTTGCGTAGAGACACGATGGGAGTGGTCTCGCAGTTCCATTCTGTACATCCGAACTTTACTTTAATCTTGATTTTGTACCGTATGCATTATTCCCAGTTATACATTCATTTATAGGAACAGTACTTCATTGTTTTGTTATTTTCGATTATATCAAAATTTTCAATTTCCAGTTCATAAAATTCTGTTTCTAGGTAAAAGTGCCTTTGGAATTAGTTGAGTATATGTTTATGACAATATTAAGTTTAATATATTTGTTATTTTGTATGATAATCTGTATACGTACCTACGCTGCCAGTACAACACGAATGGCGTGGTCCTATAGTTGCGTACGTCAGGGCGGAGTGGCACTACTGGATGGTCTTCGTTAATACTTTAACCATGATTTTTTATGCATGTCTTCCCAGTCCTCTTTGTTACTACATACTATATTCTACTGTTGTGATATTTACGATTTTCTTCATAATTTCTAATTTGTAGCTATAAAAATTTTATTTCATTGTAAAAGTGTCATTGAAATAAGTTGAGCTTAATTTTATGACGATATTTTGATAAATACATTGTAATTTTATATGATTGGCTGTATACGTACGCACACTGGCGGTACAATACAACTGGCGCGGACTTGTAGTTGCTTACGGCAGATCGGAGCGGCACTACTGGATGGTGTCGGTCAATTTCATTATCCATGATTATGTACGGTATGCATTTTTTCCTGTTTTCCATGTATTGATGCATACTGCAATTTACTGTAGCGATATTTGCGGTTTGTATCAAAATATCAATTCTTAATTTAAAAAACTGTATTTCTTAGTAATAAGACCTTTGGAATTAGTTGGGTGTATGTGTATGATGTTATTTTGTGTAAATCTGTGCCATTTTATGTTTGTCTCTATACGTACCCACGCTGCCGAAGCGACATGCCTGGCGAGGTCTTGTAGCTACGTACGGCAGAATGCAGTGTCACTACTGTATGATCTTCCTTACTTTCCTGAACCGTGATATTGAACCGTATGCAGTTTTTCGCAGTTTGCTATTTGTTTCTACATACTGTAGTTTACTGTTTCGATATTTTCGATTTTATTTCAAAATATCCTGGTGCCAATTTCAAGAGTTACATTTTTTATGAAAAGTGTGTTTGGAAATAGTTGAGTGTGTGTCTATTACAATATTTTCATATCTTCTTTGTTATTTTATGTGATTTTCCTTGTACGTACCTACGATTCCCAGCGACACGACTATACTGGTCTTGCAGTTGCGTTCCCTAGATCGGAGCGACGCTGCTGTATGGTGTTTGTTAATTTCCGTAACCTTATTATTGTACCGGTTGCGTTCTTTCGCAGTTCTGCATTTATTTCTACATACTGTAATATACTGTTAAAATATTTTCTATTTTCTTCGAAATTTTCAATTTTTAGTTTAAAAACTGTATGTAGATGTAAAAGTGTCTTTGTAGTTATTTCAGTGTACGTTTATGACATTATTTTGATATATTATACTTAGTGTTAATTTAAATGACTGTCTGTATACGTACCTACGCTGTCCGAGCGACACCGCTTGTAGTAGCGTATGGCAAATCGCAGCGGCATACTGTATGGCCTTCGATAATTTCTTTAACCAAAATTTGGACCGTATGCAGTCGTTCTCAGTTTTCTATTTATTTACAAATACTGTAATTTTCCCTTATGATATTTTCGATTTCCTACGAAATTTTCAATTTTTAGTATAAAAATTTGTATTTCTTACTAATAGTGACCCTGGAATTAGATAAGTGTTCGTTTATGAGGTTATTTTACTATACTTATTCTTGTTTTATACGATTGACTGTATATGTATCGGTGTTTCACATGCGACACGATTGGCTAGGTATTGTTGCTGCGTACGTCAAATTGGAGCGGATTCACTGGACGACCATCGTTAATTTCTTTAACATTGATTTTGCATAGTGCGCGTACTTTCGCGTTTTTCTACTGCATACTGCAATTTACTGTTATGATATTTTCGATACTTTCAAAATTCGCAATTACTAATTTCAAACATTGCACTTTTTATGAAAGGTGTCATTGGAATTAGTTGAGTCCACTTTTATGAAAGTATTTCGTTAAATTTGTTTATACCTTATATCTATGTCTGCATACGTACCTACGCTTCCGGATGAAAACGGCTGCTGCGGTTCTGTAGTAACCTTCGGTAGATCGGAGCGGCACTAATATATAATCTTCGTTAAATTCTCTAACCTTGATATTGTACCGCACGCATTCTTTCGAAATTTTCCATTTATTTATGCTCACTGTAGTAGTTGTTTCGATAATTTCGATTTCTTTCTGAATGTTGAATTTTGAGCTCAAAAAAATTGTACTTCTTCGTAAAATTTCTTTGGACCTAACTGAGTGTACGTTTATGATATTATTCTGTTAATCACAATTTATGTGATTGTCAGTATATATACCTACCATACTGGAGCATCCCGACCGGAGTGGTCTGATAGTTGCGTATGGTAGCTCGAAGCGGCACACCTGGATGATCTTGGTTAATTTCTTTAACCATAATAATGTACCGTACGCATTCTTTCGCAGGTTTCAATTTATTTCTACATACTGCAATTTACTGATATAATATTTTCTATTGCCTGCAAAATCTCCAATTTTAATTTCAAAAATTGTATTTCCTTGTAAAGCTGTCATTGGAATTATTTTTGTGTACGCTTATGATAATATTATGTTAAATTCTATGTTATTTTATATGATTGATTGTATGCGTACCTAAAATGTCGGTGCTATACCGCTGTTGCGGTCTTGTAGTTGCGTACTGCAGATCGAAGCGGCGCTACTGGATTGTTTTTGTTAATTTCTTTACCCTTCATATTGTACTGTATGCGTTTTTCTACTACATCCGTTTATTTCGGCATACTGTAATATACTGTCGTGATATTTTCGATTTTCTTTCACAATTTCGAATTTTTAATTATAAAAATTGTATTTCTCAGGAAAAGTGCCTTTGGAATTATAGGAGTGTACTTTTATGACAATATTTGGCAAATCACATTATCATCTTATATGATTGTCTGCATACATACATACGTACGTTGTCGGAGCGACATGACTGGCATGGACTTGTGAGCGCGCACTGCAGACTGAAGTGGCACCACTGGGTGGTCTTAGTTAATCAATCAGGCCATGATTTCGGACCGCATGCATGTTTCCCAGTCTCCCATTTATTTATAAGTGCTGTCATTTCTGTTATGATATTTTCGATTTCACCCCAAATTTTTAAGTTTTAGTATAAAAATTTGTATTTCATAAGTATATATGTCCCTTGAATTAGGTGGGTTTCCGTTTATGGCAACATTTTTTTTAGCTTGTAATTATCTTACATGCGAGGCTGCATTCGTACCCGTGCTTCTGGAGCGACACGACTGGCGGGTACTTATACATGCTTACGGAAGATCGGAGCGGCACTACTCGATGGATTTCGAAAATTTCTTTAACCATGATTTTGTAACGTATGCACATTTTTCCAGTCTCCCGTTTATTTATGCACACTGCAATTTTTTGATATGTTATTTACACTTTCTACCAAAATTTTCAATTGTTAATTAAGAGTAAGTGCTTAGTGCAGTATAGGCATTAGACACACTATTTAACGGTATAAATATTAATGTGTAGAGTCAAATCGTTGTAGAACGTTAGGTATTGGTATAGCGTCAACTCCATTGCGGAATGCCTTCCCTTCCGACAAACTATCCCGCTTCATCAAGAGTATAACATCGTCCTTAGAGAAGCAAAGTAGTAACCATTTTAGTGACGGACACCTTAATTACATGTATGAATTTGAAGCTCGAGTATCAAATTTTTTGAAAACGTTACCACCCTCTTTGAGCTTCGAACGGCTAAGTCAATAGCATCCCCTATCCTGTGATTCGAGAGACAAACCAGGTATTGCGGGAGTAAATGCTATGTATAGTACTGGCATTAGGCACCCTATTTCGAGGTTTAAATTATAACGTGGAGAGACAAAGCGTCGTAGAACATTATGTATTAGTGTAGAGACAAACTCTTTACCGAAGGCCGTACCTTCAGAAGAGCTACCTCGATGAATCGAGAGTGCCATTTCGTGTTCGGAGTAGCAAATTATTATTATCACCTTGTTCGAGAACGTTACTACCACCTTCTGCAACAGGCTAAGTCAATAGCTACACAAGCCTTGTCATTCAGGATGTCACACCAGATGATCCGGGAGTAAATCCACAGATCAGTGTTGACAATCGAAACCTTAATTCACGGTTTGAATTTAAAGCAGAGCGTCAATAATTTTGATGTGGATACCAATTGTTATAAGGTCCATCGATCCTCTGCATGCCTTACCCTGCGAATGTCTATTCCGTTGTTACGGGAGTATAACTTTGTGTTCAGGGAAGCAAGTTAGTACACATTTTAGTGACAGGCACCTTGATCTCAAGATTGAATTAGAAGGTTGAGGGTCAAACCGTTCGAGAATGGTACGACCTGATATGAGAGCCGAACGGCTATGTCAATAGTTTCGCCTATCCTGTGATTCCGAGAGTGATACCAGGTACTCCGGGAGTAAATCCGCTGAACTATATTGGCAATAGTATTGGCAATATAGAGGGTCAAACCGTTAGGGATGTTTACCTATTGTGTAGAGAGTCAAACTTTACACCGAGGGCGAATCTGTCGTATCGAGAGTATAACGTGGTGTACTGAGAATCACAATAGTAAACAATTTAATGTCGGGCACCTTAATTTCATGTATGAATTAGCATATCGATTGTCAAATATTTCGGATACGTTACCACACTTTTTGAGATTAGAAGGGCTCTGTCAATAGCTTCACCTATCCTGTGATTCCGAGAGTCAAACCGGGTATTCCAGGAGTAAATCTACGGGACAGTATTGGCAATAGTCTCCTTAATTCACGGTTTGAATATTAAAGCAGGCCGCCAAGCCGTTGTACAGTATTACCTACTCGTGAAGGGTCGAACATTTTACAGAATGCCTTACCTCCTGAAAAACTGACCCGCTGAATCGAGAGTATACCACCGTCCACAGAGGTACGAACTAGTATACATTTTAGTATCGAGCACCTTAATTTTATGTATGAACTATAAGAATCGAGGGTCTAACCGTTTCAGAACTTTGCCACCATTCTTAAGAGCCGCACAGCTTCGCCAACAGCTTCACCAATCCAATGATTCCTGGACACAAACCAGGTATTCCGCGACTATACCCGCAGCACAGTATTTGAACTAGTCACGCAATTTCACGTTATAAATGTTGAAGTAGAGATTGAAGCCGTCGTAGAGCTTTACATATTGCAATAGTGTCAAACTTGTTACGGACGGCCTCATCTTCCGAGAAGCTAACCCGCTGAATCGGGGATACTTCTTCGTGTTCAGAGATGCAACTGAGTATACATTTTAGTAAAGGGTACACTTAATTCCTGTATAAATTAAAAGATTGTGTGTCAAAACTTTGGAGAACTTTACCACCTTCTATGTGACACGAACGGCTAAGTCAGAAGCTGCACATATCCAGTGATTCGTAGAGTCAAACCAGGTATTCCGGGAGTAAATACGCTGAACAGTGATGGTAATAGACACCATAATTCACGGTCTGAATACGAAAAATACGGCGTCAATCCGCTTGAGAACGTTACCAGTTGCTATAAATTCAATGGTTTAACCGAAGATCTTACCATCCAAAACGCTAAGACGTTGTACCGAGAATATAACTTCGTGTTCAGAGATAGAAGTTAGAATTCATTACAGTGACGAGCACCGTAATTTCTCGATGAATTAGAAGATCGAATTTCAAACCGCTCGAGAACGTTTCCACCTTCGTTGAGTTTCGAACGTCTAAGTAAATAGCTTCACCTATCCTGTGATTCCGAGAGCCATAGGAGTTATTCCAGGAGTAAATCCGCTGTCCAGTATTAACATCAGATATCCTATTTCTCGGAATAGATGATAAGATGCAGGGACAATCCGTTCTAGAGCGTCACGTATTGGAATGATGTCAATCTTTCTGCCGAAGGCCTTACCATCCGACCATCCACCATCCACCTTCTGTCAGTGAGGAACGGCTAAGTCAACAGCTTCATACATCCCGTCACTCCGAAAGCCAAAACAGATATTCAGCGAGTAAGTGCTTTGTACGGTATTGCCAATAGACACCTCAATTCACGGTTTGAATATTAAAGCATTTCGCCAAGCCGTTGTAGAATTCCTGTAAAGTTAAACGTCACACAGAATGCCTTACCCTCCGAAAAACTGACCCGCTCTATTGAGAGTATATCACCGTGTTCAGAGGTACGAGCTAGTAATCACTGTAGAAACGAGAGCCTTAATTTCACGCATGAATTATAGTATCGAGGGTCACACCACTCAACAACGTTGCCTCCTTCTGATGGAGACGATGGGCTGTGTCAATAGGTTCACCGTTCCTGTGATTCGGTGAGTCAAACCAGTTATTCAGGGTGTAAGTTCGCTGAACAGTATTGGAAATAGACACCTCGCTTCACGGCATAAATTTAAAAGTACAGAGTCAAAACGTTGTTGAACGTTAGCTATTGGTATAGAGTCAAACTATGTACCGATGGCCTTACATTCAGTGAACCTTTCCCGCTGTACCGAGAGTATAACTTCGTGCCCGGAGAAACAAATTGGGATACATTTTATTGACGTTCACCATAATTTCAGGTATGAATTCGATGATCGAGTGCCAAACCGCTGGAAAAGGTGACAAACTTCTTTGGGAGTCGAACGGCTAAGTGAGCAGCTTCACCCATCCTGCGATTCCTAGAGCCAAGCCAAGTATTTCTGGAGTAAATCCGCCGTAAATCATTTACATTGAACACCCTATTTCAGGCTATAGATATAAACGTACATAGTCAAACCGATGTCGAACATTACGTATTGGTATATAGTCAAGCTGTTCCCGAAAACCGAACCATCCGTGAAGATATTCCGCTGTATCGAGAGCATAACTTCCTGCTCAGGGAAGCAATTTATTATGCATCTCAGAGACGGACACCGTAATTTCATGTATAAATTAGAAGATCCAGTGTCAAGCCGTTAGGGAACGATACTACCTTCCTTGGTCGTCGAAGGGATAAGTTAAGAGCTTCACTTATCCTGTGACTTCGAGCGTGAAACCATGTATTCCGTGAGTAAATACGGTGGGTTGTTTTGGCACTAGACAGTCTATTTCACTGCATAAATTTTAAAGTACAGAGCCAACCGATGTAGATCGTTACGTTTTGCTGTGAAGTCAAGCTTTTTATCGAAGGCCTTACCTTCCTAAATCGTATCCCGCTGGGTCGAGAACAATACTTCGTGTTCAGAGACATAAATTAGTACACATTTTAGTGGCGGGCACTTTAATTTTACGTATGAATAAGCGGATCAAGTATCAAACAATTCAGGACAGTTACTCATCTCCTGAGAACCGCACAGCTAAGTAAATTGCACCACGTATCCTCTGACTCCGAGACACAAACCAGGCATTTGGGGAGTAAATCCTCTGAACCGTATTGGAATTAGACAACCTATAACACGGTACGAACATTAGAGTACAGAGTCAAACTGTTTGAGAACGTTACCATTTAGAGCAAATTCAAACGTTTTACTGAACCCTCCACCCTCCGAAAGCCCAACGCATTATATCGGGAGTATAATATGTTGTTCAGAGATAGAAATATGTACACATTTTAGTGACGGGCAACTTAATTTCATCTCTGAGCCAGAAGGTCAAGGGTCATTCCGTTCGAGGACGATACCACCATCTGTGAGTGTCGTACGGCTAAGACAATAGCCTCACCTATCCTGTGATTCCGAGACGAAAACCAAGTATTCCAGGAGCAAATCGGCTGAGAATTATTTGCAATAGCCACCTTAATTCACGGTTTGAATGTTAAGGTAGAGTGTCAAACCGCTATAGAACGTTACATATTCGTAAGGAGTCAATCTTTTTACCGAAGGCCTTACCTTCCGAGAAGCGTAATCGCTGTAGCGATTGCCCTGCTTAGTGTTCACACAATCAAATTAATAGACATTTTAGCAAACGGACACATTATTTTCATGTACGAATAGCAAAATCATGGAACATTATTGGCAACGGATTCCTTAATGCAGGGTGAAAGTATTAAAGTAGAATGTGAAACGGTTTCAGAAAGCTACCAATTGGTGCTAAGTCAAACTTTTTGCCGAAGGCCTTACTAGGCGAGAAATCTAGCCCGCTGCAGAGACTCTCATGCTTAGTGCTCACGGAAACAAATTAGTAGACGTTTTATAACTCGGAAACCTTGTTTTTATGTATGAATAGAATTATCGATAGTCAATACTTTCGAGAACGGTTCCAACTTCTTTACGGGATGAACAACTAATACAACAGCTTCACCTATTCTGCAGTATCGATAGTCAAACCAGGTATTCCGTGAGTCAACCCGATGAGCAGTATTGGCAGTAGACACCTTATCTCGCGGTATGAAAATTAAAGTTAGAGTTTAACCGTTGCAGAACATTACGAATTGGTATATAGTTAGCCATGTCACCAACTACCTTACCCTCCGAGGACCTATCCCGCTGCACCGAGTGTATTGCTGAGTGTACACGGATACAAATTAGTAGAAATTTTAACAGACGGATGCCTTTTATTCACGTATGAATATAAAAATTTAGTCAAACCGTTCGGGAACTCTACCATCTTCTTTAAGATTGGAACGGCCAAGTCAGTTGTTTGCCCTATCCTGTGAATTCGAGACTCGATCCAGATGTTCCAGGAGTACGTCCGCTTAAAACTATGAGAAATAGACACATCAATCCGCAGTGAGTATTATTAAAGTAGAGAGGCAAAGGCTCGGAGAACATTACCAATTGGTATAAAGTTCTCCTTTTTCTGAGTACCTTATCGACTGTGAACATAACCTGCTGTATCGAGTGTATATCTTCGTGTTCAGAGAAGCATATTGGGATACATTTCAATCACGGGCACGTTATTTTCATATATGAATTGGAAAATCATGAGTAAAACCTTTCGAGAACGTTATCACCTTCTTTAGGATTTGAACGGCTGTGACAATACGTTCACCTATCCTACGATTCCGAGAGACAGTTGTGGTGTTCCGGGCGTTATATCGCTGAATTTTGGAAATTGCCACCTTAATTCACGTTCTGAGTGTTAATGTAGACAGTCAGACGGTCGGAGAACATTACCAATTGCTACAAAGTCATTCCTTCTACCCAATACGTTACATTCCGACAACCGAACCCGCTGTAGCGAGTGTCCAGCTTAATGCTCGCGGATACAAGTTAGTAGACATTTTAGCGTACGGACACCACGTGTGTGTGTATAAATGTTAGCATCGAGAGTCAAAGCGTCCCAGCTTCATTGGGATTTGTACGGCTAAGTCAACAGCTTCACCTATCTTGTAATTTCGAGAGTCAAACCAGGTATTCCGCCAGAAAGTCCACCGTACACTATTGTCATTAGACATCCTTTTTCAGGCTATAGATGTTAAAATGCAGAATCAAACCGTTGGGAAACGTTACCTATTGATATAGCATCAAATATTTTACCGAAGGCCTTACCATCCGAGAACATACCCTTGGTATCAAGAGTATAACCTCGTGACCGGAGAAACAAATTAGCACACATATTGGTGACAAGTACCATAATTTCATGGATACGATAGAAGATCGAGTGTCAAACCGATCGAGAACGTTACCACCTTCTTTGAGAGTCGATAGGCTAAGCAAATAGCTTCACATATCCCGTGATTCCGACGGTCATCAGCCAATCCGGGGGTAAATCCGCTGAAAGGTATTGGCAACTGACACTCTAATTCACGGGGTGAATGTTAACATAGAGCGTCGAACCCCTGTAGAGCGATACCTATTCGAATAGAGTCATACCTTATATAGAAGGCCTTACCGTTCGAGAATCCTAGCCCGATGTATGTAACGTATGGCTTCGTGTTCAGAGAAACATGTCAGTATACATTTCAGAGACGGCCACCTTAATTTCATCTATGAATTAGGATATCCATGGTCAAACCGATCGAGAATATTGCCATCCTCTTTGAGAGTCGACCGGCTATGTCAGTAGCTTCATCTATACTGTGATTCTGAGAGGCCAACCAGATACTCCGCGAGTAAATAGGCTGATAGAGCATTGGTAACAGACACCTTAATTCACTGTTTGAATGTTAAGATAGAGCGACAAAACGTTGTAGAACGTTACAATTTCGTATATGTACAAAATTTTTACCGAAGGCTTTACAATCCGAGAAGCAGAGTCCACTGATGGGAGTGTCTTGCTTAGTTTTCATGAAAGCAAACTGGTAGACATATTAGAGACGGGCACGGTAATTTCATGTAGGAATACGAAGATAGAGGGACAATCTTATCGAGATCGTTACCGCCTTCTGTGAGAGACGACAGGCTATTTCAATAAGTTCTCGTATCCTGCGATTCCCAGCGTCAGACGAGGTATTCCGGGAGTATGTCCGCTGAACAGTGTTTGCAGCAGACACCTGCATTCTCGGTTTTAATGTTAACGTAGAGCGTAAATCCGTTTGAGATCGTTTCCAATTCCTATAAAGTCAAACGTTTTACCGAAGGCCTTGCCTTCCGAAAGACGAACCCGTTGAATCGAGAGTATAAGTTCGATTTCAAGGAAAGAAATTAGAATTCATTTCAGTGACGGTTTCTTTCACTTCATGTATGAATTAGAAGATCGAGGGTCAATCCGCTCGAGGACGATCTCATCTTCTATGAATGTCGAACAGCTAAGTTAATTGCCTTACCTACCTTGTTATTCCGATAGTCAAACAAGGCATTTAGGCAGTCAATAAGCTGTACACTATTGGCAACGGGAAACCCTAATTCACGGTATCAATATTAATGTAGAGCGAGAAGCCGTTAAACAACGCTACCAGTTGGTGTGAAGTGAAAGGATTTACCGAAGACCTTACCATCCGAGAACTTAACTCGCTTTATCGAGAGTATGGCTTCGTGTTTACAGAATCACATTACTGCACAATTTAGTGACGTCACCTTAAATTCATGTATGATTTATAATATCAAGGGTCTAAGCGATCGAGAACGTTACCACATTCTGTGCGAGTTGCACAGCTACGTCAGTAGCATCACCTATCCTGTGATTCCGAAATTCAATCCATGTATTCCGAGAGTAAATGCGCTGAACATTATTTGCGAAAGACACCTTCATTCACTGTATGAATAGTAAAGTACAGCGTCAAACCGATGTAGAATTTTATACATTGGTATGAAGACATCCTTCTTAACGTAGGTCTGACCTTCCGAGAACCTAACCCCCTCTAACTATAGTATAGCTTCATGTTTAGAGGAACACATGGCAATACAATTTATTGACGGGCACTTTAATTTCAGGTATGAATCGCAAAATCGAGGATCAAACGGTCCGAGAACGTTACCTCACTCTTCGAGCGTCGATCTTCTAAATCAATAGCTACAAATATACTGTGATCCCGCGGGTCATTCCAGATTTTTCGGGAGCGAGCAGCCATTGCAGTATTACCAGTGATCACGTTAATTATCGGTATGGACATTAATGTTCAGTGTCACACCGTCGTAGAACGGAACCTATTGCTATACAGACGGACTTTTTACCAAAGGTCTTACGTCCCGAGGAGTTAACCCGCTAAATCGACATTTTATCTCCGTGATTACAGAAGCAAATTAGTATACAGTTTTTGCGACGAGTATCTTAATTTCATGTATGCATTAGAAGATCGGATGCCAAAACGTTCGAGAACGTTACCACCTCCTTTGAGATTCAAACGGCTAAGGCAGTAGCTTCGCCTATCCTGCGATTCCGAGAGACAGGCCAGGTATTCCGGGAACAAAGACGCTAAACAGCTTTGGCAATAGATAACTGAATTCACGGTTTGAATATTAAAATAGAGCATCAAACCGTTTGACAGCGATACCTATTGGTGTCAAGTAAAACGCCTTAATGAAGACCTTACGCTTCGAAAGCCTCACCCTCTGTACCGGGGATATAAAATGTTGTTCAGTCGAACAAATTACTCGACATTTTACTGACGCGCACCTTAACTTTATGCATGACTATGAGGATAAAGTGTATACACTATGAGAACGTTACCACCTTTCCTGATAGTCGCACAGCGAAGTCAATAGGGTCACCCATCCTGTGATTCCGTGAGTCAAACCATGTATTCCGAGAGTAAATGCCCTGTGCAGTATTGGCAACAGACACCGTAACTATCGGCATGAGCATTAATGTAGGGTGTCAAATCGTAGGAAAACATTACCAATTTTTATAAAGTCACTCATTTTACAGAGTACGTTACATTCCGAGAACATAACCCGCTGCACGGAGTGTCCTGCCAAGTTTTCACAGAAGCAAATTAGAAGGCATTTCAGCATACGGACACCTTATTTTCCTGTATGAGTAGCAAGATGGGTAATCGAACCGTTCGAGATCGTTTCCACCATTTTCTAAAAGTTCCACAGCTAAGTCAATAGTATCACATATCCTGTGATTCCATGAGGCAGACCAGGTATTCTGGCAGAAAACCGCGTTATAGTATGACATTAGGCACCTTATTTCTAGTTATGAATATTAAAGTACAGAGTCAAATCGTTTTAGAACATTACATACTGGTACATAGTGTAACTCTTTACCGCAGGCCTTACATTCCGAGAAGATAACCCCCTATACAGAGGGTATTACTTCGTGTTCAGAGAAGAAGTTAGTGTACATTTTCGTGTCGGGTAGCTTAGTTTCTTGTGTGGATTAGAAGATCGAGTTTGAAACCGTTCGAGAGTGATTCCACCTTATTTGAGAATCGAACGGATAAGTCTTTAACTTCACCTATCCTATGATTCTGAGAGTCTAACCATGCATTCCATGACCTAATCCGGTGAACTGTACTGGTAATGGACACCATAGTTCAGGGTTTGGATACTAAAGTCGGGCGTCAATCCGATTGAGAACATTACGAATCTGTATGATGTCAAATCGTTGGAGAATGTTAGTTCCATTAATAGCATAAACCTGGTCGCTACAGTGCAGATCATTCCACCCGCTTCCTAATGTATTTATTGTGAGCATTTAGTAATACTATTTAGTTATTCCCGCTCATTATTTAAATTTTGCACGTCCGCATCTTGTTTGTACGAGCACCTAACCGAAACGAGAGAACCTAACCGAAACCTACCCAAAACCAATCTCGCTACACACGCGGTAGACAAATCCAACCCCTCTCCACGCCGCCATCATTTAATGTGTATATTATTGTGATTTGCTACGTCTATTTAGTAATTTCCTGTTTGTGATTAATTCCTTCATGTCCAACATGCGTATGCCTGATGGCCTGAACAGCGCGCCCTATGCCACCTGCAGTGGTAGTTGTGCGACAACAGCTCAGCCAGGTCAAAGTTGGAAGGTCTCTAGCACGAGCGGCAGTGGCCGTCACTTTGGGAACTCTTTCAAAGGGGCGAATGCCAAGCTGATGACTCCATCGAGGGTAGGATCGGCCTACTGTACCTGAGTACCGAAGAGTGAGGTCAACGCGAGACATCATCGGGGGCCTCATACTTGAGGTAGCGGGCCGGGAATGTAAGGAGAAGGCTCAACGATTGGCAGTCGCCATTGGAGCGGCCCTCCGAGACATAGGACTCAGAGTGACTAGACAGAATAATAAGGGCAGAGCTGCGGTTATCTGTGCTGGGCGACTCAGTTACCCCCCAGGATATTGCCAAAGCGATCGCAGGGATGGGCGCCTGCTACCCTACCCAGAATATGCGCGGCGATATCCGCTGATCCCCCTACGGGCTGTGGAGAATTTGGGCGATATGCTCCCTCTCCGCAACCCAGAGGAGAGTATACAGAGGAAGAGTAAGAGTGGGCTGGATCTCAGCCCGCGTGCAGGCGCTGTAGGCCCGACCTCTGGAATGCTTCATGTGCCTGGAGTTTAGGTATCTCAGGGCATGACTGGCGTTCGGCCTGCAGGAGGGCATGAGCACGGCCTAAAATTCAATATCCCTCAGGGGAGAATCATCCACTCCAGAGCGTCAGAGAAACTGCTAGTGCAGACGCTCGCTGCGTCTAGCTGTGACATGTGAGCCGTACCCGGTGCCGGACCGCAAGAACTGCTCCGGGCACCTACACCGAACGGTCGCGGCGGTATGGAATGGAACCCCCCGAACCCCCATGGCCACGTTAGTACATACCGAGGGGAGGGACAAGTCCTTGTGTCCTTGTGCGCCCTGATAATAGGGAACTACTGCATCAAGCCGAGCTGCAGCCTTGGGGAATACAAACGGCGGCTGGATGGGATAAGTGTGTATATTTCACAGCACATAACCCCAAGCGCTGCTCTTCCACGGAGTTCTCAAGGCCCACAAAACAGCATGGAGCTGTTCGAGGACGAACGTGATGGGCGAGACGCAGCTCGACTCGGTAGCCGGACTTACAACACATATGTGAGCCAGGCCGGCATGACATCGTTTTCTTGTCCTATGCCTCTCCGGCTTGCTGTGCTTTGACTGTCCCCGCAGGGGCTCTGGTGGGCCTTCTGGTCCCATTGCAGTATGGGTTTGACGAACCCACGGTGCCCGAGTCGGCCCAACCTAGGCCGAGGTGAGCAAGCACCTCATTCAGGAAGTAAGTTACGAGGGGTATGACCGGCACGGCCCTGCATTCACTGGTAGCTCGGGAACTGGTTCGAGCCCTGAGGTGGGCGGGCTTCGGTCCGTCCTCCCCGCCGGTTGCTTGGGTTCGCCTCGAGGGGGCAGTGGTAAGTCCATATCGCGGGTTAGGGGACCCCGTCTTCGGACGGGTTAGATCCTCCACGGGTGAGCGGCGTGAGATCTGCTCGGGCACTGGACTGCAGTGTCAGTAGGGATTTAGAACGGTCCCGGCCTACCCAAGGTTGGCGCGTAGGGCTTGCAGTCTACTAGCTAATTGGTCGGTGAGTGGTAAGGTACGCCACACACTGCGCTGATTGGGCGCATCCCAATCCCGCGCCCATGGAGGTCGTGTGGATGAGCCCTTGTGGCAGGTGCCGCACTTTAAATCTCCGACACACGTTGTGCGGTGACTGAACGGATGGAGGGTGGCAGAAGCGGTGAAGACGCTCAGCGACCATTGTTTACTCCGCCCTAGCATGCGATGAAGAAGGGGGCCTAAGGGCACAGTATCCCCACCGCGAACTGAGGACAACAGAACCAGTAGCACTGACACGATGTCAGACGCCTCGATGGGTGCGCAGTTTTGGCCGCGGCGCATGTAGTTGTGCGCCCGTCCGGACTGGATGATGACCTCGATCGTCAGGACGCCGGGGAGTGGATTCGCTTTGCCATGACGGCGGCGATAGTCCTGGTCATGCAGCACGACGCCGCGAAACTGAAAACGGCGGTGTTCTAGTTGCCCGACGAGCTTGCAATGAGACGCGAACGGATAATTCGGGCCCGTCGCCGGCACACTCGTGCCCGTCGCAGAAGAAGATCGTCAACAATTGAAGAGGAAAACGCGCTACAGAAGGAATTATGACGGGCGTACAAATTGCCGCGGCGTGCCATCGCACGAGCCAAGGCAAGGTGTTGGGAAAGTCTGCTGAGGAAGTACTACGACGACCCCTGGGGACGACAATACCGGTCGGTCCTCGGGAGGTTAAGGGGATGGACCCCGCCGCTCACGGAGAGCATGGATCCCGACTTCGTGCGGCGAGTCGTCGACAGCCTAACTTCGACAGTATCGATGACTGCGTGGGAAACATCAATAGTTCTGTCGGCGGACTGTACAGCCTGAACGGACGAACATCTGGTCACCAGCAAGGAGCTGGGCCTGACGGCTGGAAAGCTGGGAGAGACTGGATGGAATTCCGGATTTCTCGATTGAAGTAGCACATCTCGTGCGTCGGTGCGGGCCTCGACAACAGACAGTTCGGATATCGACGTGGTCCGTCCACCATTGACGCCACCAAGCGCGTCAGGTACATGCCGGAGGCAGTCAGTTGTTGTGTGAAGTTGGGAGTGAGCCCGCACATCGCCATCGCCTTCAATGACCTGCAGTGGACCGCCGTCAGGGCGATGTTAGAGCATCACAAAGTGCCGGCATTCCTGATGTCCGTGATCCTTGAATACATATCCGGGAGAAGTATCGAGAATCAGGGGCGGTACGGCCGCGTTGTGAGGCTTTGCACTGCGGTGTCCCGCAAGGGTCGGTTCGCTGGCCGATTCTGTGGAAGGTGGCGTACGACGTGGTGCTGAGAGGCTTGCTCCCGTCCGGCGACGGTATTATGTGCTACGCCTTTAACACGCTGGTCGCAGCTGGCGGAGAGGAATGGGAGAGGAGAGCGAGGCTGGATGAGCTGGAAGTGCCCTGCATTGTACATAGTGTACGTCATCTGGGACTCAGGATCTCGCCGAGAAAGATGGAGGCAATGTTGTTCCTGGACGGAACACGCAGAGGACCACCCCAGGAAGTGGTCCGTGTGGAGGGTGCTCGGATCGTGGTAAGAGGACGAATCAAGTACATGGGCCTCACGCTGAAAAGTGGGTGCCGCATGGAACAGCTTATCGGG